>CM052437.1:1856801-1888417 GCA_028533085.1 Varecia variegata
TTGATTAAGTTAACTGGATATATATTTTTGTTTCATGCATGTACCTGTAAACATGTTTGTTATTGTTTTGCTCCAATTTGTTTTCCTTACCTGGACTGTCCTTCCGCTACTTTCTGCCAGAAGAAATACTATTCATTATTCATTGTGGTTATAACAAAGTCACTGACTTTGCTATTTCCCTGAGTCAATACCTCCCTCCATCTAGGAAGAATTAAATATTATTTTCTCAGTGTCTTCTTAGCATTTTAAACATCATCTTTAGCCATTTGTACAATGCCATATTACACTTGTTTAGGTGCTGCTTTCCCGTGGCACAGTATGTATTAGAAAGTGCGGGGACTGAGTTCTACACAGCCCTGTCTCCTCTGTTCAGCACAATACCCTGGTAACTATACGCATATTGTATACTGCTCAATAAATGTGTGGATGGAGGGAGGTAAGGAAAACAAATTTTTAAATTATTAGCTGAATCCAACTCATGTTTAAATATTTCCATTTTGGGAAAACTTGCCAACTCCTAATACAATTCTAACTATTAAAGTGTTTAAATATATTGTATCAGATTCTACTTTCTAGTAACTACTGCATTTTTGTTAACAGTCATTTCTGAGAGAACATATATTGACAATGCAGTTGAATGTCAAAGGCCCAGTAAATCTCAACTGAAAAACAAAAATATTGCTCAAGAAAAACCAGTGAAAAAGGAAAATATGAGAAAGAAACTACTGTCCACTTTTTGTATTTATTATGTACCATAAATTGATGCACATCAATCAAGATATGGATTTATATGAACAAGGACATTTTCTATTTTGGAAAGATATTTTTTATTTGCTCTCTTATATTTAAGTTGAAATTATTTTATTCATTTAAAACTAATAAGCTTTATGAGTAATAGAATGTTAAAAATACATTTTATCTCTAGGGAGAAGATGCACAAGTTTAAGATCAGTATATTATTATACTGACAGACACAGGTAAGTGAGATAAGATGGACTTGGGCAAACTTTCTCCGTGAGTCTCATAACTCAATGCCTTCAGTTCCACCTTCTGTAACTGTAAAAGAAATAAACAAATCAAAGCTTTAAAAAGAGCCTTCAATTTTTACCATTTCTGGTAGTATAAATAAATGGTCATCTAAATATAGGCAAAAATGAAATTATTAAAAGTGCACTCAATATAATCAGACCAAGGAAGGAAATGTCTTGATTACTTAAAATTGTATTTTTCTACAAATATTTTGATATGTAAGATCTATAAATATCCATAATTATTAATTCTTTAAATTACCACTCCAGACTTACGGAAAGTTCAAAAAATAACCCAAGGTTGTCAGAACATATATTTCACTTAAGTAATGTCTTAAGAAAAAACAGCTATTGTTTCAGTGTTGGGAACTGAGTTCAATTCTACTTAATCTCCAAAAACTAATCATTTTCTCTATTTTTTAAAAAATAAACTATATCAGACCTACATTTGACCCTTAGAGTCTTTAAAAGTTTGCAACAAGGCAGAACAATGCTGATGATTCTGAAATTATAAAGGTTTGATAATTTTCTAAAGCTCTGATTATTAATTAACACTGAAATGAACCCACAGTCTCTTCTGGGCAGAGCAGTGCACTTTTAATTAGACTAATATTCATCAAGAGATAAAGTAATCTTTGGATCAACTTTGGGTCTAGGGTATATTACAAACTCTTAATAATTTGAGGTTGATTAAATTGATAGTGATTGTAGTTCTTGACACTCTTTTATTATCTTGATAAATATATTAGGGTAAATTTCTTATTGTATTTGAATCTGAACTTATAGAAAAATCAACTAGTTACTTATTAATAGTATATTTCACACCAAAATTGAAGCCTATCCAAGTTAGCTGGTCTAAATTGTGTTGGATTAATTAATTAGCAGATTTCATGTGATGAAATGCTATATCTAGTAATATTAATAAAACTGTGTTTTGTATTAATAACAAGTCTATTACTATACTCTTTACATACATCAATCTGTTGTAGCCTAACAATGAACTTGAGATAGGAAATGTTTACAGATGAAAATATTAAGGTCTAGTTTCTTGAACTCTGTAAAGGTCTTTTTTCAAACAGCCACCTTATTGGAAATTTACAGTTATTGGATCTCTTAGCACTAAAGCTTTTCCAA
The DNA here is from genome assembly GCA_028533085.1 of Varecia variegata. Taxonomy (NCBI): domain Eukaryota; kingdom Metazoa; phylum Chordata; class Mammalia; order Primates; family Lemuridae; genus Varecia; species Varecia variegata. The sequence continues at coordinate 1,858,964 of CM052437.1, forward strand.
GGAGTCTATATTTTTCTGGGAATGTAGAATTACAGTGAGCTGACCATCAACCATTGGCATAGGTGATTTTTTTCCCACCACGTTTCTACTTCCCAGTTAGACTCTGAAATTTTCTAAGACAGAGCCTAGGTTCATTCCTATTTATATGCCCAGGATTAGATAGTGTTAACCACAGCGTAGGTACCCAGTAGATGTTTCTTAAAGGGATGAGTAAATCTGATCCTGACCAGTAAGTCCTTCTTTGCATCGCACAGCAAACCTGACAAAGCTTCTGCGTAATGTTCCTGCAATAGCCGTGCTCGGTTCCACCCCAGCTCACATCACATCGCATTGTACTTGTCTGCTTTCTCAACAGCCCGTTCCACGCAAATGTGAAGTTTTGAGAGAACGGGCTCTACCATGTACATCTGAGAATCCCTCGTCCTAGCAAAGTGCCTGACACAGTTACTACGGGCTCAGTAAGTATTTATGAACTGAGTATGTGGCTGGAAAAGTCTTTGTATATTCACCATTTACCTCCCAATGGGGAGTAGGTTTCTAATAAAAGTAGAGAAAAAGACAAGAACTGTTAACATAATAGCACATAGATAACTTAAAATTAATAGTTATATGTATATATTTTAAAGTTTGTTTGCATTTTAGATTTGCTGCTTTGAAGAAAAATCTAAACCTTTTCTCAGAGAGACAGAGAAGGTCCACAGTTACTGTCTCTCCCAGGATGAAGCCAGGGAGAACGTAGTTATTGCCCAAACTGGCCAGCACTGCCAGAACTAAGATGGAGCTGTCCCTTGCCAGAAGAAAATTATGGGATAGAAAAGACCAGAGAAAACACAAGGAATGAGAAAAGGAGGATGATCCAAGAGAGAAAACGGGCTCTCAGATTCCCAGTGGAGGCAGATGTCGTTTGGGCTGAAAGATGTTCAATGGAGAAAGTTAGAAAATGGAACTTTTGCTACACCCTTGACCCTCTATCTTGAGCCCCAAATTCTCTTTTTAATAGCATATTGCTCCAAGTTGAGACTGGAAGTTTGCACAGGGATTGTCAAGTTTTTATACCTTTTCTTGCAGTTGGAATGTCCCTTGAATGTATTCAGGATATGAGAGATGCCACCTAGTTTCCTAGAGCAGCTTTGGAAAGACACATTCTAGGAGAAAAGCCACTGGGTCCCATTGTCACCTCAGAATGACAAAGGGGGCCCCAACAGGAGCAGGCCAGGCTGACCAGGCTCCCTGAAAGCCTGAATGGATAATAGACAAAAGAAATCCATCAAAGTCGAGAGCATTACTGCAGAAAGGTCTGGTGATAAAAACCGTTTGAAAAGCCCGGCTTTAACTTGTTCAGATGTGAGCCATATACCAAGGGCCTCTCTGGCTCACTCTTTGGGTGAACACACCGTGATCTTCCTCTGCCTAGTCCAGAGGGCCGATGGCACAAGTCCACTTCCCTTTCCTGAGCCCCGTGCTCCGCTGTCCAGCAGTTCAGCAGGGCCACACCCTGTCACGGGCAGCCCCAGCCACCTGCAGGGCTCTCCTGACGCCTCCCCAGGGCGGCCGGAAGCACTTCCCGTCGGCTCCAGTGGTTCCAAGGCCCCTGCCCTCCTTCTGCTCAGTCCTTACTCTTCTCAAAGGTGAAGAAAATGCCATTTGCTCCCGCCACCAACCTTTGCCATTGTTGTCCCTCCCCCTTCATTGTTTTGGGAGAATGACCAAGTAAATCTGGACATTTGCGTTTGCCTACGTGCTTGTATGCTCATGCAGGTGTGAGTATTCATGCCACCTGTGTGTGGGGGAGGATCAGCTGAGATGGCTTTATGGTCCTTGAAACCTGGCATCAGGTCATTGTGTATAAATATGAATATTTACATATGCACACATACATGTATATATACTTGTGAATGTACACACATATGTATTGGCAAAACTACTTGTTTTGGAGATTGACATTGTAAATTTTAATCTACTCTCTGGCTTAATTAATGGCATAATTCTTGGAGTGATTTTAGGAGGTGAATTTAACTTCTGTGAGGCTCAGTATTTTAATCTGGAAAAAAGGATGGTAAATTCTACTTTTTCAGGTTCTTATATGGAATGTATATTTGATGCTATGAGAAATAAATAACTGAACAATAAAGAATAAATGAAGTGTAAATAAAACTGAATATGCTTGGCACATTGGGAGTCCAATAAGGCTGCCTTCTCCTTCTAATCCTTAGAAATTTTAGAAAGAATTTCCAGCCCTGCCCTCCCTCAGCTGTCATGGTGCCTATTAGCTTGTCTGGGGCAGCACGCACCGTTTTCTGCCTGTAACGAGGAGAACGCGGTCCGGGCAATTTGCATGCTCACTGTCTTCACAGCTTCACTGGTAAGGATAGCTAATTATGCACGCGCTGTAATGCTGTGTTACAGGATTGCAGCCACCTTTCCTCAAGGAAGAGTGCTTATTTGTACTACATCATTTGCTTGTTCGCTTATTGCCATTTCCCCAAAAAGGACAACAGAGCTTGTCAGTTTTTGTTTTTTTTTCTAATTATGAAAAATTTTAAACACACATGAAAATAGAAGGGATCAGATTAATATAATGTACTCTCACTGCCTCTCACTTCACTTAAACAATTATCCATACATAGCCAAATATGTTTCATCGTAACCTCCCTACATTGGTGGGACGGCTATTTTATTATTTTCACAGCTTGTATAATCACAATTTACATACTATTAACTTGAGCCATTAGCGGTGTACAGTGGAATGATACCTATCTATGTATCTCTTAATTTTTGTTTTAAGTAAACAGAGTTGTGCTACCATCACCACGGTTTAGTGTTAAGACAATTTCGTTACCCCTGGAAGTTCCCCACACCACATGCCCACGTGCAGTCAAATTCCACACCCAGCTCAGGAAACCAGAACTTCGTTTTCGGGCTCTGTGGATCCGTCTCTCATGGTCATTCCACATAAGCGGGATTACACCAACGTGTAGACTTTAGTGTTTGGCCTCCTTCACTTAGCATACTGGTTTTGAGGCACATTCTTCTTGTAGCCTGTGTAGGCATCTTCTTATTGCTGAGTAATATTCCACCGAAGGGCTGTCATCTATCGTATTTATTCATTCACCAGTGGATGCACATTTGGATTGTTTCTGGATTTTAGCTATTGTGATAAAGCTACTTTGAACACGCCTGTGCCGGTATTTGTGTGGACATGTTTTTATTAATCTTGGCTAGATGATTAAGAGTTGAATTCATGGGTCATTGGGAAATTTATGTTTAATTTTTTAACTTTTAAATGAAACTGAGAAACTACAGTCGGCCCTCAAATCCGCACGTTCTGCATCTGCAGATTGAACCAATGTGGGATCAAAAGCATTTAAAAAATAAAAAATGTAATAGCAATACAACAGTATAAAATACTATGAACAAAAACAATACAGTGTAACCACTATGTACATAGTATTTACATTGCGTTAGGTGTTGTAAGTAATCTAGGGATGATTTAAACCGACAGGAGGGAGTCTGTGGCTTATATTGCAAATTACACCCAATTTCATATTAGACTTTTGAGCATCAGGGAATTTTGGTATCTACAGAGGTCCTAAGACCAATCCCCTGTGGACACTGAGGGACGACTGTACTTCCAAGGTGGCTGCACAGTTTTATATTCACACAACCGTATACGAGGGTTCCCATTTCGTCACATCTCTGCTGATGTCTTGTGGTTTTTCTTTTTTTCATTTCCTTTTCTCTTCTCTCCTCTCTCCTCTTCCTCTCTCCTATTTTCCTCCCTCCCTCCCTCTCTCCCTCCCTCCCTCCCTCCCTTCCTTCCTTCCTTCCTTCCTTCCTTCCTTCCTTCCTTCCTTCCTTCTCCTTTCTTTCTACCCACTTCTCTCTCTCCCCTTCACTTTCTCTCCCTCTCTCCCTCCATTCCTTCCTTTCTCTCATCCTTCCTTCCTTTAAGCATTTCCTTAAAGCCTAATAATGCTGACTATCTTTGCGTGTGCATGTTAGCATCCATGTATCTTCCTTGGTAAGATGCCTGTGCAAACATATTGCCTACATTTAAATTGTGTTGTGTTATTTATATTGGGTTGTGTTTTCATATATCCTGGATACAAGTTATTCAGTTCTTTATCAGATGTATAATTAGAAAACATTTTCTACCATCAGACATATGATTTTAAAATGTTTTCTGTGGCTTATCTCTTTAATGATGTCTTTTAAAGTACACATGTTTTCAATTTTGATGAAGTTCACACACCAAATTTTTCTTTCATGGATTGTGCTGGTAGTTCTGTGTAACCCAAGGTAATAAAGATCTTCTCCTTCATGCTCTTCCAGAAATTGTATAGTTTAAGCTCTTAGACTTAGGTCTGTGAGCTGTTCTGCAATAATCTTCTGTGTGTGGTATGAGGGAAGGACTTATGTTTGTCCTGTGCATATGGATATCCAATTGTCTCAGCACCATTTATTGAAAAATTATTCTATGTCAACTAAAATATATTGGGGTTTTGTTGTTGAAAATTGATCAACCATACATGTAAGCGTTTGTTTCTGCATTCTCAGTTATGTTTTTTGACCCATAAGTTTATCCTTACACAAGTGCCACTTGTCTTGATTACTATGTGTGTTTTACAATAAGTTTGGAAACTGATTATTGCAATTCCTTCAACTTCTTTTTCACAATTCTCTTGCCCATTCTGTATTCTTTCATTCACTGTAAATTTTCTCAAAGCTTTTCAATTTCTGCAAAACAGCCTGCTGGGACTTGACAGGAAATCTGTGAAATCCATAGATACATTTGAGGAGAATTGCTATCTTAACACTAATGACTATTCTAATCCTTAAGCTTGGAATATCTAGCCATTTATTCAGATTTTCTTTAATTTTCCTCAGCAGTGTTTTATAATTTTCAGTTACTGAGTCTGGTAATTTTAAAAGTTAAATTTATGTCTAAGCATACTATTTTGATATTACTGCAGATGGAATATTTTTTGAAGTTTTACAATTATGATAGTAGTTGCTTACTTATAGAAACTTAATTGATTTTTGTAAAGTAATGCTATGTCCTGTCACCATGCTGAACTTATCAGTTCTGGCTTTTAAAAAATGAATTACTTAAGATTTTCTCTCTAAAATAAAAATAATTCTATTTGTTTTTCTCTTCCAGTCTGGGTATATTTAACTTCTTCTCTTCCCTTCCCTTCACTTCTTTCTTATTCCTTCTTTGTTTTCTTCCTTCCTTCATATTATTTTTTTTTCTTATTCCACTGAGTACAATTTCCAGTAAAATGTTGGATAAAGGTCACGAAAGTGGACTGATCGTGGGGAGGGGACATTGATTCCTTCCCAATTAACTATAATGTGAACCGTAAGATTTTCACAGATGCTTTATATGAGGTTGAGATAAATTCTTTCTTTTCCTAGTTTCTTGAGTTTTTTAATTATGAATAAGGGTTGGAGTTTGTCAAGTGCTTTTCATATATCGATTTGTTTCTTATTAATATTATCTGCTTCATTTTTCGACAGGATGATTTTCGGCAATAGCGTCAAGTTTTATTACTTATTTTGCCGCACTGGAAGTCCTACCTCACAGAAGTTTTTGTTTTTGCTTTTTTATGCTTTAAGTTCACTGCTGGAAACTGTAAACTGGCATTTACAGTCTGGGGTACTTTGCTCTTTGACAGTGAATGTGCGTCGTACCCTGGCAGGGAGAGGAACTGAGCCCATCTCAGTTTGGGAAATCAAGGAGTTTCCTAAGAAACTACAGGCACAGGTAATTTTACTGCACTTTGCTTCATTGTGATTCACAGACACTGTTTTTCTCCACAAAACTGAAGGTTTGCAGCAACCCTGTGTGGGACCAATTTTCTCAACAGCATAGCTTCATCTTGCGTCTCTGTGCCAGAGTTTGGTAATTCTTGCAATATTTTAAACTGTTCCCTTATTATCATATCTTTTATGATGCTCTGTGGTCAGTGATCTTTGATGTTACCTTTTGTAATTGTTTCGGGTGCCACGAGCCACACGCTTACAAGACGGCAACCTTAATCAATAAATGGGCTCAATCGATTCTCCCTCTTCAGCCTGCTGACTAACTGGGTAGCGAGGACTAGGGACTGCAGGTGCACGCCACCATGCCCAGCAACCTTACTGAAATGACAGCGATGGATCTAGATTATTGCATAAACCTAATGGATAAGGTAGCAGCTGGATTTGTGAATACTGATTTCAGTTTTTAAAGTTCTACTGTGAGCAAAATGCTGTCGAACAGCATCACGTGCTACAGAGAAATGTTTTGTAAAAGGAGAGTAAATCAATGTAGCAAACTTCAATGTTCTCCTGTTTTAAGAAGTTGCCACAACCACCCCAACCTTCAGCAACCACCGCCCTGATCAGTCAGCACCATCAACGTCCAGGCAAGGCTCTCCACCAGCGCGGTGATTACCACTTGCCCAAGGCTCAGATGGTTGCTAGCATTTCGAGCAATAAAGTATTTTTTAATTAAGTATGCACATTGTTTTTTTAGACATAATGCCATTGCACACTTAATGGACTGTAGTGTTGTATAAACATACTTTCCTAGGCAGTCATAAACCAAAAAATGCAAGTGACTTGCCTTTATGGTGATATTCACTTTATCGCGGTGGTTTGGAACCAGACCCACGATGTCTCCCAGGTATACCTGTCATTTTTTAATTTTTGATTCTCTACTTTAAAATGTAGAGATTTCTCATAAATAGGAGGTAAAACGAACCAATAGACAAATAAATAAATTGCCTCCGTCAGGAGGAATAGTATGTGCAGTAGCAGAGGCCAGGGAGAAGGTGGCATTTTCTGTGTTTACCGCTGTGATTCTGATAAAAGCAGAAAGCTGGTGAGTGTTCGCCAGAAACATACTTGCACAGATCTTCGCAGAAAAGGAGAGGAAGAGTCAGGCTGATGTGTTTGGAGCAGCGAAGGCACCATAGTTACCGGAAGAGGAAAGCAAGTTCAAACAGACCTTGGTGTCTGGAATCTGTCTCTCGGATTGTCCTCTGCTCTGGGCAAAGTCCCTTGTCAGAGTCCAGTGGAGCAGCCAAGTAAGGACATGAAGGGGTGGGGTCATGCGGGGCCACCGCGGTTTGAGCGTGTGAAGCCGTCCCTTTCCTCCCCAGGGCTCTGGTACCCGGGTGCTGGCTTCTCCTCCCTGTCCTCTCAGGACCTCTTCAGATTTGCTTCTGGCCTCACGGGCTTTGAAGATCTGAAGTTCTTCTCAAACCATGAAAATATCAGTGAACTAAGAAAGAAATGGGGATTTTTACATATTGATTAGCGAGGTCTCGTCCATCATTTCTGCACACACCAATTCTTCACCTGGGCACAATTTCTCCAGATGACAGACATCACTGAGGCAGTAGAAACGTGCAGTCTGATAGGTCTAGTTCGGGGGTTAGTTGAAATTTATAAGATCATCTTCACATATAATTTTGTGATGAAATAATTATAAGGCAAAATTTGAAATCTAGGACATGAACACCCTTGAATCATCCATTCTTATGAGGGCAAGAAGGATTTGTCAGCCAAATATAATGCTTTAAAAATGGATATAAGTTAATTTTTATGTAGACTAAGAAAGTCAGAGTGTATTGCAGGAAATGCATTCATGTTGAAATAAGTGAATAATAATAATCATATTAAATGTGACCCTGTGTGGTCTTGGGCCCTTACACCGTGGCAAAGATTGCCTTATTCCAGGTCTTCTCCTTGCTTTTTCTTCCTGAAATAATTCTGGCTTTCAAAATCCATTAGCTAATCTGATATAATATTTGTTACCTACTGGGTGGGCACTGCTCTTCTAGGTCAAGTAAAAACCATTTATTTCTGTGGAAATATCTAAGATCACAAATACAATATTTGTATAATTTTGGACAGAGTTACTTTGGCTTTTGAATTGGAGTGCTATTATAACAAATGAGGATTTACAGAACAACAGAAGTCAAATGAAATTGTAATCACAGGTCTAGGATGAGGAAATAAAGAGGAACAAACAGACTGTTCTTCAAGTTTTAGGACTGCACACTCCGGTACAAACTGAGGCACATCTAGCTGGGCGATAGATGTAGCTGGGTAAAGGAAGCTGACATACTATCTAATTTTACCTTTACTGTGCAATTTATAAACAAATTTGTTGGCGTGCAAATTATAACTTGTCCTGAAAATGTCTTTCCCTAATTAAAGCTTGCAGAAGTCTGGGAAGGGCTGAATAATTAATACAACGCTGGCATGTTTTTTTAGTTAAGTGAAGTATTACCAAATTAGATGTCAAGATTAGGGAAAATGAACTACTTAAAAACACATTTTAGTTTTTCTTAACTCTCTTTACTTTTGAAATGTGTTCCAAGGAATCTTACGCAAGATTAGACCACAAAATCTTGAGTACCAGGAGCCTGTTAGATGCCGTATGCACGTCATTCCTGCTGTGCTCACCCTAATCTCTGCCCTGGCCACGTCAGCCCTTTCCACGGCTTGGCCACCCACAGTGCTCAGATGACCCTGGGCACTTTCGTCTGTCCTTGCATTAGTGACATAATGGCAGGGTGTAGAGAAAAGGTCATAGGACCTCATTTTGTCCTGCATTAGCTTTGTGACATTGCCGTGATGACTTTCTTTTCTGAATGTAAGTCTATTCACCTGTAGGTGATTATACGCATAATATAGATCTGATGTAAGAATCTAATCAAAACAATAGTGACTATTCAAGAAGCTTCATCTCCCTCTCTCTATTTCACTTAGTTTGGGTCATCCTAGTATTAAATGGGAACCACAATCAAGCGCTGGGTAATTAATGGAGAGAATGCTGATGGACTGGAAATTGCAGTGAAAGAAAGGTTGTCACGTGCAGGAATCTTTAGCTTTGAAAGCTGAGTAGATTTATCCCATTTTACCCCAGAAAATGAAATAATTGCTAATGTATTATGGCATAAAATATGCAGCTTTTAGCAAATAATTATAATAATAATGATAATACCTTCCAACAGCTATCACTATCTGACTCATTTTCATTTGCACAAGGTTGCTTTATTAGGTATGCAATGAAAAGAATTTCTGCCAATTGGATGAGATTGGCTAAGCAGTAAGAAGTAATAATTATTATAATAATGGTTGATAAGCACCAGTTCAAATATATTTTGTTTAACTTTGTATTCCAAAGCTTCTGGGAACTCCTGGCACACTGTAGACATTTAATAAATATTGTTGCAATAATTCACGGACTTTTCCTTTATCATCTTCAACATAGCACCTTGATCCGTCCTCTTCCTACTACAAGAAAACACATGTACATATATACACACACCTATGATTCTCCCAGAGAAAGTAGGAGTTAAGTTTGTTAACCTAGTCATTTTTTATTATACAGAAGTTTGTAGTGTTATCCTGGACTAAGAGGGAAGGAGGGAAAAATTTGTGTCCTCAAAGTGTAAGACTATTTTTATATTTATATATATATATGTATTTGTAAGATATAGAATCAAATATTCAATGATGCAAAGAATTTTAAAAAATTACATAATAGATGGAGGCTTTTGATTTTATAGTGATAAAGAACATTGAATTGCAAGTACTTTGAGTATCACAAGCTATACCTTAATATCTAAATCACTTTCCATCTGGGAAAAGATCAGAAGGGGTGTGGCAGGGGACCAGCCAGCGCCGTCCTCAGAATGAACAATCAATTCTCAAACAACGGACCTGGTTCTAATGAAGTCAACATATTCTCTCATTGCCAGAGTATTTATTATTTTTATATGTTAATGTAGATTATGTGATATCTTGTAGGGCAAATGCTTCCATTCCTTTCTGCTTAATATTAGGTGAGTACGAGCTCCATAACATAGACGACTGACCCAGCACAGGAAGGAGATACATTACAGTGGATGGAAATGATGATGACACTAATATATAACAAGAGAACACACTGCTTGATTAGAATTGTTGATTAAGGGCCGGGCGCAGTGGCTCATGCCTGTAATCCTAGCACTCTGGGAGGCCGAGGCGGGTGGATCACTCGAGGTCAGGAGTTCAAGATCAGCCTGAGCAAGAGCGAGACCCCATCTCTACTAAAAATAGAAATAAATGATTTGGATAGCTAAAAATACATATAGAAAAATTAGCCGGGCATGGTGGCACATGCCTGTAGTCCCAGCTACTCGGGAGGCTGAGGCAGTAGGATCGCTTAAGCACAGGAGTTTGAGGTTGCTGTGAGCTAGGCTGATGCCACGGCACTCACTCTAGCCCGGGCAACAGAGTGAGACTCTGTCTCAAAAATAAAAGAATTGTTGATTCAGATCCCTGCATGTGTAGGTGCAGGTACACTCATACAATAATATTTTTATGAATATCAGTGTGCTTTTAAAATATTAATGATTATCAATAAGGAAAGAAAAGAATTATATGACAGACAAATTCTGACAGAGAAACTCCAAGTCTGGATCCAAAGTAAGACTACGTTGCAGGAATTTTTGAGAATGTCCAACAAGGCTATTTATAGATTCCATGAGGTTCCAGCCCCGGGTAATTAATCCAAGCCAGAAGCAAAATGATTTGGAGGCTGAAAGAGGGTGGAAACCACTACTCCAGAGCAAATAGTGTATGAGACGACGTGAAGAACAGGCTGAGAGCTGTGGAGCATGTTTGAGGACTGGGGTCAGGTTGGAATTAGTCTTGTAAAGGCTGTAAGAAGTTTCACGGGGCCATGAAATGGCAAGTGTCACCGTCATGTTTATGCCTAAGGGTCACACTCTGTTTTATGCCTGTCTTCCCCAGCAGTTGTTGTCAGTTGTTGTTGCTTCTGTTTGCTTATTTTTTAAAAACTTTATTGATTGATTGATTGATTGATTTAGCTCATTTGATTCTTTGTAACTTGACTGGAAGAATGCTGTATGCTTCTCAGAGCTAATATCTGGGTATTGTAAGAGATTTCTTCCTGGTCCTTTTTTCCCCCGTATGGACAAAGCTTAGGCAATATGAGAATATATTTATATTGTCTGTGAGCTGGAAGGACCTGAGAATCTTTATGGTTTTTATGCTTTATCAACATCTCAATGTATTTGAGGTATGTGCTGTGCAGGTTGCAAAAACATCTTTTTCATTTTCACTAAATTATATAATTGTTTATGGATTAATGTCAATCAATTTTTAAAAGTAGAATCAGCTGGTAAACCTTTTGTAAAGCAATTGACCTTTAACATTTCTTTAAATCTGAATTTTTACACGTCATTTAAGCAGGACAAATTTAAACTGCAAAATACTATATAGAAATAAACAAGATGCCAGATATTTTTGTATAAAATTTTACTCTTTGTAATGTCCATTTTACTTTATACACTCAAGAAAAGACACTGTTCTCTCCTTACAAAGACTACTAACATACCAGTACCCATTACACAGCTGAGAAGAAACTTTCCTGAATTTGGTATTTTTAAGTCAATGTCAATTAACTGAAAGCAGTGGCACCTGTAGCGTGCAGGGGGTGAAGGTCTTGCTGAGTGGGAGAAACAGTGTGGGAAGGAGAAATGTTTAGAGAAATCGAAGCTTCACTTCGGAGACAAGATAATCAAACAAACAATAGTGGAAAAAAATGGGTCATATAGCTTCGAGTAAACATTAGATCGCTAGAGGAAAAGGAATTGTTGAGATTGAATATGGTCAAGGATGGCTTCACAGAGATGTTGGGACTGTAACTTAGCCTCAAGAAATGAGTACAAGTAGAAGGGAAAAAAGAGGAAATAGATATTAATTTCTTATGTATCACTGAATTGCCCCTCCCCCATTGGAGGGTAGCTGTTCCAATGGGTTGGATCCCAAAACCATGGTACTAAGGCTGAAATTTGCAATGCACCAAATATATCAATTATATTAAGGTATTACCACAGTCATTTCTGCTAAAATTAAGAGTGAAATCATAAATCTTTCTAAATTCAAATTATTTCCTTTTGATTAATGTACCAGGAATTCTGTGTAGCTGATATACCTATAGAATTAATTGAAGCAAGAAAAAGTAGGAAGAATAACTTGCATTTTTTATTATGAATGTCATTTCAATAAGTCACTGATGCAAAAGAGGGGAAAAATGTGGCAAAATTACCAACTGTCGATTATATTAAAACCCATGAGTTTTGAACATATGGATTAAAGCATCTTGCAATCTCCCTTAGGGCATTTATTCTTAGAAATTCCCCGTGGTTTACATTCCCACAGAGTCTGACTTTCTGTGGTCGGGGAGGCAGCTGGACTAGGCTGTGCGGTGACAGTGTGTGTTCTCGGTTTACAACGTGTCCCCGTGTGGTGCTTTTCCTTTAATGGTGCCTCCACCTACTCCATCCACAACCCGGAGGGACCCTCCCTCCTTCTAACTTGCTGTTTTCAAAATGAAGATACAATTAATAATGAACTACACTAATTAACAATGCATTTTAATTCAATACTGCCCCCCCACCCCAGGGAATTTTAAAAATAATTCAGAGAATACCCTTTAAAGACACCTGTTGTATCCTACATATTGTTTAGGTAGTTGGTATACAAAGACAAACAAGCAACAGTTGCTCCTCCTGAAGAACCCAAATCTATTCATGAAATTAAAATACCTTAAATGTGAATAAGCAATCCTCTTATTGGAGAACTGTGTACATTTGGGAAGGTTCTTGGTGTCTTTGACATGACTTCAGTGTGTCAATAAGACTGGTCTTAACTCCACCTTGAGAGCCTGTGGGTTGAGTGAGCCGGGCAGAGCCGAGGCTGAAGACAGATCTAACAGTAACTGCAGGGATATGATTGACGTGCGTGCTGGCGAGGACTTGTGGATAAATACAGCAAGAGGAGCAGGCACTGATAGCCAGGTGCTGCAAGAACTTTGAGATCGAAGAGGTAAAATCAATACCCAGCAAAGAGATCACACACCTACCAAAAGGAAAAGATAAAAAAGAAGTGGCTTCCCAATTCTAAGGCAGAAAGGGCACCATGAGAGGATAATCTAACATTAACAAACTATGGATAACAAAGTGGTACTCAGTTTAAAAATAGAAATATTGATATTGGGAGTGCTTACTCAAAACCGTTAGAACTTCATAAATAAGAGCAAAAGTGAGGATATTATAACTTGATGACAGCAACTCAGTGACATTTATTTCTTCCATCTTAATCTTTTTACTTATTCTAATAAGATATTTCTATTTAGCTACTTGCTATTCTCTAAAGAGAATGTGCTGAGACACAAATACAGTTAAATTTGCTGGGTAAATTATGTATTTCACTAAAACATATGCGAGGAAATTCTAGTTTATATGTGAGTCTCTTATGAGTTGTATTAATGTGAGTCTGTCCCGTGTTACTTCAAGATCGAACGTAACACTGAAGGCTCTCAGGACTTGAGCCAAGAGAAAAGCTCATGAAACCAGTGTCGCCCTGTAAGATCGTGCCAGGCAGTCAGCCCAGACTTTCATAACACATGTAAACAAATGGGATAGAACTTTTTTCAAATAAAATAGTTACTTGGCAGGGAAACAAAATAGCATGTGTAAGAAAATCTATATTCCTGCATAAAAAGCCACGGCCCTGGGCTGCATCCATTTGGAGAGCTCTAGGGTAAGGACTGAAATGTGGAGCAATAAAATAGAAGGAGAAAGTGAGTGGATGTTCCCACAGAAGCCACTAAACTGGCACAGTAGCCATATGTGGTGACAAGATAGGACTCAAACCATCTGCTAGTGGTCTTATGCAGCTAAAAGAAACAAAACAAAAACAAAAATAACAAAAAAAATGGTCTGATATTTCTTGAGTTTTGTTCCTGATAATGACTTGTGACTGCATCTAGAGAAGATGAAGAGAATTCTGCCACTTTTAAACTATTTCTAAACAATAAAAAAATAAAGTTATGAAGGCAGAGCATGCTTGTAAGATTTCTTTTTTTTTTTTTAATATCCTAGTTAGGGATGGCTAGATTTTCCCATCTGAAAAACTGTGATTATTGTTGGAGCTCAGAAAACAGCACCCCAACAGGAAGGCCTCAGAAGCAGCCTTAGACGCTAATGTTTCTCTCTGACCTTTTCCTGTCTCTCAGTCCCATCCTTCCCCGAGGGAGCCACGCAGACGTGAGTGGACGTGAGTGGACGTGGGTGGACGTGAGTGGACGTGAGTGGTCGTGGGTGGACGTGAGTGGACGTGAGTGGACGTGGGTGGACGTGAGTGGACGTGAGTGGACGTGAGTGGTCGTGGGTGGACATGAGTGGACGTGGGTGGATGTGAGTGGACGTGGGTGGACGTGGGTGGACATGAGTGGACATGGGTGGACGTGGGTGGACATGAGTGGTCATGGGTGGACGTGGGTGGACGTGGGTGGACGTGGGTGGACATGAGTGGACGTGGGTGGACGTGGGTGGATGTGGGTGGATGTGAGTCGACATGAGTAGACATAAGTGGACATGAGTGGATGTGAGTGGACATGAGTGGTCATGGGTGGACTTTGGTGGACGTGGGTGGACATGGGTGGATGTGAGTGGACCTGGGTGGACGTGGGTGGACATGAGTGGATGTGCGTCAACGTGAGTGGACATGAGTGGTCGTGGGTGGACATGAGTGGACACTTCCACAAGGCGTCATAGAAACCATAGAACTCCTTTTCCCCAAAGCCGACCATAAAATCTAAAATTATTCTATGTAAGAACTGGCCATAAAGAAACTATGTGACCTACCTTGTTTGACTATAGGTCATAAGACCCCCATTCCAGAGGAGGCCCGGCCCCACTCCCAGGAGGAAGGGTGCTGCTCAGAGAGGCCAAGAAGAATTGGGGCAGACGGGGCTTGCTGGGTTTCCCCGCTCAGTCTGTCAGCATTAAATCTTACCCTTTCTGCCCAGTCGTATTTCTCCATGGCCGTCTATACTTCAGTGAACCTGAGCATAAAAATGGATAATTTCCCCTGTATCTTTGGGTCTTCATTCTGAAAGCTTCTATGTATGCACGTTAAATAAATCTCTGTGCTTTTTGTCCTGTTTTTCAATCTGCTTTATGTCAGTGATTTTTCAGCAAAGCTTTAGGGAGGCCAAGGGCCTTGGTCCCTCCAGTCCCCCCTTCACTTATCACTTTCATCTGGGACATAAGACGAGAGATGCCTCTAGATAACTAGGACGCTGGAGTCGCAAATGTGGGCACCGTAATTTCAAATGGCTCAGCAGGGGTGCGAGGAAACATATCCAAAAAGACCAATGTTGTCACACAAAGAGCTCATGCTCTCAGATTTTAAAATGAAATTTGAAAAAAAAAAACCTGAAGTCACATAACCAGAAGTGAAAATAAAACATAGAACATGCCTAAAATAATTATTTCCGGAAATCTAAACCTTAGATAATCTGAGGATTTGGAAAATTTCCAAGAAAATCAGAAATGGTTGAATTTCAAAGAAAACAGGCAACTGAGTTAAGAAGAGCCTGCGATTTGAGCAAGGGCCTCTGAGAGAAGAACAATTCAATTCCATTTTTATTTTTGTCTTTCCTGACAAGAAAAAGAGTCTGCAGGAGGAAAATGTAAAGAAAATTGCCTATTAGAAATTCTAGATAGATGAGATAATTCTAAAAAAAAAGAAAAGAAAAAATTCCAAAAAACTGAGATGCTCTAAATCAGCAGTCCTGAACCTTTTTGGCACCAAGGACCAGTTTCAGGGAAGACAGTTTTTCCACGGAGCGGAGGGGTTGGGGGTTGAGTGGGGCTCAGGCTGTAATGTGAGCTGTGGGGAGCGGCTGAAAATACAGACAGAGCTTCCATCGCTAGCCTGCCGCTCCCCTCCTGCTGTGTGTCCCCCCTAAGTTTCATGGAAGACAGTTTTTCCATGGATTGGGGGTGCAGAGCCTGCGGCCCAGTCCCTAACTGGCCACGGACCAGTACTGGTCAGCAGCCCTGGGGTCGGGGACTGCAGCTCTACTGAGTCAAGAAGCTGGGTTGGTGATGATCAAGATGAAACCCTGGGAAACTTACACTGGGAGAGGAAAGGGCAGGCAGAATGGGGATCGGTGCTGCTTGTCACTGGGCTCCCACTTCTAGCCCTGCAGTTCTTCAGTTCTCTGAATGTCAGCATCAGTGAATCCCGCATCCTTTGCCAGTGTGCTCTTAGGCCAGTGTGAGCTAAGTTTCTATCACTTCAACCAAAACAATCCAAAAATCAGCAATAACAGCAAAGCCAAAGCCTAAAGAAGAACAATAAAAATAATCTTGACCAAGACGAGTCTTATCATTGATAAATGCAAAGGAAACGTGTGTGTGAGGCTGCTGAGTGACCACGGGCATCTTTGAAAACCTATATCCCACTACTGGGCACCTGCCCAAAGGAAAAAAAGACCTTCTATATATAAGACACCTGCACTAGAATGTTTATAGCAGCACAATTCACAATTGCAAGATGTGGAAACAACCCAAGTGCCCATCGATACATGAGTGGATTAATAAAATGTGGCATATGTGTACCATGGAGTTCTACTCGGCCACAAAAAACAATGGTGAACTAAAACCTCTTGTATTAAGCTAGCTGGAACTGAAGACCATTCTTCATAGTGAAGCCTCACAACTCACCATTAAATTGGAACTAATAGATCAACATTTATGTGCACATATGGAAGTAACATTTACTGGAAATGAAGCAGGCGGGAGGGGGAGGAGGGGATGGGTAAATTCACACCTAACAGGTACAACAATGCACACCGTCTCGGGGATGGGCGCACTTATAACTTTGACTCAAATGGTACAAAATCAATTTATGTAACCGAAATGTTTGTTCCCCTGTAATATTCTGGGGGAAAATAACTAGACTAAAGAGAGAAAGGAAGAGCTGACAAGGGCTCAGGTGGTTCTGACTTATTTATGGTCATCACAGGGCAAGCAGGACAGCCCTGCGTTCCTCCAAGTTGGTAGCACTAAATCCGCTATCACTGGGAGAACACTGTCCACATGAAATCCACTCTCTCCTGGTTCCTCAGTCAGGAAAAATGTAAATACACATATACACACACACACACATATATACACACACACACACACATATATACACACACACACACATATACACACACACACACACACACACATATATATATACACACACACACACGCACGCATATGTATAATCATCCATATAATTTATTCTCCCTAAAGAAAACTTACCTCTCATGGGGGCCTTACCTGTGCGATCCAGCCCAGACTCACTAACATGTTGGTGAATCTGGTTTGTGCACAGGGGAGCTGCCTCTCCCTTCTCCCACGCCTTCCTTCCCTCCAGCTTTCTTGTGGGGAGCGCCCTTCTCTTTTTGACTTGAAAGTCATGGCTATCAGATATTTTGCTTCATTTACTACTAAGTTTCTTTTTGTCCTCATTGCATTTTCTTATTTAGTAGGGCTGTAGAGAATCTTTATCTCCCAGGAGTCAGAGGATGAAAACTCTGCTTGAGAGTTTTAAATATCTATGCATCTGGGGCATGTATATATTGTCTGTTATTTATGCTTCTACCAGTGATGATCCGTGCATCCTGAAAGATCCTACTTTTTGTATCTGGCACACTCTCAGTGTACTCTACTTTTTTCACGGGCTTCAAATTGAAATTTATATTTATAGCTTATGTGTAAATACCATTAAATATAAGAAACATAGTGCTTAACTATTGTTTACAAATGTAGTATGTATGTATGTATCTATCAATATATGAAAATATCAGATGGACTCACAACTCTAATCTCAAGAAAGATGCTACCTAATGTATTAGTTTCCTATTGCTGCTATAAAAAATTATCAGAAATTAATGGTGTAAACACCACCAATTTACTATCTTACAGTTCTGGAAGTAATGGGTCTGTGGGCTGTCAGCATCAGAGCTGGTCACTGCCACCCTTAAGCTCCAGTTCCACTGCCTCCAAGGTGCCCTCTCCTAGAATCTCTCATGGACACTGAACACACATGAACCCTGGAATTGGGCTCCAAAGGAAACCTCCTCTTCCCCAATTGGGAGTATTGGGAGCCGGTTGAGTCCCTTACAAAGCCTGACTCCAACAATGTTAATTTAAAAATATGTTTAAAGCTGAGGCCCCATGTCCAATTCCATCCTTCTCCTGAACCCAGCCCTGCTGTGATTCCCTAACAGGGAAAATGTCTGCCCTTGTCCCTGCAGGCACATCTGCTTAGTGCATGGCGTCTGGCTTCCAAGCTGTTCAAGCATCCTTGATTTCAAGGGTACCTGCCACGTCTAAAACCGACACTGGGCTCTACAGATTCCAGATCACATACATTTTACATCCTGATGAGGGAAAACTCAGGGGTTTGCCCTCCCCTTTCAGGGGAACATAAAATTATTAAGAAGAAAAATGCAGAGTATCATGGACATATTCCAAATCATTTAACTAGGAAGTGAAAGAGATGAAAAGAAATCTATGTAAATAACTTACCATTGATTTAACACAGAGAAAGATTTAAGAAAATACTAACTTAAAACTACAAAAATACCTTCCACCAATTCTTCTTGAATATTCTGCATCTTGAGGGTTATATTTAGTTTCAGTATTATTAATAATAACACAACTAGAGACTTCTATTGCCTATAATCACGGTGTGAATCAACAGCATTAGGTTCCTTCAGCAAACACCAGTGTAGCAAACCTGTTTTTGATATTAATTGATGTGTAACACCCCTGTCTAAGGTGTTGACACCTGGAAAGCAGGGAGGGTGTGAGTGCAAAATGGTTTCTTTCTACAAAGATGATTAGAATACATATGACATCTGTGTCATGTATTTGCTGTCACAAATTTAAATTATTACAGGAGGATACTTAAAAGAGAATGCTGGAGAGGTTTAACTTAGAACGTAAAAATGACTTGGGATATAAGAATGTCTATAGTGTCGAATAGAAAAGATCATTCTATGTTGCCAATGGAAAAGTCCGAGGGCAGCCTTTATTGGAATTTTGTCTCTGTCTAGGGTATAGTGTATTTTTGCAAGAATTATAACAAGGAGAATTCTATCAGGACAGCAGATTTTAATCACGGTTGAATATTAACATCACATAAGAAACTTAAGAAATATCAGCAGCTGTGCTCCACCCTAGTTCAATTAATTCCAGGTTTCTGGTTTGGGTTTCTGAGGAGGGTGGGCCCCGGGGCCAGGATGGATTGGGCATAGTGTTTACCTGGAAATTATGAAACCCATAGTCCTGGTGTGATCTCAACAGAATAAAAAGTCAAAGGTCAGCGACAAAGGAGAGGTACTAAAAAATTGATCTATAGCTCAATTACTCTTTCAAAAATAGAAAATGAGGTAAGGGATGGGTAATTTAGCAGAGTGGGAAGACATTAAGAAAATTATTCATCAAAAAGGTGAGTTGTGCCGAAATCATTTAGATTAACAGAAGCAAACAATGAATTACAGGAGGTGAGAACCTGTTAAGCTGATAACCTGTTTGCATTAGGTGATGTCTATGTCCTTAAATACTAGAAAGAATGGTTGAAATGCTACAAGTATCCCAAAGTAAATGTCTTCGAATGAAGTAAGATTCTCTTCACAAGGAATGATAAAAACTCTGTTCTAAGAGTATTTTGGAGGGGACCAAGATCTTAAATTTTACCAAAACAGGTGAGATTATCAGATATAAATATAAAATCTATGCTTAGATCCCAGAACCCAACATTTCAAATCCTGCTTGAGAAGTTCTGTTTTTAAAACAGATACAGACTTTGCTTCTGCCACCAAACCCCTTCCACCAGGGCCCAGATCTCATAGTCTTGAACTTCTCTGAAAGCTGTGGAGATGCTCTGTACACCCCAGCTCCCGCGGGTTATGCTCTGTGCTCTTTGTATGTCTCTTTTATTTCTCCAAGACCAATCAGATCCATGTCCCTTAGATGCATCGCCAACTTTTGCACATAGCTGGGCTCTTCTAGCCCACCCATTCTGGACTCATACAACAAAAGAATTCTTTTTAAAGTCCATGAGGGGGTTATTTGGACAAGACGAACTTGAGAAACCACAAAGGTAGGTAGAATTTAATTCGTGAAAAGCTAAAACAAAACAAAATAAAACAACAAAGAAATACAAATCAAAACGTCAAAATATTCCCACTAGATACCACTAGTTTTTATCCTCTTTGATAACAACACTGTTCCTATGTCATTAATGGAGAAGGATATAAAATTGTGTCATATCTTTACTTCAGTAACTGTATGAGCGTTAATTCACATCAGTATCTGTTGAAGCAGGAAGAATTAACTGCTCTGATGCTGATGGAGATCTGGGCAGGTAGGTCTGCAATCTGGCGGGTCAGAGAGCCAGTTGTGAGAAGGTTGACTGTGGGATTTATTGTCACAACCAGGCTGCTTCAGAGAGCAATAGAATTGAACAGCAGAGGTCAACCCAGACAGTTCCGGGAAAACGAAAACCGTAGCTACAAGGTCACCAGTGAGCAGGAGGCACAAAGAACTTTGACCCCGATGGCAGCTTTTGAGCCTGTCCCAGGCTCTTTTCTTCTGCAGGAGACGCAAGGCTGACAGAAGCCACACACGGTGAGGGGGTCCTGCGGCACCCCTGATGGTTCTGGGCAGCCACTGTAATAAGTATGAGTCCCTGTCCAAGAACCTTTAATGGTTTTATGGAAATGCAAATTAACTACAGATTCAGTGGACTGATCATTTATGTGCCAAAATAATTCTTCATTTTACAAAGGGAAGATTTCTTCCACCCAATTCTCACTTAATACATGCATAACACCTTCTGGTTTATGAAAAATAAACCCTCAAAACAAGGAGTGCAACACCAATTTAGAAATGAATTTATTGCCTAGAATGAAATATACATATATAATCAACATATAGATTGTAACACTATAGGGAAATGTCTAAGGCATTGTGTTTGAATTAGGGATTCCCATTTATTATTTTACAGTAACTAATACTTGAGAGTTTTTTTCATAATTACATTTTTATAAGTCAACAACAATTTTATTTTGCTTTCTGCTTAATTCCTTAACTTCATTGTTTGTTATTTTATTTTAAATGGGATAGTTGGAAGTAACTCAGCCTCTGATCAGGCTGAGATGACGTGAAGAGGTATTTAATGGGAGTTTTTCAGTTCATTCCATATTGATGGCTCCAGTCACATAGAATGAACTGAAAAAGATGGCAGAATTGTCTTCAGAGTCATTTTTGTGCTATTTCAGCTCTGGCCAGATTGAATTCAGGCTCAAATTGTTTCCAATATTGCCTTCTGAATTGGATTTCAATTTTCTGGTGTGTGTGAATACACCTGTGCTCACAGAATAGCATGCTTTTTATTTCTTTCTGAAACTGTCATAATTTAGTGCCTAAAAGGACTTTTCATGGACAGCGTTCAGAAGCTCTTATCAATAGACCTGGGAGCATATGGCTGCCTTAATGGAACTTTCAATGTAGTGGACACATAATTGGGATGGTATTTTAAAAAAAGATGTCTTCCATTACTCTGAAGAGATTTCAGGTTTAAATGAACATGGGATTTAAAATAAAAGCAAAAATGACCAAAATACTATAATTCGTAAGTAACTGTTTCCATAGACCTGGGAACAGCCATGGAAGAGGGTTAGACTCATGCATGCCCAGAATAAGATAGCCTCCAAATTACAGGATTCGAAATCCTTGGAAAGTTTCCTAAAGCCACAGCCCAACCTCATCCCAGTACAGATCCTTGTTTCTTTCTGAAATCCTTCTACGGGACACAAACCTTGAAGAAAGAAAAGAAATAAACAAACAAAACCAATGAATTTTATAGTGGAAATTATGCAAGACAGAGGAAGGAAAAACACATTCACAGTAAGGTGTAAATGCTGACGCTGCCGTCGTCTCGGAATAGTTTCTGATGCCCATGGAGGAGGCAGTCAGCTCTAGCCGAATTTATATATTGACATATTTTTTCCCGTTTTCTAAAAAGGAGATGTGAGGGAAAGATGTGAAATCTGGGCTGGACTCCATTTTCAAAAACAAAAACAGAAAGAAAAGATCAATAAAAGATAGAACCTCATTTTCAGATACTTCTCTCCCAGTGTTTAACAAAGAACAATATATATACATACACACACACACACACACACACATATATATATTTGCTTGTTTAAGAAGTCAAAACTGAAGGGTAAAACATGCTGCCTATCTCAAGCAAAAGCAATTATGCAAATGTTTGAGCTGTGAGCTGAACTAATTTCCTCAATATAATAAAAGGCAATTTATTTAAAAAAACACAATTAACATCATACTCAATGGTGAAAAAACGGAAGACCACTTTCGAAATTGCTATTCAACATTGTGCTGGAAGCTCTAACCATAGTAATTAGACAAGAAAAAAAATAAAAGGCATTCAAATGGAAAAATAAGATGTAAAGTATCTTTAATAAAAATGACATGACTTTATATATAGAAAATCTTAAGAATCCACAGAAAAATCCTGCTAGAGGTAATAAACCAATTTAGTCAGTTTGCAAGATAGAAGATCAATACACAATAATCAATTGTGTTACTACATACCAGCAATGAACAATTCAAAAAATAAATTAGGGAAAAAAAATCTATTTACAACAGTATACCAAAGGAAAAAAAAAATACCTTAGGAATAAGTTTATCCAAGGAGGCCAAGAACTGAAAACTACAAAAAATTGCTGAAATGAATTAAAGATCTAAATAACTGGAAAGACATTCCATGTTTATGGATTAGAAGATTAACTATTGTTAAAATAGCAATACTCTGCAAAGCATTTTAAACATTCTATGCGATTTCTATCATAATGCCAATGGCCTTTTGGTAGAAATGGAAACATTGATCCTGAAGTTTATATGAAAATGCTATGGCCCCTGAACAGCTAAAATAATATTGAAAAGAAGAAAATAATTGGAGAGTTCTCACTTCCTGATTTCAAAGCTTATTATAAATCCACAATAATCAAAACAATGTCATACTGGCATAAGTATAGACATATAAGCCAACGGAATAGAAAGTCCAGAAATACACCCATACATTTATTGCCAATAGTATTTTTTTCCTTTCAGATGAAAATCCAGTTAAATATAGGCTATAATGATTATGCTTAAACTCACCTTCATTCCTGGGGCATAGATTATTTAGGGTCAAAATCATTTAAAATATGTCTGGCCATCAGACCATTGTCTTCCATTATTCTTGATTCTAGGATGTCCATAGTATGGCCACCAAGTCACTGTCACAATTAGTAACAGTTGCTACAATGACCAGGCTCCCATACACCTGCACTTGCACTGAACACAGTCATATGTGTTGTCTCCAATCCCGGCAACCACTCATGTAACACTCAGCACGGGGAACTGACTCAGGTTGTTTACTGTTAGAAGTGGTACAGATTTAAATATGCTCATGGCTATTAAATATGCACAATGCCTGCAGTTCTGGAGTGCAAGACAATGGGTAATCTCAGAAATGGGGTAGAAGCTCTTGATGTTGGTAGCACTACATGATTCATTAAAATAAAACTCAAATTTATAAAATGTGTGTGTATATACATATATGTATATGTATATATATATATATATATAAAGTGTGTGTGCGTGTGTGTGTGCATATATGTATAATTGCTGATTTTGGTCTCTCTTTAGTAGAATTTAGACATCAGCCGGTGTCTTGGCCTTGGACGGTTTGGTTTACCGCCATGATCCCAAAGCCAAGAGAGTGTGTGTTCAATAAATATTGGTTGAATAAATAAATTGGGCGTGGTGGTTCAAGCCTGTATCCCAGTATTTTGGGTAGTTGAGGTGGCAGGAGTGCTTGAGGCTGAGAGTTCAAACAAAAGAAGACCCTGTGTCTACAAAAATAAAAATAATGATAAAAAAAATAGCCAGGAATGGCGGTGCACAGCTGAGGCGGGAAGATCTCCTGGCCCAGGAGTTCGAGGCTGCAGTGAGCTGTGATTGCACCAGTACTCCAGCCTGGGTAACAGAGTGAGACCCTGTCCCAAAACATTAAAAAATAATAATAATGATAAATAAGCAAATTAATTAATAATTAAAAATAGAGAATTCCTATTTGTCAACATAATCACCTGTAATTTCTCCTAAAACATGGTTTGCTTGTTTTAGGTTTGCTTGTACAATTTAAATAGCTATATTTATTAAGTAATGCAACAAATAAAAATTCTGTCTTGACAGACAACCTTTTTCCAAGGCAAGCAACATATAAACAATAAAACACAAAACAAAACAAAACAAGACTCTGAACATCTGCAGGAAAGTGCTCTGCCTGCAAGCCCTGGCGTGGCCTCTGGTGTGCACGTGGCTCAGCTTTGCAACGTCCGTGTGAGAAGGACACTGAGCTCCCTTGCTGCATCTGAACCCCACAAGCTCCACGCAATGTGTCCAGAGAAAAAGCATGTCCTTATAAGACCATTTCTCCAGCAAAATAACTGTTAATGTACCGGTTCTCCAGATAGGACAGGCAAACTTGCTAGGAGGGGAGAGTTGAGGCACAAAGTTGTGATGTGGTTTTCATAACACCAGATGTTCTTGATTTTATTTTGGTTCACTGAGTGCTTATTTTTCTACAATTTATTTTCTATATAATTTCTCAAGAGAAAAGATTCTATTAATGTATTGTAAAGTATTCTGTTCAAATTTCCAGGGATTTAGACTTTGGGAATTAATAGCACATCATATTTTTTGGGATATTCACTGAAACAATGTGCATTTTTATAGTGTTTGTTACAAGTGCTTACAATCCTGCTCTCAGCCGATCACTGCCACACCCTCTTAGAGGACTTAACTTCCAACTTTAAAATAAGCATCATGAGATGCAGGAGGATCCAGTGACACATTCCCGGTCAAGGTCATATGTTCATTTTGGCTCATTGAAGTCTGTGTATATTGCCCAAGATTTACCCTGTTTTCTTCTCATGAAGTGCTTAACATGAAGGAGTAAGAACTGACTGCTTGGAAATTATCTCTCATATTTTGGATGGGGAAGGGAAAAGTCTGAAAGGTCTGCTACTTCTGATAGCCTGTTTTGAAAGGGCAACATTTTCCCCCCAGTGATTCCGAGAGCAAAGGTATTTCATTTCTCAAAGACTAAACCTTAAATATAAACCCACCTGGCATTTGAGATTCAATAAAGGATAGGCTACCCAGGCATGATATCTGGACTGTCCTTTTTATTCTTCTATAAGAGGCTACTGTAGTCGATAATTTTTAAATTTTTAGTTGCTTGGGCATTCTAGGCTTGAAAGTTAGTTGTGTGCATGGTCCATTTAGAAAATTATTTGCTCAATGTATAAATATGTAGCATTTTTTGGATGAAACTAACAACAATAAAATAAACACACAAAACAAAAAATTATTATAAGAATATGCAAGAGGTTTCTGGGTCTCTATAGTAGTTGATATATGTAGCGAGTCACAGCATGCTATTAATGTTTCAGAAAGAATCATCAGTGAGTCACATCAACCTGGAGTGGAAAACAGGTCAGCTGTTTTCATTTATATGAAGTTAGGCTAATGATTTACCTGGACTAAGTCTGGCAGAGGGAAGGGGTTGGGGAGATTGGAAGGAAAAAAGGAAGGGAGTCAGAAGAGGAGTGATGAACTGGTTCAAGCTAGAAGGTAGCCCAGAGGTTATGTAGTCTAAAGTCCTCGTTTTATAGATGAGAAAACTGAGGACCAGAGAGGAAAGGTCTTCAAGACTATACAAAATGTTTGGGGTGCTTTACTATTAAAAGTCCTAAAGACAAGGCAAACTATTTGGATTTCCCAAGGAGATGAATTATTGCATGGAGAAAGAAAACTGGTGGTGTAAGAGAAGAAATTCCAGAAGGACATGCGTTAATAATCCTAAAAAAATTTCTGCAAGACATCGTTCTTATTGGGTTGCAAAATTAGAATTCTGTTAATCCTACTTTTACTGACTTACTATTGTTTTAGACACTGTCTAGAAGAATTTATCTGGCTGGAGATAACAACCGAATGGTTTTGGTGAAGAAGGAAATATGCTCTGAAAAAACTGTGAAAGAAAGAATGAATAAAATATAAGAAAAAAAATCCCTTAATGTATTTGATTTGTACATGTACATATGAATGTATAAACACAAACAATAAAAATCAATTTATTTAGGTTAGGCAGCTAGTCCTGAAGCCTTGGTTTTGAGTCATAACATTTTCTTACCTATTAAATCTTGATGTTTACTTTCCAAGTTTAAAGTACACTAATTTGGAGGATCATTATATTTTTTACAAATGTTAATTAAATAAATTTCTAAATTGTCTACATTGATGAGTGGTTCTTTCCTTCACAGATGGGAATGGAGGAAAAGCTTGAAGAGACGAGTGTTTAGAAGGGACCATGGCTGAGTTGCGAGCCATGATTACCTGTGCAGACTTCAGCTCTTCTTTCTTACCTGTGCCAAAGACCCAAACCTTGGAAATGAAGGTGCATTTTTCTTTTACCCCATTTTATCCAGCCTCTGTTTATTATGGGATTTCTGTCCAAGGGTAAAATCTTTCTGTGTGTCTTGGATGGCCTCATTTAAATAAGCCAACAAAAATTTAAAGCGTTCCCTTCCTTCCACATGCTAGCATCTGCCTTCCTGCCAGCTTGTTTCAGCCTTGGTTAACGATGCATTTCCTCTGGTTTCTGGAGGAATAAGCAGAAGGAAAGGAAGGCAATTTCCACCTGACGTGTTAATAGCAGTCCCCTCACGTTATGACAGATGCTGAAACAATTGAGTGAGAGTCTTTTACTAAAGATCAGTAACTCCCTGCACTGATTTCACTTGCGTGACATGTTTGGAAACACGTAGCAAAGGAATTCTAGAGCCAGGACTTGAACACAGGTCTGACGCCCCCATCGCACTCTCCGCCGTGCACTGTCCAGTGGAATCAGGGGCTTCACCTACGAACAGGGACTGTGAAGACGCCTTCCTCACATGAGTGTCACACACACCAAATATGAGAAAGACCCTCGCTAACTGAATTGCACTAGCAAATACGTTGTCATGATGAATGCTCAAGAACTAAGGTATTTTTTTCCTGACAATATTTCAGACAATATTCATTGTGGAAAAACCTGTAGCCATTTAGCAACTGAAATAACAGCCTGATTCTTTTTTTCCTAGTGTAATTTATATTTATTTTCTTGAGGTATTCTTGAAAAAGTACCTTAACAAAATATTAGTATTAAATCAGACAAAATGATTAATTATGAAATAATTACCCAAACAATTAAATTGACTGTGCTTGTCTCTAGAGCAAATGAGTGAATTGAATGTTAGGGGCTATTTGTATGCAAAGCAGCTGTGTGTGTGTGTGTGTTTACATCGATGGATGGATGGATGGATGCATAGATAGATAGTGGTGTGGACTCCTATAGAAGAAAAGCACAGGTAGGTAGAACAGGGAAATGGTAGGTTGAAATCAGAGCTTTTTGGTCCTGGAGCTTGGGGTGGAGTGAACAGCAACAGAATTCTAGGGAGTCCACTTTCAGAAAGTTTCAAGAAAATCCTGACTTCAATTTTACATGATTTTGACCTTCACCTTAGTGTCATATCTTGGCAAAAACAGTGAATCTGGGTAAATTAGGGGGAAATTAAACTAGTTTCAATGTGTCACTTTGGTCTTTCTTCTCCAAATAATTGCTTATATTGCTTCAAAGTCAGGCTTTCCAAACCTTGAGTCTGACTACATCAGTTTGGTATGTCATGTCTCCCAGCCTTCTAATGGCCAGATCATTTAAGAAATTATTCAACCTGGTGTTCAAGAGCCTCTAAATAGAATTCTACTTTATACACCTGCCCTTTAATCAAAACCAATCTTAATCACCAAGTCCCTCTTTCCTTCTTTCTTAATTTCTTGAGCATAGGTTATCTCTTTCATTTTAAAACTTCCTTAACATGATTTATTGCCATTTAAAGCATCAGAAAGCAACCCAACATAAACTTAAAGGAAGAAAGTGTGTGTGTCCCATAACCAGGACACAGGAGGACAGCTGCCTTCAGACCTTGTTGGAACCACAAACTCAAGAGCATCCCTTACCTTCGTTCCCACAGTCTGCTTTGCTCATTCTTTCTTAGCACTCTTTCCTCCCTCCAGGCATTCAGGAAATAATTCATCAGGTAGGTACCATCACCTTAAAATTCAGTAATTCAGGGGACAAGAGAAACCCTGCCCCCTCTGCCCTCGGGATCAATGACCAAACCTTAGGGAAGACACAGGCCCTTCCTGTGCTGATATCGGTGCAGTGGTGAGAGATGGCAACAGTGCACGAACTCTCAAATCATAGGGGAGCGTATTCCTCAGTGTCCTCCAGAGAAACAGGGTGTGTGTGTGTGTGTGTGTGTGTGGAGAGAGAGAGAGATGTTAAGGAATTGGCTGGTGTGATTACGGAGACTGGTGGGCTCTGAAGGCTGGCCAGCATGATGGAGACTCAGGAAGAGCCAATGTCACAGTTGCAGTCCCCAGGTCAAGTCTGTCTTTTGCTCTGTTCGGGCCTTCAACCGACTAGATGAGGCCCACCCGCATTAGAGAGAAAAATCTGCCTTACTCAAAATCCACCAACTTACATATAAATTTCATCCCCAAACACCCTCACAGGAACATCCAGAATAATGTTTAACCAAATATCTACGCACCTTGGCCTGGCCAAGTTGACACAAAAATTTAACCATCACAGGGAGGGATTATTTTGCAAGGATTGTGCAGACTGTTTTACTTGATGACGAGGAAATGATTGTTTTGGATGCCCACCATCCACTCATTCTCACGTTTATGGCTCACAGTCATTCTCACACACACATCTGGTCTCTCCTAAATTCAGAGACTTTCCTTTGGGAAAGGGTCACCTTTCTTTTGTTATTGCCTTTGGTGACTTTCAAAATGTACTTCATGAAGTCAAGTACAATATAAATAATTATTTGATAAACTGGAGAAAATGAAGTACGATAGAAAGAAAACGAATCAAGTCACGAGGAAACCTGAGTGCTGGATCGAGTGACTTTGCTTTGCAGCCGGGAAAGCAGAACACAGGAGCTGGGGGTCCGTCCCCCGCCCTTACACTCCCCGATAGAGACATTTTAAATTTCTCATGACTGCCTTGAGCAAGGGCGACTACCTGATCACAGCTCAAGGACATTTACCTCCTCGCTCTTCCCACCCAGGGGAGAAGGTAGGCTTTGAGCCCGCAGTTCATTGCTTTACTCGTTCTCACAGCTCCACCAGTTCCATGAAGGTGAACACATTAGAACCAAGCTGAGGCGACAGGGAACGAGTGGCCTGAGCCCTGTGTACGCTGCAGGAGGAAGAGGAGGAGGAGGAGGAAGAGGAGGAGGAGGAGGAAGAGGAGGAGGAGGAGGAGGAGGAGGAGGAGGAGGAGGAGGAGGAAGACTGCGTGCGTTTGTGAGTGTGAGTGCATGTGTCTGTCTGTGAGTTTCCA
>CM052437.1:1888917-1947754 GCA_028533085.1 Varecia variegata
CACCATACTTCAGGGAACATTAAAAACACTAAGATTATTCATACCTATTAATATCTCAATCTCAGCTTGAGACTTTGCGAATTTTGAAAGTAAATTTTCCAGAATAATCAAGTTATACTAATGCTAAGAAATAGTAATTGGAATTAGTAAAAAATCTGTGGCAAAACATTCTTTTTCTGCTCTGATGAAGTAAAGATAAATTCATCGAGAAATGTTCATGCAAACTCACTTTAGGCGGCTTTCTTTTATGTTAGTCTTGGTTTCTATCTTTCCCATGGGTGGAATATTGTATTTGGGAATGATTACATTTCATTTAAAAATCACAGGTGCAATGCTATATTTAAATATTCTGCTTTACAGCATACGTAAATGTGGCATATGTTACTTGTTAGATACCAAGTATTTTATTTTATAAAGTGATGCAGTATTTTAGTATCCTGAAGTTCCTACTGTAGAACGTATCTCTCCAGACAATGGCAGACAGAGGCGAGTCTCTGTTGATGCCTAGTCAGGCTGGCGAATTAGCCACTCTTGTGAGCTGGTTTTTCATGTTTTAGTACTTTCAAATGTTATGAAGTAGCATGTATATCAGAGTCTGGGATATATTAAAATTCAGACTTGGAGAAAAAATACCTACATATTTTCTTTCACTCTGGAATTGCTAGAAGGCATTGTGAGTACTGTTTTGTTAACTGTTCCCTCCGAGGTGGCATTCTGTTAAACATCCTCAGACTTGATTGCTTAATTCTAGCAAATCTTTGTCAAGATCGATCACCTAACACTATAGCAACTAGCCCTCTATGAATAAAAGATGACGAAGAGGGTAAAGGAATAGAAAGGCTCAAAGTAATCGTGGTCATCAAACCCCACAGTGATAGAGTTTGTACTTCGTCACCACATCATCAGAACACAGCTCGCAAAAAATAGTTTTAAAGAAGGTGAAGCCAAACTGTGGCAGGGAAAATGACCAGGGCTTATGGACCAGTCACATCGATGACTATGAACAAGGAGAAGTCTCCTTCTTCATTATTAGAAGAAAGGTAATGTTTCAAAATAGAAATTTAACTATATTTAGCACCCATGATTCGGTCTCTTTCTCTGGGGATTCAATACCACACTACCTTGTGATCTTACTTCACTGTTCTCTCTGTACTGGCCGTGCATCCCTCAGGAGACTTCTTAAGCTCTTGAGTTATAAGGACAATCTTGTATGTTGCATTTTATCCTTTTCACAGTATCCAAATATACTGTTGGTTCTGCGTGAATATTTACTGAATAAATGCCAAATACTTAGAAAAACACTTTGTGGCAGAGAGAAGTCAACACAGTGATATAGAGAACATTTCAAAAATGTATAAGAATTAACCCAAATTGCTTTGCCACGTTCCTTTTCTTGGAGAAATATTCATCCCAGTGACGTCCATTTTTTAATTGGACCTTCCCTAGAATGACCCAAGGATTCACGTTAAGGCAGCTACCTACAAAACACACTTGTACAGTAATTAAGTCATTAATATGATACTTTAATCCTTCCAGCGTGTCACAGTCTTCATTTAACATTATGCTTAGAGATAAGTCAAAGTAAGCACTTGTTATAAAATCTAACACTACGTCATTTACCTCCACCCCAAACAACTCCTTACCCCACAGACACATACTCCCGTTTGTGCTGAAGTATCTTTACCCATGATGCGTACCAAGCTGTATTGCAACTGTCTATCTGTGTACCAAGATTATAAACTGGGGGTATTATATTCACATATAAATTCATAATACATTCTGAGTGTCTACTACAAGCTGAGATTGAGCTAGGTTCTAAGTGTGTGAATACAACTTCTGCTCTGCTCTACATAAAATTAGCATATACTAAGCAAAAATGTATTCTTATAAATGGAGGATGAATTGTGGTTAATAATGCCTTAGATTATAAGGGACAGAAAACCCAAACTACCATGGTTTATATACAAACATGTTTATGTTTCTCACAGAGCAGAATTCTGGAGGTGCCAGCAGGTATCAGCTTTCAATTCCCGTGTCCTTTCCACCCCCATTGTGTGATCTTGATGCCGTGTTAATTAATATTCAAGCCAGGAGGAAGAAGGGAAGGGCAGAGGGCTTTAGGCAATGATTGTCCATTTCTGTTGATTTAGTTAGTAAAGCAAGCTTTTGTAACCCTATCTCCAACATCGCCACTAAATAATCCTCCTGTGTGAACATTGCTAGCTGCAGGAAGGGAGCCCGGGGAATGTGTTCTCAGCTTCCACAGGCCCTGTGTCTGGGGTGTCAGAAACCAGGGGACTGGGATCGGCTGTTGGGTCAGACAACCAGAGGCTGCAGCTGGGCTCTGTATGCCGCAGTCGTCCCCAGCCGTCCCCAGCCTTTTTGACACCAGGGACCATTTTCATGAAAGACAATTTTTCCATGGACCAGGAGTGGGGGGAGAGGAATGGTTTGAGGATGATTCAAGCACATTACTTGTATTGTGTACTTTATTTCTATTATTATTACATTGCAATATTTAATGAAATAATTATACAAGTCACCATAGGTTGGGGACCCCTGCTATGGCTTTCATTGCTAAGCCACTCTGGGGTCAACTTGGGTATGTGGTTCAGTTTGATTCTTAGAAAATGAAATGACAGTCAGTGTTATTCACTGAATATAATCTTAGTTTTGCAAAATTCTATTTGTCTGAAGAGGTACTAGAGTATTACTCTCAAATTTTTAAGGCTTTAAACAACATAAACAAATTTTAGTACGATAATTAGGTGTTCGGGAATTGAATAGTAACATGTTATACTACATAGAATATAAGAACCCAGAGAAAAATAATTTTAGACTCAGTCTTACATGCAACCCATGCCTGTGCTTCCCAGTGGGCCACATGTCCCTGTGACTCTGCACAAGCTCACCCGGCCAGGAGTTCCCTGCCTCCTTGTTTCTCTTCATTTGAACCACAGCAATATCTTGTGATGCAATTGCATTTTTTATTATTACTGAACACATCATAGTCCACTCAATTTGTTTACCTTCCTTCTTCTTCTCTTCTGAAAAGATAGGGACTAACTTTGTAATCAAATCCTCAGAACCATGCAAATTATTTGGTGCACAGAGAAGTCTATGGTTGTCTGAGTGAATGAAGGAATGGATGAATGATCAATAAATGACTGAGTGAATTAAAGTAAAACATGTGCTCACTGAAATCTGCTGCTGCAAGTGGGTGGAGAGTTGATCACACGTGGTTCATACACATATGACAGCCATCTCACAGGAACTCAGAGTGACAGGTGAGTGTGTACTGGTGGTAGGCACACGGCTACTGTCTAATTGTGTTGGTCACCTTCCACATCGAATCCCACATAAACCTTCCTGAGATCCTTCATTACAAAGTACTGTTTTTGTTATATTACTGTATAAAAAGATACATTTATTCAATGGTGTGTGCTTTCCTGCCATCTCTCTCACAGATGTATTAATAACACAGTGAATAACCCCCTGGATTTAGAGCAGGAAGCATCTCCAGGGGCAGAGGCAGACAGACAATTTGAAAATAAAAATTGTTCCCTGCACCAAACCTAACTGCAGCACATTGTGACATTGTTGGTGCAGATCACCCCCCCGTGCTCGCGTGTCTGAGAAGCCATGGAAACCCACGGACGGGGCAGGAGTCGCTGCATTTCCGTGGCGTGCCCTTCGCTCCGGCAGTTCATCTCATCCACCCTTAATTAGCCTGTTGGTCCAGAATCACCGTCGGAAAAACAGCTAGTGAACCACGACTTAGAGTGAGAAAAATCACACTTCAGTCACATTAGTCTGAGAAGTAGTTAAGAATTAAATCTTTCTACCTACAGGGTACGGGAGTTGGTCAGGAAGATAATTAGGATAATTCTCAATCAACTTTCCTGCCTTAAAATGGCCTGAGGAGGTCATTTTTTCTCATTTTTGCATTTTTCTAAATTTTTTTCTCAAGAGAGAAGAGTGACAAGATAAACTAATGAATAGGAGAATCCGAGAGGCATTTGTTGCCTCTGGTGTCTGTACTGTTACAGGAAATGAGAAACCAACTTCATTTAAAAGTTAATAAGTGTCCAAACATTCTCCAGCCTTTTAAGCGACAGTGTAAATTCCCAGTCCGCCAGTGCATGTTTTACCCGAGCACATTACTTCCGGGGGAGGAAAGTGTCCCCGTCCAGGGTCCAAGCCTTGGCTCCACCTGTGCTCAGAGGATTGACCCCAGCAGCAAATAGCACAGTTTTCCTGACCCCTTTGCCAGCAGGCGAGCTTCCCTGGCCGTGGCTAGACTATTTAACACATTCTCATTCACATCCCTAATTTTCTTCAGCTTCCCTCTGGAGAGTTTTTCTTCCTCGTTAGTCCCGGAGCGACTGAAGCAGTACCTGTTCCCTGAAGAACAGTCCGGTTACTTTTCCGTCACTCTCCCTGACCTGCTATCTGGTGTCCACAGAACCCCAGTCCTGTGCCTCCTTTAAACATTTCTCTTATGTTAAAATTGCCTGTGTCCTCAAACACCATTACCACGTCCCTCTCTCCCATTCAGAAATTGCTTTAGAAACTAATGAGCATGCTAAAAATTAGAGGTAAATTACTAGCTATGTGAAGCAGCTAAAAATATTCTAATTATCTGTGGTTGTAATATCTATCATTGGTATTTATTGGCCCCTTACTTGTTTCCAGCCATCAGATATTTATTAACTCAATTGATCTTCACACCTGAATGAGGTAGGGCATATATTCCACATGCAGAGATGGGAAACTGGAGGTTTAAAAAATTTAATGTAATTGCTAGCTAGGAAATGGAAGAATCGGATTTTATTTCCTCTCTGTGCCTGAGGCATCTCCATTCCAAAGTCAGATTCTATATATAGAAATTATAATATAAACCTTCTTCTAGAAAATATAATTCTAAATATAGAAAATTATGGAATGCGAGAGCTTGATATCTCTTCTGTCCCCTAATTAAAAGACAAAAATTAGAGAAGGAAAAAGAGACAGAAAATATTTGAATAAGTGATTTGCCCAGAGCTAGTTATGCAGAAAACTGCGTCTAAATTTCAGGCTACTCATCTCCCAGATTTTCTCGTTTGAAGAGACTGGAAATCTTATTGGCCAATTCCTTCCATTTTCGGTACGTAATTTCGGCTTCCTGGTTGGGCTGAGAAGCAGTGTCTTTGCATAATCCTTGTCCGGGCCGGGGCTTAGGGG
The DNA here is from genome assembly GCA_028533085.1 of Varecia variegata. Lineage (NCBI taxonomy): Eukaryota > Metazoa > Chordata > Mammalia > Primates > Lemuridae > Varecia > Varecia variegata. The sequence continues at coordinate 1,894,141 of CM052437.1, forward strand.
TCCAGGGCTCCTGTTTCCCTTGTGGGGGCACCTGGTGCAGCTGCAGCCCTGGGGGCTCGGCCGTGGAGAGCTGCAGAAGGGCCTGGAAACAGAGCATGAGTCCTGCCTCTGGGTCTTTCTCACTCATCCCCTTTCCTGACCCTGAAACAGGTTTAGGGAGCTCTTAGGTTGACCGAAATAGGATAGGAAAAAGGACCCAAGTCGCGATCACTGCAGAGATCCTGCTGCTCCACCTCCCACAAAGCTGAACACGCTTATGATACAGCAGGGACCGGTCAGGTGTGGGGGCAGCTGCAGAGATCTGGGCAGTGCAGAAGCAGGTCCTGACTCCCGTCCAAAGAACCTTCACTCCAGAATGTCCTCATTACGCTGTGTGAGTGAGGGACTAAGTGTTTTAAAAGGAAGCAAGATGAGAAACGTAAAAGAATTTTTTTCTCCAGTGCAAGTATTTTAAATGTAATAATTCCCTTTCAGGCAAATATTCCCCGAATGCATGGATGAAAGGCTTGTGTCCATCCAATCGCTTCCTCACTCATCTTTCTTCACTACACTGGGCATCTTTACGCACCCATGTTGAACAAAATATTAGCTTTACTCTAGTTTGATGTAAGGAAACTTTGGCAGAAAAATAATCATGTTGATGCTGGCATTTTTTTGTACTTCCCTTTTGTTCCACACAATTGTCAAAATGGTGAAGGTTAAAAGTAAGGAGATTTAGAAAATACAAAAAGCATTAGAGAAAATGATACAAATAATTGAGAAAGAGAAAAATGTCAAATAAAATCTCTGCACCTACAATCAAGACAACATTTTGGCAAATAAATTTTTAATTATATATTATCGTATACATGTGTGGTAAAGTGCTATATATTTTGCTATATGAACATTGTATCATAATTATTCTCCCCACCATTATATTCCATCATCAACATTTGAAGCAATTTTTTATTTTTTATTTTTTATTTTTTTGAGACAGAGTCTCGCTTTGTTGCCCGGGCTAGAGCGAGTGCCATGGCGTCAGCCTAGCTCACAGCAACCTCAAACTCCTGGGCTTAAGCGATCCTACTGCCTCAGCCTCCCGAGTAGCTGGGACTACAGGCATGTGCCACCATGCCCGGCTAATTTTTTCTATATATATATTTTAGTTGGCCAGATAATTTCTTTCTATTTTTTTAGTAGAGACGAGGTCTCACTCTTGCTCAGGCTGGTCTCAAACTCCTGACCTTGAGCGATCCACCCGCCTCTGCCTCCCAGAGTGCTAGGATTACAGGCATGAGCCACTGAGCCCGGCCTAAGCAATTTTATTATTCTTTTATAGAGACATACCATTGTCACTAATACTTTATCAAGCCACTTAGGTCGCATCTTGGGGGAGTTTCCAATTTGGGGTATTACGCTGACCATTTCTAACTACGCATGAATTATGACTTTAGCAAATAGACTTGCTGGAGCAAAGATTGGATATTTTTAAAATTCCTGGTAATTATTTTCAAATAAGATTTAGAAAAAGATGTAGTAATATACCTCCAACAGAAGCAGCTACAGCCCAAATCCTTGCTGTCTGGCATCAGAACTATTTCATTTAATTACCAAAAATAACATGTTACTTTGCATTAATTAGTATAGATGTGATCACTAGTATCAGTACATTTTTTACATTTATTATAAATGCTATTAATTCATTTATTTAATCCTCTATTAATATTTTGTCATTGTATTGTTTTATTTATGTATGTTTATAGTCATTGTATATAGAGTTTATAATTTTGTTCTACTTATTAATTTATCACTCATAGTTGTAACAATATATTTGACTGTTAATTTAGAAATCTCAATGTTACTTTTGGTAGTACCATAACTTATGATTTCATCTCTTGATTTTAGACTTAGAAATTCTTGCCCTACTAACATAGTAATAAAAAGATGAAATATCATATATGCACATATTTTTAAATCACAGTATTTAAACTAACAATCCTATGTGCTCTATACAGGTTAAGAAATAGAACAATATTGGTATTATTGACCAACCACAGATTATTCTGCTCCAAGAGTAACTGCTATAATAATTTATTTCTTAGGATTCTGTTAATAGTATTATTGATTATAAAACAGATGTATAATTCTCTCTATACTGTCTGATTTTGCCATTATTTAAAATTTATGTATGTGAATACTCTTCACAGTCTTTCATGCCTTTTTTCCCCAAACTTGGCACTTTTTAGTTTTATTTATTTTTATGTGTATAGCTGTGGTTTTAAATTTTTCATTGACATATACATTATTTTACATACATATAGCACAATTTAATTTATATATATTCTAATGTTGATGAATATTTGATGTTTCCCAATATGTTTCCATAATAAAACATGCTGCTATAAACACTGTATCAATCAGGATTTAGCCAGGAGAGAAATGTTGCCAGTAACATAAACTGTGAACATTTAATATAAAGACTTGTTAACCAGTAAAACATTCTTACCTACTGTAATGAATAAAAGAGAACGCTAAGGAGTACGAAAGTGACGGATACAGAAAGCAGCTACTGCCTCTGAGGGAAAGAGAACAGGAAAGAATAAGACTGATCCTGCCTCTTGTTGCACGGCACTGCTGGGACGAAGACATTTGCAGGAAGATGGAGGCAGAGCTGGTCCAGTGGTACAGTGCACCGGGTGGTCAAGGGATTTGCCAGAGGGGTTGGGATGCAGCTGGCCCATCATGGCCACAGAGGAGAATGCTACAGAGGCTTTTGCGTGCCCATCTGCTGGCTGCCATGCTAAAAACAGCACAGAAGTGCCAGAAAAGGAAGACCCTTTCCCCTGCTACTGTTTTGCAGTGAACCTCTGTTCTGTCTATGGACGGAGCCTCACTGTGAGCCAGCTAGTGGAGGAGAAATGTGTACAGGACCCATCTCTGTTAGCACAAACCAGGGCCAAAAAAGGTGGTCTTGGAGCTGGGTGGTCAGTCTCTTCATGCTAATCCTCTAGCACCAGTTTTTATGAAGTGAAACATTGTTTATTTCATTGACTTCAAGTGTCAATAGGAAGGATGCTCAAATATATTTTAAGGCTTTTCAGATATATTCATGAGTCTTATTAAACCATACTTTTTATCATTTTATTGTCTGAATATGATGTCAAGGCTTAAATAATCTCATAAAATGAATCAATGGATATCCCCTATCTTTTGTCCTTTGGAAGTATTTACATAAAGTTGGAGTATGTGTTTTCTTTATGAGATTTTTCTATTAACCTTTTATTTAATTTCTTTACTGGTTATAAAAGCATCCTGAATTGTACTGCATTTTTTATTGAAAATTTCATAAAGAAAAAGAAAGAAAACGAAAAATAAATTTAGAATTGCTAATTTTAGAAATCACTTGGATTTTCTGAATGCAGATCTCTGATCCAAAGACATTGAAGAAGAATAAAGATCCCATCTCTAAATTTCCTGTGCTAACATAATTGCTTTCCAGCCCAGAAGCACTGTGTCTAGATTTTTTTTTTTCACTTTCTAAACAGTGTCTTCCACATGTCATCTTGTCTTCCTGACACCTCAGAGTTAGGCAAACATGAATGAGATCTCCTTTTTCTCTACCTTTCACTCCATTTTTTCACTGTTGGACTACTGATGGCTTCAAAGTCTCACCTTCCCCCTGCGCTTTGTGTCCCGCACCTAGGGAGGCTGAAGAGAAAATGTAGGTGCTTCCTCCTTTGATGCTGCAGGAAATTCAGAACACAGGAGCCCCTGTCCACACAGCGGAAGCCCTACCTGGCCCCACCCCTAATCCCAATAAAATCCCAAGACAAGCTCTTTTCTCGCTCTCAAGCCATTTTTGGACAAGCGTGGGAGACAGCCCCTGCTCTCCTCAGAAAGCCTCATTTTTAAGTATTACATTTTGTGATACCTTCTTGGTGTGCGTGTAGCATCCTCACTCTCCACATCTGAACCACAGTTGAGAGGGTGGGGGGGTCTTTCCTATTTCTGCAGGGTAGTAATAATAGAATAAAATAACTGTGCCTAATTTTAAGTGCCTGTTTAACTTTTGAGGACATTGCCTGTGTTCCGAAGTGGCTGTGCCAACTCCATCCTCTCGGTCAATACATGAGGGTTCCAATGTCTTCTTGCCAATCCCTAGCATTTGTCTTTTATGGTAGCTGCTCTGGTGGGAGTGTAATGGTATCACATTGCAGTTTTCATTTGCATTTTCCTAATGGCTAATGGTACTGGACTCTTAATGTGCTTAGTAACCCTTTGTATGTCTTCTTTGGTGACATTTCTTTTAAATCTTTTGCCCATTTAAAAAATTGTGCTTTTCCCCCCCTTATTAATGAGTTGAAAGAGTTCTTTATAATTTGTGAATAAATTCCTTTATTAGACATGTGATCTTTAAGTATTTGCTCTCATTATCTTGACTTTTTGTTTTCTTAGTGGAATCTTTTGAAGTGCAAACCACTTTTACTTTTAATAAAGTCTAGTTTATCAGTGTTTTGCTCTATGATTTGTGCTTTTATTTCCTGCCTAAGAACTCTTTGCCTAACCACAAAAAAATTCTCCTACATTTCCTTCTAGAAATTTTATACTGTAAGCTCCTAACATTTAGTTTCATGTTTTACATAATTTTTTTGTAAATGATGTGAGATAAGAACCTAATTTTATTTTTAATGCATTTTTATTGTAGCAAAAGCACATCACATAAAATTTACTATCTTAATCATTTTTAAGTGTACAGTTAGTAGTGTCAAGTATCCAGAACACTTTCTTCTTGCAAAGCAGAAACCCCAGACCCACAGAACAACTCCTTCCTCCCCCAACACAACCTCCCTTGTTATCTCCTTTGTATATTTTGTATATTTTGTATATCTCCTTTGTATATTTTGTCTTTTTGAATTTTACTACGCTAGTCACCTCATATAAGTGGCATCATACAGCATTTGTCTTTCTGTGACTGGCTTATTTTAATTAGGATAATAATATCTTCAGGGTTCATTCATGCTGTAGCACCTATCAGAATTCCCTTCCTCTTTAAGACTGAATAACATTCTATTTTATGTATAAGCCAAATTTTATTCAGAGGATCTAATTTCATTTTAAATTTGTGTGTGTGTGTGTGTGTGTGTGTGTGTGTGATTGACCCAGCATGATTTATTGAAAAGAATATTTTACCTCCATTGGATAGATTTTTGCACATTGTAGAAAATCACTTGACTCTGATGAAAAAGTTTATTCCCCAATTCTGCTCCATTGATCTGTATCACAAAGTCTCAGTTAGGGTTGGGTTTTAACTCCTGATTATGTCAAGGAGACCTAGTTTTATGCATATTTTTATGTTATAAATCTGTTGCAAGGCATGCCCCCAAACTTTGTTTCTTTGCTTGTTTGTCTGTAGATGCCAGAAAAAAACCTGCAGTCCCTAGGCCACTAGGGATGAGGAGATGTGCTCAGGAGAAATTCTGATTCTGGAGTTAGCCCTCCTGCTCTTTGTTTTCCAATAATTTCTCTCATTTAAATACATATTCTATCATTTTTTTTTGAAGTTGTGAAACACATTTTTTTTTATTTCAGCTTATTATGGGGGTACAAAATTTCTGGTTAGATATATTGCCCATGCCCCTCCCATCCCCCCGAGTCTGAGCTTCAAGCGTGTCCATTCCCTAGACAGTCGGCATCGCACTCATCATGTAGGTATACACCCTTCCCCTCCCCCCACCCCCTACCTCTGTCTGATACCCAATTGGTGTTATTCCCAAATGTGCATTTAGGTGATGATCAGGGAAACCAGTTTGCTGGTGAGTACATGTGGTGCTTATTTTTCCATTCTTGGGATACTTTACTTAATAGAATTTAATCTAAATTTCAGTTATGAGATCAGTTTCTCTGCACATTTAATCTGCCAGATACTAGATGGTAAAAACTTTTTTTTTCTTTAATACCTAAATCTTTGTGGAATGTACTTGGTCTACACTATGAAATAAATACGTAAACATACATTTTCCAAAATGTTAGCCAACATTAAATTACTTGAGTAACTTCCCATTTACGTTGATTTCAATGTCTACTTTTATTGTTAAATATATTAAATGCTTACTCACTAAGGCCTATTTCTGGATTGTTTATAATGTTTAGCTTCCATAGATCCAATCTTAGGGTTGCATTGAGCTCATTTAACTTGTGTAGCTCTATAGCAATTCTGCATACCAGGGAGAGCTTATCCCTTTAGCTACTTTCAACTCTTTATTTTTTCATTTATATTTTTAAATAGTTTTGTCTAACTCCTACTATATATCCAAAATCATATTACTCTAATAATCAAATTTAAGAAAAATTAATAAAACTCTAATAATCAAAGTTAACAGCAAATTAACAAATTTACCTTCTGTCCATACATGTTGCATTTTAATTCATCTCTTCTGTCCCATACCGAGACTGAATTTATTGTTTTTGTTCATTTTGTCATATATTGCATTATACTTTGATTCTTTCTTGGCATCCCTTTAGAGCTGTTTTAAGAATATCTTGGTTGGCTGGGTGTTGTGGTTCATGCCTGTAATCCTAGCACTCTGGGAGGCTGAGGCGGGTGGATCGTTTGAGCTCAGGAGTTTGAGACCAGCCTGAGCAAGAGCAAGACCCTGTCTCTACTAAAAATAGAAAGGAATTAGCTGGACAACAAAAAATATATAGAAAAAATTAGCCGGGCCTGGTGGCGCATGCCTGTAGTCCCAGCTACTCGGGAGGCTGAGGCAGGAGGATCGCTTGAGCCCAGGTGTGTGAGGTTGCTGTGAGCTAGGCTGATGCCACGGCACTCACTCTAGCCCGGGCAACAGAGTGAGACTCTGTCTCAAAAAAAAAAAAAAAAGAAGAATATCTTGGGAAAAGCATAGCAAGCATGGTTATTTCACCCTCTCACGTGCCTCATTGGCACAGTCAGGCCATCTTTCCTGCTCTTGGATTTCCTTTTTATTATCATCTCACATCCTTTATTTTATTTATATTTATACATCTGTTAGAGATCTCTGACCAGCTCACAGTTCTTGTTTCTTGTTTTTAATGTCGAACCACGGCAGCCTCTGAGAGAGCTACAAAGCTCAGACTGATGGACACAGACGCCTTTCTGAAAACGGTGAGACTTGGGCTGGGTTCTGAGGGGAAGGAGGAGCTGGCCACGCAGACGGAGTACAGCGCCAGTGTTCCCGGCAGACAGGACACGGTCAAAACCGAGGCACCCTGGAGGAACGTCACTTGGGATTCTTGGACTTCAGGGTGCGAGGGAACAAAGGATGAGAGAAGAACGTGTTAAAAGCAGGTCTTGATGGACCTTCAGGTCAGACTAAGAAGTTTAGACTCAGCAGATGTCCGCAAGATTTATCCAGAAATCTTAAACAGGGCATGAAATGGTCATATTTGCATTTAAAAAGATCATTTTAGGCACAGGGTCATGAATGAATTAGAAAGACCCAACACTGGAGACGGAGAAATAATTTTCACAGCTGTTACTGTAATTCAGATACGATGATTAATGAGCTCCATATTTTAATTGAATAAAATGATACAGAAATCTTGTAATGAGAGTCAGATCATTGCTGCTACTTTCCAAAACTGGTGCGGACCACAGTGTTCCGACAGGCCATTGCCCCTGAACTAATTGTCACATTAACACATCTCAAGTGCTGCAGGCTGTGGCTCCAAACAAACAGGAAGCAGACGGAATCCAATTGTAATTGCAAGGGTGAGATAAAGATTTTTATCCTCCTGACAGCAAGGTTAAAGCAGCGTCAATCCTTGTGTAAACAAATGATCACAGTGTCTGAGTATGCGACCACTTCTGAACCTGTTTTCGTATATGACAAAAGTGCATATCTATCTTCAGTTACAGTATTTTTGTGAGAGCGACATTAGCCCGTCTTCATGGCAGGAGATAAAGAAAACCAACAAAAAACAATGACTACCTAGGAGAAGTTTTGTGGTTCTTAGTTCCCTTGAATGTTGGACAGCAGAAAAAATGAGGTCAGGTAACTTCACTAGACTCACCGACTAAAGGCGTGGCCATTGGTTTCAGAGCACTCAGGGTTCAATGCCAGGTTTCTCTGACTACTGTGTTGAGATGTGAAAGCTAGACTCATTCATTCACTGGTGCCATCATCAGTCCTGGGGGTCTGTTTGTATTCTATTTAACCCAAAGGTGTGGTGCCTCTCTTCCCTGACTATCTTTCCTATGTATTTTGTACTTGTGCATCCAATCCCAGGAATACATAAAACAATTCCTTGTGATCAGTCACTTGATATACATATCTCCTACTTGTTCTGCCTCTCTGCTTGAGTTTTTACTTAGGCACACATAAGTTATCTGTTTTATCTGCTCCTGAATTCTACGTCTGCTCCAGGCTTGCTGGCAATGTGGATTTATTGAAGTGTGTGACTGTAACATTCACCTCCATAAAAAACTCAGTGACTTCATGGGATAAAGTTCCATGATCTTGGAATAGTTTGCAAAGCCTTTAAAACTGGAGCCCAGCTACATTTCTAGACCTATTATCTATCTATAAGAAGTAAACTCAAATACAGTCTTCAACTGCCTGATATTCTCCTAATATCTAATACCTCAAGACTTTTTTCTTGTTTGCAGTAGCATCCTCTCCACCTCGAATATCCACTACTCTCTTCTCTGCCAAGAAAATTTTTCACTCTCCAGGACCAAATTCACTGTCATCTTTTTTAGAACTTTACCCAATTGATGCATCATTTTCTCTGCTCTTTTCTCTTCTTCTGTGTCCTCTTTTACCAATACCTACTTTGTCTCTTTTTGAATGTTTAGTAATTGCTGTGATACTTGGTAGAATTTTCCTTTCTGAAAAATGTCATTCATCTTCTGACCAGGAGGTGGCCTAGGCTTAAGACTAGGATAAGTAGGGCTACTTGTGTGCCTGGGCCTGGGCCTGGGAGATAGATAGCATTTTTGTGCTTCTCTTTGATGAATGTAATGTCCAGTTTATATTTTCATAATATAACACAATATCTGTTCTTTTATGTATTCCTTATTTTTTTATTCTCCAATTTGGTACCATTGAAGAATAGCAATTCCCTGAATCTATATATTTTAAGAACAGACCTCATTTCAATTATATAGATACTAATGATTATATTTCTATGTACACTTTTGACCCATCTTAATCAGAATACATTTTAGCTTCATATTCAAAATAAATGTTTTAAAATAAATGCACAGAAAGAAAATGCTTTCTAAGTGTACTTATTAAAGGACAGAACTATTGCCTGGAGGGTCTTGAGTGAAAGTTTGGAGTTGTGGTTGTTGCAGGGCAGACTGTAATTACAAATTCCTCAAATCTCTTTGTTTCACAAATAAGTTGACTTTGGAGTATTTCTTTTATTGATATAAACTGTTGCCTAATTTATGGGTGAGCTATCTATATATTTGCAATAAACTAAACAAGAGGATCTAAATTCAAGAATATGAATTCAAATTCTTTAGTATATAATTGTCTATATATAGACAATTGGTATATTGTTTGCAAACGTTTTGTTTTAAACACCACAGGACTCACATATAGGTCAAGTAAGACACATATCAAGCTATGAAACTCCTTAATTTTATCTCTTTAAGCTGTCACTGGTTTGAACACTGTCTACCTGGCGAAGTCCTCCTCATTCTTTAAGACCCTTTTCAGGCATTGCTTCTGCAGTCCTGGAGACTCCCAGGCAGATCAAATATTGTCTTCTCCAGGCACAATGTCTCCTTTCATTTTTTTTCATAACTTTCTAATACCTATCATGTTACATTAGGATTGCGTTATTCATAACATTGCAACTGTGATAACAGAGTACTGGAAAATGCTTTGGTTGTCCCTCTCCCACCAACATAAGGTCCTTTGTTGCATTGTTTTGAATCCTTGGACTAAAACCTATATTAAATGTTTATAAATATGTTAAATTGGTTCTAAATTGTCATCCCTCATACTCCAAAGTAAGATAAACTTTTGTCTTTTTTAAACAATACTGACACCATCTAAAATTAATTTTATTATGTTTATAAATCTGAAATATTTTCTCTTTTTAAGTTTGTTAAGCAAATAATGTATTAAAGCAATAAAACTTAATTGAGTGCCTATGATTTGTCACAACCATGATGGGCTCTGAGAACTTAAAAAAGAATGATGAGTAAGATATAATACAATCATGATCTCTACTGTTATTTGTGATAAGAAATAAAAGACATATAGTTTTTGTATGTGAATTGAAACATATAGAACATATAAATAAAATTGTACAATATTAATGTTTGATATATTATTTTTGCAATCTACAAATTGTACATAGAAATCTCTAAACAAAGACAAATACACACATGGAAGCTGGTCTTCTTACCCCTTTTATATTGTCTTATTTAGTTTGATAATTTTAAAATATTAAATACTTCTTTTCACTTGGATGCATAATATTCTGGAATTTAAATATATTGATTTCTGATGCTATTACCCTAGTGTCAGACTTTCAAATTGTCTGAAATTTTTCGCAGTTGTATGTTGATGCTCCAATGAGCATCTTCCTGAACATCTGCCCCTCTCAACACTGGCTTAGCCTGGATTCTTGGAAGTAAAACTATTGGATGAAAAGTCATGAATACTTCAAATGATCTTGATGAGCTCTTAACATATGCCAGCAATTTTCCCTCCAGAATGCTTATAATAATTATTCTATTAATAATAGTTTCACTAACAGGGTTTGATTGTGCCTATCATTCTGCCCCTCCAATATTATTAATAGGATTTCATTTTACATAGCTTTGATTATTGCCAGTTAAGTGGTTTTATATACTTATTGACTCCAATGTTTGTTTGTTAATTGACTATGTATGTCTTTTTCCCATTATTAGATTTTTGTTTTTAAAGAGCTATTTATCTATTAAAAATATTTTCTTTGTCCAAACTCTCATTGCAAATATTTTCCCATTTGTTTCTTGTTTGATATGTTATTTCTATCATTTTTTAATGTTTGCTTTTACTTTTGAAATATATATATTCAAATATATGTTATATATATTTAAAATTTTCTTTTCCTTTTTTATTTCGCTTGTTATTTTATGCTTGGGCATTGTGTCTCTTTCCTGATATGATGTTTAATGAAGCCTAAATAGATAGCTTAAGTTTGGACTGAAAGAAGCTGAAATAACTTTTAAAGAGAAATGATGTCATTGAGGAATATTTTTTATAAAACTACCTTGACAACTTAATCATTCATCATTTTTGAGATCTTTTATCAAATTCGGTTGTAATACACTGGGCTAAATGTAAAGATTATTATAATGTTAGAATAAAGATACTTTGAGAAAATTACCGTGCACAGCTTTTAGAAACTGCATTTTTAATTTAAGAGCGAGATGAAGGTTTCACAGCAGAAATAGTGCCAGCTCGGGTTTCTCTGTAGAGTCCATTTAGATGGAAGCATAGCAGTTGCTGGGTATTCTAGCCTCCTTAGAGTTTATCAACACCATGCAGCTGTTGCCTCTCTTCAGGAAAGTGCCAAGAGGAAATAATGAGAAGTAAAAACTTCCAAGGCAAAATAATAGAGCTAGGAAATGAAGGAGGAAAAAAGAGCCAAAGTTCTAGTAAGTCTTTTTCTTATTTACATAACATTACCCTAAATGTTTCCCATTAAAATTTTTCTTTGAACAATTGTCCTCTCTGAAATGTGCCAAAAACTAAGTCTGTTTCTTTTGGGAGCTGGCACTACAGCGATAACTTCTAAGTGCCAAGTCTGCAACTGCACTGCCTGCTTCACCCCAACGTGAGCTAAAGACGGCTTTGATTGGCACGCATGTGGGCCAAGTCAGGGGACCCCACTAACGCTGGGAAGAAAGAAACAGACAGGTCTTCTTCATTCTCGAATAAACAGACCATTCAATTCACGCAAAGGCAAGTTAATTTCAGAAAGGTTTGCTTCTGTTTTCTTGAGATAACGAGATGTGAAGCATTTACTTAAACTCAGACTGTCAATAAAATTCTTCAGACACTATCATCATTGGCTACATATTTTCTACACATAACATATTCAGACAGAATGCTATCTTGGTAATTAGTAAAACCCATGTTTGCTGTACTTGCGGGAACAAGCACATCCCTACCTTTTCCCCTTCAACATGCCTTAAGTCTGACTGAATCAGTGGTAAAATAAAATTTGTTATTTAGGATAGGAAATCCCGGAAAGTAACTTTTACCATTAAACAATGTTTTCCCTAACCCTCTTTGAAATTAGAACATGTATAAAAAATATGTTTCACATGTCCATTTAATTCCATATTAGTATTTAAGTTAATAATACTTCTGTAAATACCATTTAATTAGATGAATATTGTCAAAAAGTCTGTGTAGAGAATATTTAGGGAAAAGCAATTTTATATCTATATACATTGAGTATTTTTATAAAGTATTTACTATGTTGGTATCATTGTGCTAATAAAACTCATAGAAACTTTTGATTTTAAGATATTTTGAACTCTTTTATAATACTTATGGATAAAAGCAAAAAACATTAAATATAATTCATGTTTGAGATATTAAATAAGTAGTTGGCTTAATTTTGGCTGTAAAATTATTGAGTAATTAGACTGATGTACAGGACAATGTACTCTAAAATTCAGAATATTAATACTAAGTAAAATCAACTAAATGTATAAAGATAAAAATAGGACCAGTGAAAAAACTATATTAATTTAATATCAGCTGGTTATATTATGGAACTGGCTTCTGCAAAGGGCCATCTTTTCTCTTCATTTTTCTTGTCTTTGGTTTTATTTTTCCTTGAGGTTGAACAGTATCATAAAATCTAACACGATTTTGGAGTTTAAGGGATAGCCCCACGTGACCCACCAAAATTCCTAGAGAAGTCTTTCTGTGGACTCATAGTACAAAGGTACTTTGTTCCCACTTGGGTACACTTCTCTGAGTTACGTATTCCTTGATATCTGCAAAAGTAAAAGGGTCAAATAATCAGGCAGTTTGTGGACTTTCTATTTGGTCCCTGGCCATAAAAGAAGCCATATCCTCTCTCCCAACACTATAGACAAAAAAAAAAAAAAAAAAAAAAAAAAAAAAAAAAATAGATTCATTTAAAACATATAGATCATTTCTTCACAGAAAATCAAATGTTACTTTTTTATACAAATTGGGGGTGTTTGGGGGATGTATCCATCTATTAACAAGAATATTGTTGCTACCAGTCATCCCTTCCGCAGAGAGTTTCTTTCTGCCACCTAGAATTCTTAGTAGTTCTTACTAGAGGTATTATTGCTACTCACGCCTTTCTTGTATTTTTGGAAACATATACTTGAACACATGTTTTTATCTGGTGGTATTTCCTGCTTTAATGTCGCCTTGTGTTTAAAATTAGGCTGGTACTGGTATTGCAAAATGAATTTTGATGCACAAAAACAATTGTCATAAAGTTTTCTCTGAAGTCATTTGAAGTCTCTCCTAAGACATTTACAACTCCCTCATCCACTTGCACTGAAGACTCCTAATTTCTGACAATGAATACTCAACTCCTACAGTGTTATAAAGTGAATCGCACATCGTGGGGTTTATGTAAATGCCCATTGAATGAAAGAGAAAGATTACAGAAAATAAGGATGCTTGCAATGATTTCAATGCTGATTTACTCTTCATTCTATTGTACTTTTAGACACAGTATCTAACATACTATCAAGAATTATGAGAAATATAAAAAAACAAAGATAATGTCCATAGACAAGAGAAAAATCAGTGAATTGGTGAATCAGATGCAAAACAACACAAATATTAGAAGAGATAGATAAAATGAGTGAAGAAATGGGAAACATTAGGGGAGATTTGGAAGTTGCAAAATAGATTTAAATTGCTATCTTAAAAACTGAAAAACACAATACCTGAAAAAAAATCCACTGGATGTGGCTAATAACATGTTAGATCCACAGGGCAAAGGATCAGTTACTTTGAGGAAAAATCACTAGAAATTACCCAAACTAAAGGAAAATGAGGACAAATTAAACATAAATAAGACAAAATAAAATAAAAATGAGCCTTGGTAACCTGTAAGTTAGTATCAAGTAATCCAATGTTGCAGTCCCAGTAAAGGAGGACAGACAGTGGGGCAGAAAAATGCTTACAGAAATCTAGCCTGGAATTCTCCAAATCAATTTAAAAAGTAGCAACCCACTGGCATAGAAAGCTCAGCACAGCTGAGGTAACATTAACACAACACACACACGCAGGTGCGTGAACAAACACACATACACACAATTTAGGTATGTCATATCAAACTAGAGAAACCCAAAGATAAAAATAAATTATTGGCTTCCTGTAATCGTGGATGAGTGAATTTGTCTTGCAGACCACCTGCAAACAGCAATTATAAAAACAGTAACTGGCAAACTTCCAAAAGCAGACCAAAGACAGAGGCTGGCATACTCTCAGCAAACAATGGGAAGGGTGAGAATCGTTTGTGGGTTTCTGACACAAAGGCACTGCCCACTCCCATAGCTATGGTAGGAGTGGAAGAGAAAGTGTGTGTGTGTGTGTGTGTGTGTGTGTGTGTGTGCGCGCACGCGTGCAGGGGATAGGTACTTCACAGCCTTACCAGCAAAAGGTTACAGAAATCATAGTTCTAGGATGGGAAAACACCTGGAAAATTTAACATTTAAAGGAGAAATCCTAGCAGCACAAGAACCACAGGAGTGGGACCCAAATTTCAAACATAAATTCCCCAAATATGCAAAAGACAATTAAACTGCATGTTTATGGAGAGACTTCAAGGAGCAGAGTTGAGAGGAATCTACTCTAGAAAGGTAGAGTTACCCAGAGCCAGAACTTTGATTAGATATATTTCTTAACAGAGACAATTTGTGAACAGTTTAGGTAACAGAGAACATGAAATGTTAGAATACAGAGATCAAAGTTGGAAATGAGGAGGAAATCTTTAGAAGCAAAGGGACCACAACAGAAGTGAGCCCCATCTTTTCCCAAATTCCTGGGTGAACAGCCAAGTTCACAGGCCCAGGAAAGGCTCATGGGAAGCAGGCTAAAAAGGGGAAGTGAAATTAAAAGAAAAAAAGACCAGAGTGCAGGTCTCAGCAGCTGCAAAGTTTGCAGTGACAAAATTTACATTTTGAATTTAGGCAAGTTAAAAATCAGAATAAAAAACCCAATCATTTTCAGAAGAACCCAGTGGAATTTAGATGCTGCCTAAGTATGATTTTCAATGTTCAGTTCTCAAAGAAAATTATTGACATGCAAAGAAACAGGAAAGTATGACACATAAGGAAATAAACACACAAATAGAAACTGAACATGATGGGCCCAGAAGTAGTATTTAGCAGACACACACTTCAAATAAGCCACTAAAAATACGTTCACAGATTTAAAGAAGATATGCTAGGTGAATTAAAGACAAAAATAGGACCAATATATTAACAGATAGGGGATATCAACAGAGAAATGGAAACTTTTCTTTTTTATGTATGTGGGCGCCATGCCAGAAATAGAGTCATACAAATATAATTAACTGAGTTTTGCAAAAGGTGAAACATTAATTCAAGGGAATAAAGATAGTCTTTTCAACAAATGGTTCTATATCACCAGAATGGAAAAACACAAGCACCAATATATATAACCTAAACATTTGTACCCCTGTAATATAAAAATAAAATAAAAATAAAATGATAATACAAGTTTTATTCTTGGTAAAGCAGATTGGAGAATGCTGTTCAAACTGTACCTGACATAGATCTTCCTAATACTGCTTTTTCCTCCTGAATTAAACTTATGCTGAAATAAAAAAAAAAAACACAAATGGTTCTAGATCAATTAAATCTCCAAATGCAAATAAACAAAGAAATACATCAACTTCAACCCATCACTCACATCTTGTACAAAAGTTAATTAAATTTAAACATAGACCTAAATGTGTAATGTAAAAACTGTAAAACTTCTGAAAGCAAACAGAAGAAATTGTGCATGAACATGGATTGGCAATGAGTTTTTAGATAATATACAAAGAGAATAATCCATAAAAAATAACTAAATAAAACAGAACTGAAGTGGGAAACCAACATGGAAGGGTGGACCCAGTCTGAGGAAAGGTGCATTTCATTTTGGGGCAGGAACAGTTTAAGGTGATAAGATATAGGGGAAGTCACCAGTGTTGAAAGACACAGCGATAAAGTGGCGGGAGATGCAAGCTCTTGGAGAGAAGAAGAGAATTTCAGAAGAAGTGGCTGTTTCTGAAGTGTAAGAGGGAAGAAGCGAAGCCACAGGCACAAGCAACCCAGGGAAGTGGGAGGGGAGGAACAGGGAGGGGATGGAGCTGAGTCCCCTGTTCGGAGAGAAAAGAGAGAAGAAATGCCCCAGAGTTTGGAAGAACAGAAGTAAGTAAAACAGGAGAAATTAAAGGATGAAAACTGAGAGGAAGTTCAAAGAGAGCCTTGACAGTTTTAATAAATTCACAGAGGATGTTGAATAAGGACGTCTACTGCGAGTCTCTGGATGGAAATTTGGCAGAGCACAGAGCAAATGTCAATGAAGACATTTTAGAAGCAACCAGCTCAAGAAACAGCCTGGGTAAGCATCTTTTCACACCACTTCAGTAAGAAAGTGATTCAGAAGACAGATCTTGAGAACAGTAAATCTGTCTCCTGCAGAAAATCTTCCACGGTTCTCCGCTCGTATGGGACAGCACTCGTGCCCTGGTGCGTCCCAGCCACACCTGGGCCATCGCTCTGCCTCACACCTCTTGCCTTCACTGTCTCCTTTGAAACTCAGAGCCATCTCTTATACTATCGATTTTCTTTCCAGAGCATCTTCTTACTCATCCTCCTCTACCATTTTGTTGGCCGAATTCTTACAAGCCGGTGAGAATGAAAATTCAATATCTTTCTCAGGAAAGCATTCTCTGGCTTGCAGTTGCATAGTGACCCCTGCAAGTTATCATCCAAACCAGGGCATTTTTGAAATTACAAGGGAGTATTGTTAATAATTATACTGAGACAACAAGTTTAAATCAGCTTTGTCCAGGGCAAACTGGATGCATGTTACTTTACAATTTGGGTTCCAGGATACAGGCTCTATTTCAGGTTGCTGGGCTGCCCTATCAAAGTACCATAGACTAGGTGGCTTAAACCACAGGATTTTAAGGTCTCAGAGTCCTGGAGCCTGGAAGTCCAAGATCAAGGTGTTGACAGAGTCAGCCGCTCTCCTTGGGTTGTAGATGCGGTGGTCTCCCTGTGTCCTCACGTAGTCTTCCTCCATGTGTGTCCGTGTTCTAATCTGCTCTTAATGACGCTAGTTCTATCAGATTTGGGCCCCTTACAACCTCATGTAACCTGCATTGCCTCTTTAAGGACCCTGTCTCCAAATAAACTTACATTCTGAAGAACTGGGGTTTAGGCCTTTAGCATATGAATTTTGGTGAGAACACAAGTCAGTCCATAACAGGCATGCAGAACACTGCACTTTCTCTTCAGAGAGCTTATCTCAATTAAAATTTAGTAGCCTCGCATGCATTATTTATAATAATAACTTCCATTCACGAGAGTAGAGATGTCTATTTCTTCCCATAGTGCTTACCATGTAATAAGCACCAAGTAAATATTTGTAAAATGAATAAATGGAAAGCAAGCTATGGCTATACATACGTCACAAATTGCCTCTGCAAGGTGCAGTTCATCCACTTCAGAGAAACAACAATGAGGAAAAGTCATATGGACACTTGGTCTTTTCACTCTCCAAGGGCACTTAGTTAGTATTCTAAACTGAGAGGTGGAAATTGCAAGGAACAGACAGGCTGTGAGTTCAAGAATGAAGTTATATGATATTTTTAAGAGAAGAGCAAAAAACAGAAAAAGAATCACCAATTATAGATACTCAGAAGAGCAGAAATTTACACTGCCTAATTGTGTCAAAAACAGACCACATATTCTCAAAAGGCAAAGATGTCATCAGATGAAGGGGACACACTTTTGAGAACAGTCCTTGTCAACACCCGATGTTATAATAACCCATCAGGGTGGGGAACCTGCGGCCTTCTGATCTGAAGATCATTCTTTTCTAAGCACCAAAGGAGGCAAGAAAGGCTTCCTCTTTCTCTGCTGCACCCCTTTTAATAAAAGGATTTGTTATAGTAGAATTTGGATTCAGTCAAAAGGCTGCACTTAAGGACCTCGAAGGCCCCATTTCTCAGCTTGGCAGTTATTAGTGTATAGAAATGATACTGATTCGTGTATATTAATTTTGTAACCTGAGACTTTTTCATTATTCTTCCCATAATTCAAAATTTCAAAAGAGGCAATCTGACATATTTTGTGTTAAGTACATTGTTATTTTCAAGTGTCTAAAGTGTACCTTACTTAAGAATTTTCCCCAAAACTGAACGTAATGACAAAAGTGTTCTCATCAGGAAAAACAAGGCTTTGTTACTGAAATGAAAGCCACACGTAGGCGGTTGTAAACTGCAGAGGTAGACTGCAATCCTTGTCCTTTGTTGGCCAAAACAACCTGACCTCTCAGCTCACTCCTCCGTGTGATGTAGGTGCAAGATGAAATGCCCCGTCATGCCTGCTTGAACCTGGACAGGGCCCTTTCAGAATCGAATCCCCCAACCCTTTGAAATGGTCTTGATAATATACGCAGTTTACAAAATCTTAAGGTAATCATTTTATTATATTTTATGCATTGTCATTCTGAATATGGGAATGTTCTAATAAAACATAGTTTCATTCATTCATCTCTTTCCTACTAGAGGAATTTTTGAGTTAAGAAAATGTACCAAAATATTATGTTTCAAACATGAAAACATTTTTGGAATATTTAGACTTTCCCTGCCTCTTGTCATAAATGAGAATTTGAGAAGCTGTTAGCTCTAGACAGTGAGAAGGTTGGGGAAATGGAGCTTGAGAAGATGCTTAAGAGATAAGAAATGTCAATCTCCCATCTCTAGTGTCAGGAGGAGCATATTTCAAGGTTGAAAATGTTGAAGCCTATCTTAGTGGCTGCATGAGTGCATGAGTTTTTCTTGCAGAGTGAGCCAAAAGAAGCTATACAAAGAAGTAATATGCAAAAGGCTGTTCTAAATTCTCAGTGTGGCTGTCTAAAGAGAACTCACAAAATACAGCTAAAAGCAAGTTTGCAGATAAATACATTAGGTTGAATAATATCTGTAGCCATTTTGTCAGTTAAAACAATGATGGTTGAGCCTGAGAGCTTATTGTTGTTATGGGTTGAACAAAAGATATGTTTAAGTCCTAATACTTGCATTCTGTGAATGTAACCTTATTTGAAAATAGGGTCTTTGCAGATGTTAAATAAATGAATAAGACAGTAATCAAATTAAAATGGGGTCATGATGGGAATAGGTCATTCCCAAACCCAGTGAGTGGTGTCCTTGTAAGTAGAGAAAGATTTGATGACACAGAGGAAGCACAGGGAAGAAGCCAAAGGAAGACAGAGGCAGAGGCTGGAGACACTGCCACAAACCAAAGAATGCCAGGGATTGTAGGCAAGAAACAGAAACTATTACAGACCAGGCAAGACAGGAATCTTTCTTAGAGCTTTCAGAGAGTGTGTAGTCCTTAATACTTTGATAAAATAAGTTAAAGTGTATTCCTACTTTTTAAAATTTTTGAAAAGAATTTTGACTTCAGAACAGAACCACACTTTTCTGTGTATTAGGGTTAGTTTGAAAGTAATTTCATTTTTCATTTCCTTAGACTTTAAGGAAATTGTTAGGGGTTCCTTTTCTATCTAAACAATTTCCTTAAAGAAAAATTTATATTTTATTTTTATGAAACTTTCAAGTTTTTATTTTAAAAAGTAATATAGAACACGATAAAAATGTCATGCAACATCCCTAAGAAATGAAAATTAGGTTAGTGTCTTTCAGCTATTTCTCTATGCAGGTAAAAAGAATGAAGGGGGTGAGAATATGGAGCAAGAAATAAATTTTAAAATGTGGGATCATACTCTATAGTTTGGATAAAAAACATTCACATAAGACGTCAGCTTAACAGAAGCCAAATAAAGCAGCTAGGAACAGAAGTTTTTGATAAAATTTATGGACATAGTCATAGTCACAGACAACTTTCCATTTACGTTTATAATTAGTATTTTGGTTTTTCCAGTTCTATAATATTTAACTCATGATTTTCATAGCTATTACTCTTAGTCTTAAGGAACAGATTTAATTGTATTTAGTGCTTATATTCTATTATTTCTTTATTT
Source organism: Varecia variegata (assembly GCA_028533085.1). Taxonomy (NCBI): domain Eukaryota; kingdom Metazoa; phylum Chordata; class Mammalia; order Primates; family Lemuridae; genus Varecia; species Varecia variegata. The sequence continues at coordinate 1,914,402 of CM052437.1, forward strand.
TATTATAATTCATTGGCAGTTATAGTTCATTGGCCAGGTTTTTTAAGAAAAGTCCATGGGGTAACATTTATGGAGTTTTTGTGTGGAGAACATCTATCTTCCTTGAATTGTGTTGGTATTTTTCTACTGTCTTTTAATACATTGTATGCTGTATGTTGTAGCCCCACTTTTGCTGTGATTTCTACATGTATAATTTGATAGGCTGGCTTTTGTCATCAAATTTTTTTGTTCTAAGAAAGGCTCATGTAACCTATATCCTCAAATATTTTCCTGTTCAGATGTTTTTATTGCTATTATACTGGGGTAAAACATTACTGGATATTATTTTTTAGATATATTTTCTTTCTAATCAATCTTTGTAAACTCTGTCTTTTTGCTTAGAATGTCAAGAATAAGACTAGACAGTTCCCCCACCCACGTTTGAAAATGATTTGCTTTGCTTTCTTAATTTCTCCTCCTCTTCCTCCTCCTTCTTTGTCTCCTCCTCCTCCTTCTTTGTCTCCTCCTCCTCCTTCTCCTCCTCCTCTTCCTCATTCTTCTCTTCCTTCTTCTCCTCCTCTTCCTCCTTCTCCATGTCGTCTAACCTATTTATTCACCTCCGCTCTATACTTACCACACATTGGCAGATAATTGTGCAAATGTTCAAGAATTTTGACATTAAGTCTTTCCTGTAGAATGGCTTCTTAAGAATGGTTTCTTTGTGTGGGGAGAGGGAGGGACTTAGAAATTATGCTGAGTCATGCCAAAAGTGTTTTCTTTCTTTATCGCAACTTTCCAAAGATTGTTCATCTTCCCTCTTTCACTTATGCTATTTGGTCAAATATTATTCTGGGTGTTTTTATGAAAGTGTTTCTGGATGAGGTTAACATGTAAATCCATGAACTTTGAGTAAAGCAGATTTCCCTCCCTAATGTGAAAAATGATCATCCAGTCAGTTGAAGGCCAGAACTTTTGTACTCCCATAATAAGCTGAAATAAAATAAATAAATAAATAAAATAAAATAAAATACAATAATGATATCCCCCAAGCCAGAGGGGGTTCTCCGGAAGATGGTCTTTGGACTTGAACTGTTCCCAACTCTTCCCTGGTTCTCCCGCCTGATGCCCCACCCTGACAGACTTTGGACTTGCCAGCCTGCATGATCACCTGAGCCCATCCCTTAATATCTCTCTTTCTCTCTCTCTACTCTCTGTATGCACACACACACACCCTATATTTTCTGTTTCTATGAAGAAACTTGACTAACACAGAATACCTTGATTATTTCAAGAAAAGAAGTGTCCAGGAAAGAACACAGAGTTAAGGCAACCACAATTTTTTGGGCAGGAGAGCTGGATGGGTATGTGGAGGGAAAAGAAGAACATAAAATTAAAGAAAGCCTCAGCCAAGAAGTAATTATTGATACCTTCTTATCTGTTTAAAGGAAAAGTGTTTAGTATTACAACTCCAGCTGTTTCTGTTCCTTCTGATTTCATGTGTTCTGACACCACTTCTTATCCAGCTGTAGGTTTTGACAACCCTTCTCCTATGATGTGAGTAGACATCTCAGATTTAATGCAGAGGCTAGTGACCAGCAAAACTGACTCTTTCTAGTTGCCAATTGTGTTAATAGTCCTGGGTCATAATAAAAACTATAAAAAATAAATTTCACGTCTTAGAACTAATTGGCTGCTTGCATGGAAAGCCATGTTTGACGTCATCTTAGACATATCGTTTTACACTGCCAACCTGGATCACATAGTGCATGGGTCATTCACCTTCACTTCTTCATAATAATACTGTCTTGCCAGGTTACCATGCTTATAAGTTCTGGCTTTTAAGCTGGAACTTCAAGTCAGTTGTCAAAGCTAGCTTTTCGTTTATTTGTCTGTTTAAAATTTTTATAGAGGCCAAGTAATGTCAGTTGCACTATACTCTTTTGGCCAAAATAACCTACACACTGAGGCTTGTACACTGAACAAAAAAAGGGAAGATTTTGATACATTCCAGAGTGATGGGCACTTAGGCTCTATACATTGTTTACTGCATAAGCCAGTTATTTGCTTTTGGAAATAAAGATGTCACATTTCCTTATTCTCTTTTTCATCATCAGAAAGATGTTATGGAAAGAAAATTATTCTCTGACTACACAAAATTTAGCAAAAATTTGCCTGGCTTTAAACAATCTAACTTTATCTAACTACCAGAATCATTGGCCAGATAAAGACAATATTTTAAAATTTATTAGTGTTAGTGTATGAAGTAAAATGGTTAGTATATGAAGTAAAATGGTATATTATAGTGTGTGTGTATTTGTGAACAAATTAGGATATTGCATGTTAATAGACTCACATTTAGTAAAATGTCACATGTCTATTTATAGAAGTGTAAAAAAAGACTTTTTTATTATTCCAAAAGCCTGCATAATATTACATTTTATATAGACAATTTATTTTCTGTCCTAGAGAGAATTACCCTTTAATGAACAGAGCAATGTGAGTCATTTTTACTCAGGATCAGTTATTTTGGAGATTATGATTAATAAATCAATACATTACTTTGATCACTTACAATATACTTAACATCAAAGAAAATTCAATACTGTTTTTAAAGTATTTTGAAATAATATGATGAGGAGATTATGGAGTTTGCCATCAGATAAACAAGTACTGGAACTGTAGGTTCGCTACATTTGTATTATATGGGTAAAAACAGTCTCTCTACTTGTAAAATAATGTGTACAAGCATATTATAAGACTATTGGAAGGATGGACGGAAATAATACATGGAAATCATGTAGCATCATTTGGCATATGTAGGTTATAGGTGTTCAATGAATATCATTTACATACCCTTTTCTTTGAATCTCAATTTTCTTGTCTTTCATATGTGGGTAAAGTTATCAACTCACAGAGTTTTTGTAAGAATTAAATATGACCTGACACAAAAGTGTTCAGTGTAGTACCAGGAAAGTAGTGCATGTACTGTCTTACTCCATATTGTGCTGCTATAACAGAATGCCTGATACTGGGAATTTATAAAGAAGAGGAATTTATTGGCTCACAGTTCTGGAGGCTGGGAAGTCCAAGAGCTTGGCACTGGTAACTGGTGAGGGTCTTCTTCCTCCTCCATCCCATGATGGAAGGCAAAAGGCCAAGAGTGGACGAGAGAGAGCAAGAAGGGGTTGAACATGCTTTTATAACAAATCCAGTCCTGCAATAACAAAATTAATTCATTCACGAGAGCAGTGTCCTCATGACATAATCTCCTCTTAAAATTCACACCTCTTAACATTGTTGCTCTGGGGATTAATTTTCCAACATAGAAGCTTTGGAGGACACATTCAAACCATAGCAGGTACTGTGATTTGAAAACGTGCCCCCTTCAAAACTGATGTTGCAAGTTAATCCTCAGTGGGACAGTATAGAGAGGTGGGGCCTTTAGGAGGCTATTGGGTGATGAGGACTCTATTAATCCATTCCTGATTAATCTATTCAGGAATTAATGGATTGGTGGATTAACAGATTAGTGTGGGAATGGGACTGGTGGTTTTATAAGAAGAATAAGAGAGACCTGAGCTGACACCTTCAACCCCGTGGCCATGTGATGCTCTGTGCCACCTTGAGACTCTGAAAAGTGTCCCTACCAACAAGAAAAGCCTCAGCAGATGCAGGCCCTCGATCTCAGACTTCTCAGCCTCCAAAGCTCTAAGAAATAAATTCAGTTTATTATCTATAACCCAGTTTCAGGTATTCTGTATAAGCACCTGAAAATGAACCAATATAGCAGGCATAGATCAGCTGCTCAACTTCCACCCCACCTTCCCTCTGTGCTGACAGGTACAGCAGAGGTTAGAGAATTGACTGAACTTCTTAGATTTATTTGCAGCTGAGTCTCAGACCCTCTTGTAATGCTTGAAATGTGGAAGTAAAATGAAGACCATCATCTTGCTGCTCTGGGCTGTTTTGAGATGGTGACAGCACTGGCAACATAAGCAGTCTGTGCAGCAGCATGTGACAGCCCCACCTGAGCTTCCCAGGTGAGTGGAAGCAGCCAGGCCCAAGGACACGGCCGTGGAGGCCACTGGCTTCTGGCTGCCCAGCTTTCTAGAACACAGCTGTGAAATGTGTCTTTGAGCTTCATGGTTTTGGAAGTGGCCTCACAAGAATGAGATTTCTGGTGAGCTTGGTGTTTTCCACTCTAGAATTCATTCCTGGAGGCCACCCAACTCTTTTCCAAAACATTTTTTGAAGCCTCAATTTCCCTGTAAGATATTATTTTTTATTTGCATTTCTATAGTGTTTTCTATTTCCTGTACAGAATCCTGAGTGACCCAGTTGGTCCTTAAGTAATATTTCTCAGTTAGTTTTCCTTGACTGTGAGGGAATTATCGTCTAGCTGGGAATGGGACACGTGAAACTAGCAGAGAAAAATCTCCGTCTGCCTGTGAGTCATCGCCCCGAGTGTCGTGTGCACTGTGTGGGCAGAGGAAGGAGAGAGAACAGGAGGAAATGAGGGGGGCTCTGCGTGGTGCAATGCTGGGGGGAGAATGTGAAAAGAGCAGTAGGATCATCTCCTGCGATGATATGAAAACATTTATCACCATAATGTCAGTAAAAATAAGCATAATTCTTCTCAGACAAATAGAACACTTGAGAGTAGAGATATTAACCGTTTGGATCACGTACCTGTTGGGGTGGCATCTTTTGGGGGATTAGGGCCAGAAATGGGTTTGGGTTAGTGGTCCATGTGCGGGGTATAGCTGCATAAGTCTATTTTAGCACTGACATAAACTGATTTATTTATTTTCTTATTTATTTATTTATTTATTATTATTTATTATTTATTACTTATTATTTATTTATTTTCAACTTGTTTGGGCAAAATGACGAGCACGCTCTCTTGATGGTTTTGCAAGTTATGTATTAGGACAATTTGATTCCTTCTAGATATATTAGCAGTCTGTTATCACATGGCATGATTGTTTCCACAGGTTCCTCTGTGCAGACACAGACATACTTTGCGTTTAGCGGCATAAAATACACTTTAAAAGAAACAGCCAAGAGAAGTCATTGAAGAGGCTACAGGATGCATGAAGAAAAAAAGGAATAAAAAACTATAAAAAATAATATAGCTATTATGTTAAGATCCCAGCTAACTTTGCAAGTGAGATTAGAAAATAGATTCTCTTAATTTTATGACAGTCATTTAATTATGTTGCTCCCCAAATGCCTTTACAAGAGAAAAGGGCTTTGTAAATTAGGCTGTTTTATTACAAAATTCCAATAGGATGTATATTCATCACCTTTTATTTTTCTGTAAATAGTCCTTGATGAATAAGCAAAGGGTGAACTGGGTAAGATTACGTGAGACCTAAAGTAAAATTTAAACCACCCAAGGTGACTGTATGTAAGATTACTGCTGTGCGTACATCTAGGACTTCTTTTTCAAACAGTAAAACAGATTTCTGTGCTAGTTGGGGCAAAAAAAAAAATCACAGGCTAAAATTACCATCATGAAAAATGTTTAATCTCAGGCACTGTTCATCCTAAGATTCAGCCCTTGGTTTCCCTTCAGCACTTCAAGAGCATATTCTTTCATACACAGAATTTTATTTGCTAAAGGCAACAACAGGATTATCTGCATCATTTACAAGCAAATTTTTTGCCTATTTCTTTCTATTATAATTTACACTCACAAGAGTCGACATCTGATTATTTTATTTCTCTGTATTATGATGTGTAGAGGGGTGTCCAGGCAGATTAGGAGAGGTTAGTTTTTCCTCCAAGTGTTTACTTCTCCTTCAGGGAAGCTTCAGGGCCCTGTCTGATCAGGACTTCCTTGTTTTCTCCAAATCTTAAGGCAAATGAGCAAAGCACACACTGATACACATCACCTTAGAAGGGTGACGTTTACTGGCTGTTAAAACATCCTAAAACACATCTCGGGAGCGCCGAAGGAATGCATCATTTCAAGCGAAACAGGAAATACAATTTTTTGTGTTATTTTAGTCATTCAAAGTCTCTAGTAAACTAAGTTTCTCTGAAATGCCAAGGAGTGAGCTGGAAATTTAATTTTGCTTTCTCAGACTCCTTCATGCAGACCTTGCAAGGAGGTATTTCCCTACTCATTTCTCAGATGAGGACACGTATTTGGTGCTATAGGTTATTTTGTGGTCATGCAGCAGGTAAGTATGGGGCCAAGATCTTCTCTCTCTCTCCCTTTTTTTTTCCTGAATCTAAAATCTTTTTTGTTTCTACTTAGTGACAGCTATGTAGATGTCAGGAAAAGACCCAAAGGTTGTTTTGGGAAATACTGGAGGACAAGTGCAAACTTCACCAGGGCGACAAAAATGGTAGGTCTCGATTACTAAACACTTACCTGTGCTAAGTCCTCTGTGTCACTTAAAATCGATCGCACATTTACAAACAGTGGTGTGCTGGCAAATGTTTAACTACAGCTGTCTAGAAAAAATAAAAAGATTTTTAGTGTTTGCCAATGTCTATAATGCAAATACCTTAGCATTGGCAGATTTCCCACTAGGAGTCTGATGTCACAGAATGCAGAGTTTGGAAGAAATGTGCACAATTGGCTCTAGTGGGTCACTGGGACTCAACTCCAGCAAAACACTGTCTCTAAACCCATTATTGCGATTCACCCTGTTTTACAGGTAGAGAAACCTAAGCTCAAAATAGCTGGTAACTTGCCCAAGGACACACACAGTGAGTAGCTTTGCTGGGGAGAGAAACGAGGACTACTTGATTCCAAAGCATTGAAATGATTTTGAAAATTATTAAACTGCTTATATTTAATAACAGGAGTGAGGAGAGTACTATTCTACTTATGTATATTTTTATCAGCAGCAGATTACTAAAAATCACAGAAAAAAAGACTTCTTGCCTTTTGGCGCCCACTCTCCCACCAAGTGGGCAACATGTGTTTTGTTGCTGTGGTTTAGTTTTGTCTCTCTTAAAGGTTGTGGCAGTGTCTTCCAGTAAACAAAATCATCGGGAAATTTTACACAAGAGGCACTCGTAAAGATTCTTCAAAACCTAGTTAAATAGCAACTGCTCCGTGCGGTGCGAAGAGTCAGCCCCCCTGAGAGGCCACACGTGCATATGGGGTTCTGTTCTGCCCGTGACATGGGGCCATGTGCTCGCGCCAGCTCTGCCCAGTTGTGAACACACAGGCTCTGGTGACGGGGGCGGGGTGGCCTTGTTGTGGTTGCACCCACCGTAATAACCCATCTCACCTACAGATCACTTTTTCCAACCGGAAGGGCATCATCAGTACTATGCCTTGACCTGTTTGATGTTCCTAAGATTCCCTTTTGTTTATAAGGAACCTAATTCTTTCTTTAAATCTATTTCTGTAGGAAACAAGGAAAGGGAAAATGACTCAAGCTTTATTTAAGTAAAAAGTGCAGGGTGTCTACCAGCCATTAATCTGATTTTATAAGTGCAGCCTTTTCCCAATATTATCAAATAGCTTGACTAGGTGGGTGAAATGTATATTTTCCTGAATATCATATCACATTACCTGGTATTATTACTTTCAAGTATATATTGAAACAATTATCTTAATTAATTAAACCCTATTTTAGTTCTTGCTGCTGTTTTCTTCATGAACTGTTTGCTGTATGATAAGACACGGCACATTATATATAAACAAACACACATGGATATCTCTCTGTCTCTCTCTGTCTCTGTCTCTCTCTCCTCTCTCTGCCTCCCTCCCTTCCTCCTTCCCACATGCTCACACCTCTTCTAACTTTGAGATAAAGCTAAAAATATCTGCTGTTTGAAACCGCTTCCAGTGGTGATTGGAAAGGACCTTCCCCACTGAGCTTGAAGACAGCTTCTCCTCTCTGCGTTGTTGAAATGGGGCCTCTGCCTGTGGCTGTCACCGTGGAGCCAGGTGCTCCTGTGAAGGCCCAGCACACCGTGTGCACCACGGGCTCATTTAGGCCGGGTTTTGTTCAGAAACAAGCTTTTCCAGAGCGATTTATAGTTCTTTGGCTGAGAAGAATACAACGTTAGTGAAAGTGTGTACTAAAAGAAAGCATTTAAATTCTATCATGGGTGAATATCTACATGATGAGTGCGATGCACACTGTCTGGGGAATGGACACCCTTGAAGCTCAGACTCGGGGGGTTGGGAGGGGCATGGGCAATATATTTAACCAGAACGGTTGTACCCCCATAATAAGCTGAAATAAATAAATAAATAAAAGAGAAAATAACAAAAATAAATAAATTCTATCATGCAATGGCCTTTTTAAAAAGAGCTGGCATGTCCTGGAAGGAAAAAATACTAGATGGGAAGTCAGCAGTCCTGGAGTCTACTTCTTACATTGTTGTTGTGGGTATCCTGGCCTGAAACATGGTACTGAACATTCCCTGGTCCTGATGTCCATAGTGGTTTCTCATTCTGTCCTTTGTGTATCTACACGAGAACAGCACATGCTGCAGGACTCTTCTTACATAGATTGTGTCATGGAAACCGTAAGTAAATGAAGGTGCTTCACACATGGCAAGTGCCGTCCTCCGGGCACGCCGATGCTCTGGGTGAGGCGTGATCACCCCACCTTCTACTTTCTATATATAACTTAATTTCATCCCCAGGGCCCTCTGCATCCCTGAAATTATATGACTCCAAAAATGACTCACTTCTATAAAACCTGCACGAAGATCATTTGATCACTTAGTCATAACAGCTACTCCATAATATTCATAAATCAAGAACCCTCTGCAATGGCTTTTTCATATTATATAATAGCTTTATATACTGAGTGCTTATGATATGCCATGTACTTCACTAAGCACTTTACTCATGTTATCTCTTCTAGAGGTTGTTGGGTTATCAAAATAGCTCTACAACGATTTATTTATGTTTTACAGATAAAGGAACTAAAAGTGAATAAATGCCACTGATATTAAGTAGTAAAATCATATCTGTAGGTCCTTATAATCAATTCTATTATTTGCTTTACTAAATTCTATATAAGAAACTCACTCAAATCTCTTTGAATTTAATATGTGTGTTAGTATATAACATTAAATTTAATCATTTTCAATTTAAAAGAGTGCACTAAAGCTTTAATTGGGTTTAACCCTACCAAGAAAGTAACAAGTTTGTCCTTCAAAGAAGGCATCTTTTAAAAGATCATGTTTATTAAGTCCATAGTAAAATCTTTTATGCTTTTTATAGAAAAGTTATAAAATACAGGAAAGGTAAAAGAAACTAAAATTCTCATAATCCAACTACATTTCAGGTATCTCTATTTAATTATGTATAATTTGAAGCCTCAAAATAATTCAGTTTTGTGTAAATGCATACTTTTAAAATTTTTTTGTCACTAACCAAATTTTGCCTTCTCTAAATCACATATTATACTATAATGGAAGGAAATTGCCCAGCTGCATAACATGGGGAGGTTTATAGGATATGAGTTAAAAACAATCAAGACATGCAAAACACCCCACGTCATTTTACTGTCTAGAGACAAACACCCTGGAATCTAACCCCAGCTGGGCCATGTATTAATATATCATCTTGAAGCTCATTTCCTTTAGTGTAGAATGAGAGTTAAAATACCTCAGTCTTCAGAATAGCTGTGAGAATTAATGTAAGTGCCTAGTGTAGTTCCTGGTTTTCACACATGTGAATAGCTCAGTCTCTTCCTTAAGCTCATGGGATGGTAACATGGATGTAAAATTTACATAAAAATACGAAGTATCAAATAATCTTACTCCTATCAAACAAAACAGATTTCACCACAACTAATGCAGGCAGACGCTATTTGAGGAGGAAAAGGGAATAAAAAAAGAAATAAATGAAAAAACAAATTCTTTGGGGTTGGGAAACTATGTAACGACTAGGTAATTGCTATGGGACTTAAGAAGCCAGTTTAACAGCCACTGACTAACCTTATGGTGTTGGCATCCACATCACTGGAATTAATGGAATCTTTGTGGAAATGTCTGTTTAGATTATACCTGTTGTGTGAAAGAGTGATTTTCATATCTCTCCACCCTTGAGGTCATTTGAGGTGGGGGTGATGGTGGTAGTTGGGTGGGGGAAGGAAAAATATTTCCAAAGATAAATGACCAAGGTCATTGAGGGAGTTGGGCAAGGAATGGTTTGAAGTTTGCTAGAGGAGAAAATAGTGGTGAAATCATTCTTTGAATTTATCTACTTTTCTTTGTTTAAAAATTAATTAATAAATAATTAATTTCTTTAGAGACAGGGTCTCCCTATGTTGCCCAGGCTGGCCTCGAACTCCTGGGCTCAAGTGATTGTCCCACCTCAGTTTCCTGAGAAGCTGGGACTCTGGGCTCTAGTGCCCGGCTGTTTATCTACTTTTCTATTAATACTTGCAAAATAAGCATGAAATGTGTTATCTTAGTGGTTTCTAATTCTACGGTCACTACACTTTTAACACAAGCAAGGAGAGAACAGGAGAGAAGAGAAAGGCTTGAAAAACAAACTTGTTTCATCCATTTAAAAACTTCTCTATCTGTTATACACAGAAGATGTAAGGCTGAAAGTTTTTAAACTTGAAAACTCTTTAAAAACTCTTGAAAGTTTTTAAAACTCAGTCTCTAGGTAATATGTGAATTTTAACTCTATATATCTCATTTGATTTGTATTAATAATTTAAGATTGCCCTGAATGCCATGTGAGTTGGCAAATATCCACATGTACAAATGTTTAAATTGGTTTTTTTTTTACTGTAATTAGTTCATACTCATTTCCAAAACTGTTTTTCTTCTCTTCTTCAAAACTACAGACCAGAAGTTTCAGATGTCTGACAACTTTGTACATAAAGATGTCTCATCTACTGAGTCATGCACCGTTGTCTTTCTGTAGTGAAAGGAATGATGAGATTTTACTAACTCTATTTTTTCATCTTTTTACCTTGCCTGAAAAAGAGTTGCCATTCAAAGTACATCGACTTTCCCTCATCTTCGGGGGGAAAAGCTCTAGCAACACTCCACGGAACTTGGTGCTGGCAGCTCACGCCGTTGTCCAGCCTGGCTGGACTTCATCACCAAATGCGCTGAGATTCCTGGGGAGGCCGTTCGGGGCGTCTTCCCAAGGGGGCTCCTGACTGCCCTCGGGGGCTTAGTGTCTTCTCGACTACATTTAAGTAGCTCTAATTCTGCATGAAGCCTCTCCACGTTGCTGCTTCCCTTAATTTTTATAAGTCATGTTACTTAGTGCTCAGTCACTACCACGCTGTATTTTAATTTTTTTAAATGTTTAATTATTATGAGTACATAATTGTTGTATATATTTGTGGGGTACATGAGATGTTTTGATACAGGCGTACCGTGTGCAAGGACCAACTCAGGGTAATTAGGGTATCCATGACCTCAAGCATTGATCATTTCCTTGTGTTAGGAACATTCCAATTCAATTCCACTCTTTCAGTTATTTTAAAGTGTACCACAACTTATTGTTGACTACAGTCACCCTGCTGTGCTATAAAATATTTGATGCTGTTTGTTCTATCTAACTATAGTTTTGCACCCATTAACTATCCCCACTTTATCACCCTCTCCCCACTACTCCTCAGACTCTGATAACCATCATTCTACGTCCTGTCTCCATGAAATCAATTGTTTTAATTTTTAGCTCCCACATAAGTGAGAAGATGTGAAATTTGTCTTTCTGTACTTGGCTTATTTGACTTAACGTGATGTCCTTCATTTCTATCCATGTTGCTGCAAGTGACAGTATTTCATTCTTTTTTTATGGATGAAAAGTATTCCATTGTGTATAGGTACCACAATTTCTTTATCTGTTCATCCATTGGTGGACGCTTAGGTTGATTCCAAATTTTGGCTGCTGTGAATAGTGCTGCAATAAACATGGTAATGTAGATATCTTTTAGATATACTTATTTCCTGTCTTTTGGATATATGCCTAGGAGTGGATTTCTGGGTCATATAGTAGTTCTATTTTTAGTTTCTCAAGGAACCTCCTTACTGTCTTCCATAGTGGGTGTACTAATTTGCATACCCACAAACAGTGTACACTTCCCCATTCTCCACAACCTCTCCAGCATTTGTTATTTCCTGTCTTTTGGATAAAAGCCACTTTAACTGGGGTCAGATGATATCTCAGTGTAGTTTTGATCTGCATTTCTCTGATGATTAGTGACGTTGAGCATTTTTTCATGTACCTGCTGGCATTTGTATGTTTTGTCAGATCTTTTGCCTATTTTTAAGTCAGGTTATTTGATTTTTTCCTATTGAGTTGTTGGTGCTTATAGATTTTAGTTATTAATCCCTTGTCAGATGGGTAGTTTGCAAATATTATCTCCTATTCTGTGGGTTGTCTTTTCACTTTGTTGACCGTAACCTTTGCTGTGCAGAAGCTTTTAAGCCTGATGTGATCCCACGTGTCCAACTTTGCTTTGGTTGGCTGTGCTTCTGGGGTCTTACTTGGGAAATCTTTGCCCAGATCAATGTCCTGGAGTGTTTCTCCAATGTTTCCTTTTAACAGTTCAGGTTTCAGGTCCTAGATTTGAGTCTTTAATTCATTTATATTTCAGTTTTGTTTATGGGAGGAGGTAGGGGTCCAGTTTCATTCTTCTGCATATCCAGTTTTCCAAGCACGATTTATTGAAGAGCCTGTCCTTTCTCTAATGTATGTTCATGACACCTTTGTTGAAAATGAGTTCACTATAGCTGTGCTGATTTATTTCTGGGTTCTCTCTTCTGTTCTGCTGGTCTATGTGTCAATTTTTATGCTATTGCCATGCTCTTTTGGTTATTACTATATTTTATTTGTTTCTTAAATATCTACTTTGCTGTCTCATCTGGTCATCCAGTGCAGATTTTAAAGAATTAATTAGTTAAAGTATTAATGTGTTTTTAAATTGAATATGGTTAAATCAACAGTGGTTATTGATTGGATTTTCAGCCCATATATCACAATAAAGTCTATTTCCCTACATCAGATGTGTTGGTTGATACATTGCAGAACTAGTCCTCAGATTTTTAAAGCTCCTTTAATTGATGAGAAGTCAGAGCTTGAGGATATATAATTAGGTTTGCTGGAAAATTAGTGCAGGAATTGGCTTTGTGATTTGATTGGTTTAAAACCTGTGAATACATTTACTTAATCCTTTTGAAATATACTTGGGTGGCAAAAAATTATGTTAGCTACCTCTCTGCAATGTTCTGTCTTCAAGGCAGTGTTCTTTTGAAGTTTTTGAAAGAACTGATGTGTATACAAAACATAGTAATCCCCAGCTACCCAGTAAAAAAGAAAAAAATATTATTTTCTTATTCATTGGTGAAATATGCTGGATATTTTTAATACTTTCATTTTCCTGGTTGATCTTCTGTGTCATAAATTAACTTTTGTACCATAAATAATTATTACTCCATGGCTATAGCTGAATACACTAAAGTCTACTATTAGGATTAACTTCCTATAGGTCAGCAACATTAGGCAATTTTTATGCACAGAGAGAAGGCTAAACAAAAAAGTCATTTAACAGCCATATATTCTACTATACTGTGTGATGGCAAATATCTCAGTGGAGAAAATGCAGAGCTCAAACGAGTGACTGTCTTTTGAGGAGTAGAGTGAGATCTAGCTATTTAAGTGCTACATATTAATTACAAAATATATACTTTATGAAGTAGTAACCAAGATAATATAATGATTTCCTTAGTTACTCTTTTTCTCTCCCTCCTGTATGTCAATAACTCTTGTAAAATATCCATACTCAAACTGGTAGGATACTCTTCAGATGGAATGATCTTTTAATATCTTACCTCTCTCTCTGTTTCTCTCTCTCTGTCTCTGTACCCCTCCCTCCCTCTCTCTTTTTCTCAATATCTTTCTCTCTACTCTCTCAATGTTTAAACCACACAGTTAAAATGGGTTTTGACCCATTATGTTTTCATTGTATTTAGATCATATTGACACACTGCTATCAAAGTCAAATGTATAAAATATATAAATACCTTTTTCTTACATCTCCTTTTTTGTTCTTTTTTGATAGTGACTAATTATTAGTTTTAGGTCTTCAATTAGCTACCTTTATAAATTCAAATGATATTCAAAAGTAGTCTACATAAGCGTCGATCTCTTGTTATATCAATTTAGACTGTATTACTCCACAAGTAAATTGAGAAGATTTATAAAGTCTCCCTTTTTTGGTGCCACTTCTCTATTCCATTGCCCAAATTCTGCCAGTCATATATTTATTAAAAAATATCTTTTTGCACCTACTCCAGCACATTTCCATTTTTATACATTAATTAAACCTTCTGATTTGTCTACAGGTTAACACTAAATCTAAAAATTTCATAAATAGTATTTACATTATTTTAACCAGAATGATAATTATTTTCTATATATTCAAGTGGTATAGGATCGCATTTCTTTTTTATTTTTAATGTTAATGTCAACATGTGCCATTTGAAGAAAAATACTTTTGGTGTTATGGTATCATGATATCTTGAACAAATAAATTATTTGCTCTTGTACTTTGTCAAATCCTAAATATAATGTCATATGTCATTTTTTCTTATGAACAAAAATACAGTATGAAAATACTTGAGGAGTGCTCAAAATTTGATTCAAGATATCTGATTAAAGATTCAGGTATCGTTACTTCCATAATTTAAGTACTTCCAAGCTTTAGATTTGGGCCTTGAATTACTAGTAGAGTTTTATATTTAATTGTCATTTGCCCTTCTTTTTGCTTTTAGAGCAAAAAAAAAAAGATGGAGTTTTCCTTAAATCATTACATCTATTACAATTCTCAATCATAATAACTATCACTTGCACTCTTTTTACCCCAAAGACTGGATAAAGTATCATCTGGACCTGAACAGTTTTTAAGAAAGAGCTCCAGTGGTCCTTTCACATTGGAAATACACAAAAACAGTGTGTGTGTGTGTGTGTGTGTGTGTGTGTGTGTACATAATCCCTTGATAAATGGCGTGGCTGGGTTTGGAAGTCTAGATTCAAAATAATATTCCCTTAGAACCTGAGGCTTTGCTGAATGGCCTTCCTGTGTCCAGAGCCATCAAGGACAATCTGGTCATCATTTTCTCATAGGGGACATGGCAGGTATAATAGATTTTCTTTGTCTTTGAGGGATTTACAATACTCTTTACCCTTGGTATTCTGACATTTCACAAGAATGCATCTCATGATGGGTCTCTTTTTTCCTCCTTTAATCCTATCTCCACCAGTTACAACATTTTCTATCAGAAAAAAAAAAAAAAAACAATGTGTAGTTTTATCAAGTTCTAGGGATTTTCTGTGTTATTTATTCAAACATTTCCTTTCATTTATCTTCCATACTCTTTTCTAGGAAATCCCTGGTGTAAATGTTTAATACCCTCGTCTGCCTCTTTGCTTCTCTTGGCTTTTTTCCATTTTGTCTATTTGCTCTATATTTGTCAAGAGTTGTTTTGACTCTATAGTCCAGGCTGCATATTCAAATTGTTTTTATTTTGCTGATTATATATTCAATTCTCCAATGACTCTTTCATATTTTCTGCTTGTTTCTTTTTAATAACAATTTTTTTTACTTCTTATTCAAACTGTATTTGAAATTCTATGTGAAAAGTAATAATAATATTTAAAATTTTTATTTCATTCTTCACTGACCTTCATTGAGGCCAGTCTTTCCCTTTGTCTATATTAGGTTTTCACTTTCATTCTGCAGGTAGTGGTGAATATTGGGTGCATATTTATCTGTTAAAGAATTGATTTTTTAAAATTTCAAAATATTAAGGGGATAAAAATGTTTTAGGTTACATGGGTCACTTTTGTAATGCTTGAGTCCCAGCTAAAGGTGTGCCTATCACTCAAATAGTGTCATAGTACCCATTTGGCAGGTTTTTGACCTTCCCCTCCTTCCCCCTCTTTCCTGGTTGATTTCCACTGAGTTTTACTTCCCTCTGTGCTCATCTGTGTTCATCAGTTAGTTCCAACTTAATAGTGAGTACATGTGGTGCTTGTTTTTTACATTCTTGAGATACTTCACTTAGGAGAATGGTCTCCAGTTCCATAGACATTGTTGCAAAAGATATTAATTCGTCTTTTTATGGCTGAGTAGTACGCCATGGTATACGTATACTGCATTTTCTTTGTGCACTCATAAATTGGTGAGCCCTTGGGTTGATTCCACATCTTTGCAATTGTGGATTGTGCCACAACAAATTAAGGAATGAAACCATGAGCATTCTAGAGGAAAATGTAGGTAAAACTCTTCTAGATATCCACCTAGGCAAATAATTTATGAAAAAGACTTCAATGGCAATCAAAGCAACAACAAAAATTAATAAATGGGATTTGCTTAAACTAGAAAGCTTCTGCACAGCTAAGGAAACAATCAACAGAGCAAATACACAACCTACAGAATGGGAGAAAATATTCACAAACTACACATAGAATATATTTTATAATTGTTAATCCCCAATTCTTAATAGATACTAAATACTAGCTGAATTAATGAATAAATGATTTAGAAGATAAAATAAAATAATTAACATTTCTTTCTTTGATAGGTGTTCATTTGCTTTTATTACTGATATACTATAGTCTCAATCAGGAATATTTTTTCGTTCCCTAAAAGCCCAAAGTAGTGGGTTTTAGGTGAGATGGGTAGTTATTTCACTTTTCCCACCTCAAACCTCTCAAAATTATTTTGAGCATCATTTTTAGTATTATATTTACTAGAAAAAGAATTACTATTTATCCAACCATTCTGTCTCATGAGAACAAATTTAGTTCATCTCAACTGTGTTAAAAATGATCTTAAAGACCATGTGAGTGCATGATCAATACTGTACCCGACCACCCACCACAAGGACAGGACTAAGGGAACTAGCACAATTCTTTCAGCTCATTTACATAGAATTTCCAAAATCTGTACTGTCTGTAGTGTCCCTGACCAAGAAGGGAACAACCAGGTCTGTTTTATTGTTGAAGAAATCAAACCCAAGAGAAAGAACAGAATACCACGGCGTTATTGAAAAAGCTGCAGTTAGACACCTGTGCTTTTGACCTAAGCTTGAATGCATTAGCTACTAGCGTGCATGCTGTTCGCACTGAAGGAGAGAGCACACCACATAAACAGGTTGTGCTCTCTCGCTGGATTTTCTGCTACTGTAGGAATGAATCTTTAATTTGCTCATCTCAAAAATGAGCACTGACTGTGCGGTTAGGTTGATTGTCTGGAGTTAATAACATGCATCCTTCCAATTAGTCCTGAATTCATCACATTAGCCCCAAAGTAGTATTGATTAAGAGATTAAGGGTATACAGGTATACAGAAAATTTTACTAGTACCCTAGAGGTGTCATGACATTTTCTAAAGAAAAGGTCTTGCATTGTGCATCAATATTTGTAATTTATTTTATGGAAGTGCAACACATTTTCTAACTTTATAAAATAATAACTCAAGCTGTTAATTTGTGTTAATAATAAAGATAAGGTTCCTAATATCCCCACATTTGGGCACTGGGTCAATATATTTCACTGGCAGCTGGAATATGTCTGTACCCATCTTCTCACTAGAATAGTATAGAAAAAAAGCAACACTTTTTTCAAGCAGAAAATATAAAAACAATATAAATCCTAAAGCTCTGTTGCAAGAATTAGATATAAATTAACATTAATTAAAAGACAAGTGGGTGTGTACTGAGAAGCCCTCTCCTCTGTCTACACTTCCTGACTCTCCACCCTGGATGCCAGCTGGCTTTGCTTCTCCGTACAGACCTCTACCGGAAACGTAGGAGGACATTTTATGTTTTTAGCCTAACACTTCCCAAATTCAGAGATGTAAGGCTTATTAACCGCAAAAGCTGAGTGTTCCTTCCCACCTCGCCTTCAGATAAGGGAAAATCTCTGCCCACCCTCAACATAGCGATGGACACTGAACGGGCCAGAAAACAACTATAACAAATCAAGCTGGAGTGGCGTTGGCACTCTACGTCCTTGGAGACAGACACCTTCCCGTGCAAATACTAATTAGAGGTGTGTAAGGTCCAGATTCAAGCACTGGTGCCTCAAACACAATGTAAGCCTGCCCCACTCTCGTTTGCTCTCGGGAGCGGCACCTCGCTTTTCCCGCCCCTGTTCTATTTGCATGCCTGGCTCTCCTCCATGCACAGCAACACTTGTCCTTGGCTCCCTTGTCTCTGAAAATTTATGTCAGACACTCTTGCTTGGTTTATCTTATGACCTGTTTTTGAACACGATTCTGCTACTGTTCCTCCATCTCCATTTACAGTGACCATAAATACACTTTGTTTCTTCCCTTGGCCTGATTCTGCAGAGCTCAGGTAAGTTGAATTCCATACACAGGTGGTGGGAAGCAAACACAACCAGAGCTTCAGGGGTTAGTACTAAGGAATTATGATGTAACATTTTGCTTACCTTTTGAACTGTTGATTAAAGTTATCACACTATGATCTCAGTGAGCTTACAGCAGCTTTCAAAGTTTAATTTTTGATTCTTTCATTTTTATTTTTAGGAATATTGTTTATTACCATATACTTGAAGTTTTTTTCAAATTTTATAAATGAGAACTCTATGTAAACCTGAAAATATAAAAACTCATTAATGGTTCTCAATTGTGATTTATCTTTTGGATTAAAAAACCTTGTACATGTTGGCTGTATCTAATTATGTGTTCTGCAAGGCACCTGCCATCTGGGTTCTTTTCTACTCTGAATTTACCATATATGTATTTGCAAGTAGAAGGCGAGTAAATTGAAATTGCACAGAGTTCTTTTCTTGACTAAAAAATACATGATTTGAATTTTTTTTAAAAATCATAAAAAGTGTTCATAATCTTAGATGTGTATCTTAGTTAATCAAGTCTTTCATGTTCTTAAGAGCTCACATGCTATGTCTGCAAAAGGATCACGTAATTGCTAATCAAGCTCAATAAATGTTTTACAACAAGTAGCTGTTTGGAATATTGGCTCAGAATTTTTTCTAAGTCCCCAAACTAAAATTGCAGTTGTAAAGTGTCCTGACAGTCTAGAGGTAACAGCTGTGAACCGTGGAAGGAGGTAGAAGAAGAAGAAAAGGCAGAACACCTGCGTCCTCCTCATGGCACCCTGTAACCCAGGGACCAGCCCTGCAGGGTGCAGGTGTGGGTGGAAGTGCATGTAAAGGAGAGAGACTTGGAATTAGATGTGGAACAAAGTGTTGTTTGGTCTTGACATGACTTGTTTATATGTGCTATGGACTAATTTGCTAACATGAGATGGATATGCCCAAGATTTCATTGAGTGGCAGAGAAAGGTGGTGTGATAGAGCATGTTTGAAGGCAGCGGCTGGCAGTAAATACAAGTATTTCTCTCTGTATCCCACCAAGTTCCAACCACTGGATAATGCACTTACAATAATTTTGGCAATTAGGATGAAACATAAAATAAATGAAGATGTTATGAAAATGCATGTGTATGGCAGCTCCTCAGATAATACTCTAAGGAGATAAATGTTTTACCAGATGCGTTAATTCAGCCCATCTTTCCACCTTACCCCCTTGGCTTCTACCACTCTGCAGAGTGGGACTGGTTGGAATGACTGGGTGCTTTTCCAGCTACAGGGAATTGAGATTAGGTTACATATGGCTGACTTTACAAAGAGCAACCCCTCTGCAGGGTTCTATGCATTGCCAGATTACATGGGCAAGTCCGTTCAAAACATGGATGGAAAATGCAAGACTAAATACTGGGAAGTCATGGCGAAAAACAAAATACTATACTGGGAAGGAGGAGGGCTTACACTGGGATCATGAGTATGTAATGGGGTACCCCCGTGAGAAGGCTGGACAGGTGGTAGGAAAGGGCGACTTTACCGATTACCTTGAACACTGGCTTTCTCGTGGGACTGAGGGTTGCCTGGCATGCAAGGTGAGAGGGTCGAAGGACTGGGGACAGCACCTCACTCTTGTCGTAACCACACTGCAACAATCAGGGCATCAGCCTTAACGGTGAAAGAGTAAGTTGAATGTGATTAGGTTAAGGCAGGAGATTCTTATAGTCACAACAGGCATCCAAAAGTGCTTCTATTTCCTTGAGAAGTTCTATTAGTGAAGAGTAAAAATAAATAAAATTCACGAAAGTAAAGTAAGGGATGAATTCCTAAATATCTATGCTCCATTTTATGGATTGTAAAATCATCTTAATAATTCAGATGATTTCTACTTTAGGAAAGTGGATACATTGTCCGTGATCTCTTTTGTGGCTGGGCTATAAGAGCCTTAGCAATTCTACTTACCATTTATGGAAACGTGCATTTCTTGCTAGTGGTTTCACAGTTCTGTTTTATTTAACCTAGTATTTCCTGAACCACAAACTCATGGAAGGTGAAGTCTGATACATCAATGCAGCCACCTTTCTCTCCCCCAATTTGCCTTGGATGGTCCATGGATACACAGAGTATGTTTCCATATGAATAACTTCTTCTCAGACACGCCACTTCAGTTCCATTATACATACATGTTGAGTCATTTTTGGTGTTGTTAATTAGAAAAAAGAAACAGGAGGTAAGACTCTCCAAGAATACAGAAAAGCTTTGAGATTTTAAGTGTATCCATGTATCTATCTATCTACCTACCTACCTATCCATCATTTCGTCTATATATCTTCAAGCCTTGATTAAAAAAATATGAGTTCTGAATTCTGGTTTCTATGTGAAACAGAAAATGACACATATGAAGATACAGCAATGCAGGCAACTTCCTCAGCCAGGACGTGGGGAAGCAGGCGTGAGGATCAGGGAGGGCACAGGTAATACGAGGAGCATACTGTAGCAGGGACAAACATACAATTCTGCAGTCATAAAGTAAAAATCTGTAGCCTGGCAAAAATAAATAAATAAACAAAGTCTCTAATTTTCTGATTTAATTTCAACAGAGCAAAAGGATTTCACTGTCATCCCATTGAAATTTCAGAGAATGAGTAGGCTAAAAAAGCCATGAGGATAAAGTGCTTACTATGTAATATTATAGCATGTATTAATATTTTTAAGATGTATAAGATTTTATAAACAATTGTTTAGTATGCAATTCATGGTATAATTAGTAAGTCAATACATACACAGTCTTTAAAGTTTGACCAAAATTCTATCTTATTTTTCTTAATCTCAAACTTTCTTAAATACCATGGTTGTAATAGAAATGTTGTTTATAATCTATTTATCTCTATCTATCTATTTAACAATCCATCTATCTATCTATTTCTACCATAAAAGACAATCAAGAAAACTGTCCCCCAGGGGCTGGAAGATATCACAATTCAAATTACCTTATCAAGTATATCAGAAACATGATCAAAAGAGATAACACATGGAATGAGAAAAAATATTGGCAAAATACACGTCTGATAAGGGGTTAATTCCAAAATACATAAGAAACTCAATTCAGTAGCAAGAGAACAAATAACCCAACTAAAAAAAAAAAAAAACAGCAAAAGACCTGAATCGACATTTGTCAAAAGAAGGCATACAAATGGCCAACAGGTTTATAAAAATGTTCAACATCACCAATCATCAGTGAAATGCAAATTAAAACTACAATGAGATATCACTTCACACCTCTTAGAATGCCTCTTATCAGAAAGGCAAAAGATACCTGTTGGTGAGAATATGGAAAAAAGGGAACTCTTATACACTGTTGGTGAAAATATTAATTAGTATATAAATATAAATATAAATTAGTATAGCATATTATAGAAAACAGTATAGATTTTCCTCAAAATCTTATAACTACCATATGATCTAGCAATCCCACTTTCTGGGGTATATACCCAAAAGAAATGAAATCAGCATGTCAAAGAGATATCTGCACTTCCATGTTCATTGCAGCACCATACACAGTGGCCAAGGTACAGAATCAACCTAAGTCTCCATCAATGGATGAATGAAGAAAGAAAATGTGGTATATATACATAATGGAATAGTATTTAGCACTAAACGAAGAAGGAAATTCTGTCATTTGTGAGGACACAGGTGAAGTTGGAAGACATTATATTAAGCCAGGCACAGAAAGACAAATACTCCATGATCTTGTTTATATGTGGAACCTACGAAAGCTAAACGCTTAGAAGCAGAGAGTACAGCGGTGGTTACCAGGAGTAGGGGTGAAAGGACTGACAGGTGGTATTGAAGAGATATAATACTTCCCAAAGGACACGAAATTTTACTTAGACAAGAAGGATAAGTTCAAGAGATCTGTTGTACAACATGGTAACTAGAACTAATAACACCATATTGTATACTTGAAATTGCTAAGAGAGGAGACTTTTTTCTCACCACAAAAAATATAAGTGAGGTACTACACATGTTAATTAGCTTGATTTAGCCATTTCATAATGTCTACATATTTCAAAATATCACGTTGTATACCATAAAATACATAATTTTGTCAATTAAAAATTTTTATTTAAAAAATAAATATAATTTTTTCCTGTTTTTTTCTGCATCTGGACTATATAAGATTATATGCAGCCTGGGTTTTAAACTTTGTCCATATCTTGGCAAATTGAAATTGATCACGGCACTCAGAGATGAGTAAAGTAGGTTAACAATCTTATATGATCATTGCATTGAGACTAAATTCTTCCCAGGAAAGCAGAATTTGCTTCCAAGTTCATAATCAAAAGAAAAGTAAATATAGAAATGAAACAGATGGAGATCGAAATATTAACTTTATTTTTTGAAGCTGAAATGGAGGACATGGCTTATATCTAGGCCAAATGTACTTTCTCGTATTTCAATTCTGCCCCTTCCCCTAAAAACACACTCATTCCTTCAGTCCTAGTATGAGCTATCAACCTACAGGCCTTCTCAGCAGGGGCCAGCCTCCTGCAAGCAGAGAGTGTGTACCTGGGCAGGATGGGGGACGGTGAGCACACAGGTGCCTGAGCCATGCACTGAATGAGGGAGGGCATTTGGAGAGATGCCAGAAGGAAATGCCTTATATTTGTGTCTCCAGGAGACTTGAAGTTCTCTCTCTTTAATGGGAATTTAAGGGGTGTTGGTGAAGTTATCCTTCCCAATACTCTCCATCTTCTTTGTTAAGAGCTCTTGGAAAGGAGACATGAGATAGATAATATACAGTGCACCACCATAGCTAGTTTCTATCCTTTTGTTAAAAAGATAAACTTCCAAATCAAAGACTCAATAGCTTTTACAATAGCAACAAAGAAAATAAAATACATAGGAATATCTTTAACTAAGGGGGTGAAGAACCACTGCATGGAAAACTGTGAAACACTGAGGAAGGAAATAGCAGAGGGCATAAACAGGTAGAAAACCATACCATCCTGATGGGTCAGAAGAATCAACGTTGTTAAAATGTCTATACTAGCCAAAGTGATCTACAGATTCAATGCAATCCCTATTAAAATACCAACATCATTTATCACAGATCTAGAAAAAATAATTCTATGCTTTGCATAGAACCAGAGAAGACCCCATATAGATAAAGCAAACTTAAGCAAAAAGAACAAACTGGGAGGCATCAATTTACCAGACTTCAAGCTATATTTCAAGGCTACAGTAACCAAAGCAGCATGGTACTGGCACAAGAACAGAGACATAGACCAATGGAACAGGACTGAAAACCCAAATATAAAACCATCCTCATATTGTCATCTGATTTTTGACAAAGCAGACAAAAACATACAGTGGGGAAAAGAATCTGTATTCAATAAATGGTGCTAGGAAAATTGGATAGCCACGTGTAGAAGACTGAAACAGGATCTGCACCTCTCATCTCTCACAAAAATCAACTCATTATGGATAACAGACATAAGCCTAAGGCATAAAACCATAAGAATTCTAGAAGAAAATGTTGGAAAAACTACTACAGACATCAGCCTAGGCAAAGAATTTATGAAGAAGACCCCTAAAGCAATAACAGCAACAACAAAAATAAATAAATAAATGGGACCTGATCAAATTAAAAAGCTTCTGCACAGCCAAAGAAACTATCACAAGAGCAAACAACAGACAACCTACAGAATGGGAGAAAATATTTGCATGCTACACATTTGATAAAGGTCTGATAACTAGAATCTATACAGAACCAGGAAAATCTGCAAGAAAAAAAATCAAACAACCCCATTAAAATGTGGGCAAAGGACATGAACATAAACTTTTCCAAAGAGGATAAACTAATGACCAAGAAATATATGAAAAATTGCTCAACATCTCTAATCATCAGGGAAATGCAAATCAAAACCACAATGAGATATCACTTAATTCCAGTGAAAATGGCTTTTATCAGAAAGTCCCCAAACAACAAATGTTGGTGTGGATGTGGATAGATTAGAACACTCATACCCTGCTGGTGGGACTGCAAACTAGTACAACCTCTGTGGAAATCAGTATGGAGATACCTCAAAGAACTAAAAGAAGAACTATCATTTGATCCAGCAATCCCACTACTGGGCATTTATCCAAAGGGAAAAAATACATTCTATAATAAAGACATTTGCACTCAAATGTTTATAGTAGTACAATTCACAATTGCAAAGATGTGGAAACAACCTAAGTGCCCATTAATCTATGAGTGGATTAATAAAATGTGGTATATGTATACCATGGAGTTCTACTCAGCCAAAAAAAAAAAAAAAAAATGGTGAACTAGCACCTCTTATATTATCCTGGATGGAGTTGGAGCCTATTCTTCTAAGTGAAGTACCACAAAAATGGAAAAACAAGCACCACATATACTCATCATTAAATTGACACTAATTTATCAACACTTATGTGCACATACGGAAGTAACACAGGCATGGCTGCACCCTTGCAAACGTTTTAAGTATGGCATTCCTTATGTGGATCTTCAAAAACTTGGGAAAAAAATGTTCTTGACAATAATATTTTTAGTATCTTCATAGGCAAATATTGGTTGAGGCAAAGAAATATCCAACTACCCTACTCTTCTGGTGGAATGAGCTTGACTTGGATTGATTTGGTCAAAGCAATGACGTGTTCTGCATAGCTATGAGCTAGAGGCAAGATTCATCTTTGTGTTTACACAGCATCCCAGGAACAGATGAAAACTCTCAGGGGAGCCACTGTTAATACACCAAGAGAGCACAAAATGCCCTGCTTCAAAAGGCCAAAGGAAGGTTAGAGGTCATGGTTGTAGAGTTAAACTCTCAGAGAGAGATGGAACCACTTAAGAGCATGTCAAGATTTTAGAAAGCAATTTACAAAGAACCAGGAAAGAAAGGAATTTCCAGGAAGAGTGACCAGGAAGGCAGACCTAGTGTCAGGTACCAACAGGTGTGCTCAGGGCTCACCTGTATGAGCCAACAGAGGGTGAAGGTGAGTTGGTTTGCCTTAAATGGACAGAGGGACAGTGACAGAGTTCACAAGCAGAATCTGTGGACATGCAAAATAAAAAAATACCCTTTTATTATCTTTTGAGCATCTGTCTATTCTAACAAATCTGTTTGCTAAGGAAAAACTAACCAATAGCTGTAAAGGTCAGTTGGGATCTCATGTAGAAATCATACTCACTTTATGAATTTATTTATTTGTTTGGTAGTAGTGAATTCTTCAAATTAAAAATAATCAAATTGGCTGGGCGCGGTGGCTCACGCCTATAATCCTAGCACTCTGGGAGGCCGAGGCGGGTGGATCGCTCGAGGTCAGGAGTTTGAGACCAGCCTGAGCAAGAGTGAGACCTCATCTCTACTAAAAATAGAAAGAAATTATCTGGCCAACTAATATATATATATATATATATATATATATATATATACACACACACATATATATATATGCACAAAAAATTAGCCAGGCATGGTGGCACATGCCTGTAGTCCCAGCTACTCGGGAGGCTGAGGTAGTAGGATCGCTCAAGCCCAGGAGTTTGAGGTTGCTGTGAGCTAGGCTGACGCCATGGCACTCACTCTAGCCCAGGCAACAAAGTGAGACTCTGTCTCAAAAAAAAAAAAAAAATCAAATATGTCCATATTAACTGCTTTTATAAATTATCAAAAAGCACAGCATGTTCAATCACATTAGATGGAAGAACATTTTCATCATCTTAAAAGCCAGAAATTATATTTTTTAAAATTGAGGTACTTATACCTCTTACCTAAAACTTTGTTCTTTGTTGTCATTGTAGTTGTTGTAATGTCTGTTTTTTCTCTCACCTGGTTGTTAAGGTGAAGCTGAATAATTGTTAAATATCAAATGATACACTAGAAATGGTGGCAGAATATGTATGCCAAATCCTTTCTCAGATAAAATCCTAGAGAAGCAGAAGCCAGAATTTATATGGATAATAAAGCAAAAGAAAGCAAATAAATTAAAGATGTACTCATTTTTTTCCCAAGCATTAGTAGATTGGCTCGGGGCATTTACAGTTGCAAACTGGCCTATAGTGATACATTGGTTTGTGCTCATTGTGTTTTTAAATTTCAGAATTTAAATTTTAGATCTGGAAGAGCCTTGAGCAAATCACTTAACTACTCCCTGTAACTTTCTCCATCTGTACATCAGGAATAATTCTCATAATTCAGTGGGATATAATTTATCTTTGGATCTGTAGCCATAGAGACAGAATTAGGTGCAGTGTAGTATCAATTACTTGGATAATTTTGGTTTATAGCACCTGCTACTGAGGATAAAATTGTTTGAGGATGAAATTATTTGTTTGGGGCATATATACACCACTCCAAGTTTCTAAAAACCCTTTAATCCTCTTCCTTACATAGTACTACAAAGTCCAAACAATATGTTGAGTAGTAACAAGTCAGTAATGGATGGAATAATTTGCCTGAAAATTCTAGTCAGAAGGATGCTCTAAGATGGGGTAGGGAACCTGCAGCCTTAAGACTACATGTGGCCTTCTGGGTCCTTAAGTGTGGCCTTTTGACTGAGTACAAATTTTACAAAACAAATTCTTTTATTTTTATTAATACATTTTTGTTCATCTTTTATATTTTTATTTTTAAAATGAACATATTTAAAATACCAAAGAATATATATTGATGGGCACTTGGGTTGTTTCCACATTTTTGCAATTGTGACTTGTGCTACTATAAACATTTGAGTGCAGATGTCTTTTTTATAAAATGTCTTTTGTTCTTTTGGGTAGATGCCCTGTAATGGGATTGTTGGATCAAATGGTAGTTCTACTTGTAGCTCTTGGAGTTATCTCCATATTACTTTCCACAGAGATTGTACTAGTTTGCAGTCCCACCATCTCCACATCAGCATCTGTTGTTTTGGGACTTTTTGGTAAAAGACATTCTCACTATAGTTAAGTGATATCTCACTGTGGTTTTGATTGGCATTTCCCTAATGATTAGAGATGTTGAGCAATTTTTCATGTTTGTTTTCATGTTCATTAGTTCGTCTTCTATTGAAAAGTCTCTGTTCATGTCCTTTGCCCCCTTTTTAATAGGGTTCTTTGATTTTTTCTTGTTAATCTTCCTGAATTCTAAACAGATTCTAGTTATCAGCCTTTTGTCAGATGTGTAGCATGCAAGTATTTTCTCCCTTTCTGTAGGTTGTCTGTTTGCTCTTGTGATAATTTCCTTGGCTGTCAGAACCTTTTTAATTTTCTTAGGTCCCATTTATTTATTTTTGTTGTAGCTGTTATTGCTTTTGGGGTCTTGCTCATAAACTTTTTGCTAGGGCAACATCTCTAAGAGTTTTTCCAACATTTTCTTCTAGAATTCTTATGGTTTTGTGCTTTAGGTTTAAGTCTGTTATCCATCATGAGTTGATTTTTGTGAAAGGTGACTGGTGTGGATCCTGTTTCAGTCTTCTGCATGTGGCTAGCCAACTTTCTCAGCACGATTTATTGAATTCAGGTTCTTTTCCCCACTGTATGTTTTTGTCTGCTTTGTCAAAGATCAGATGACAATATGGGGATGGTTTTATATCTGGCATCTCAATTCTGTTCCATTGGTCTATGTCTCTGTTCTCGTGCCAGTACGATGCTCTTTTAGTTACTATAGCCTTGTAGTATAGCTTGAAGTCTGGTAAATTGATGCTTCCAAAATTTGTTCTTTTTGCTTAAGATTGCTTTGGCTATATGGGTCTTCTCTGATTCCATATGAACATAGAATTATTTTTTCTAGATCTGCAAAAAATGATGTTAGTATTTTAATAGGGATTGCATTGAATCTGTAGATCACTTTGGGTAGTACAGTCAGTTTAGCAATATTGATTCTATGGATCCATGAGCATGGTATGGTTTTCCATATGTTTATATCCTCTCCAATTTATTTTCTCAGTGTTTTGTAGTTCTCCCTATATAAATCTCTCATCTCCTTAGTTAAATAAATTCCTTAATATTTTATTTTCTTTGATGCTATTGTAAAAAGTCTTTGATTTGATTCTCGACTTGACTGTTAGTGGGGTATGTAAAAGCTACTGATTCGTGGGCATGGATTTTGTATCCTGAGACTTTGCTGAATTCACTTATCAATTCCAGGAGTCTCTTGGTTGGATCTTTGGGGTTTTCTAGATGTAATATCGTATCATCAGCAAAGAACTATAGTTGGACCTCTTCTGCCCCCATTTGGATGCCCTTGATCTCCTTCTCTCGTCTGATTGCTCTGGCTAGGACTTCCAGCACTATGTTAATAGAACTAGAGATAGTGGCCAACTTTGTCTGGTTCCAGTTCTAAGTGGGAATGCTTTCAATTTTTCCCAATTCAATATGATGTTGCCTATGGCTTTGTCATATATGGCTTTATGTTTTTTTTATTTCAGCATATTATGAGGCACAAATGTTTAGGTTACATGTATTGCCTTTGCCCCATGCATTCCTTGATTTATTTAAGCTTTTTATAACATTTTTTTTTACTCTTCTCTTTGTATTTTTTAGTGTTTTGTCTAGTGATTACAATACACATGAATACCTTTTCTCATTCTACTTGGAATCGATATTATATAACTTTACATGCAATGTAGAGACTTTGCCAGCATATAGGTCCAATTACCTTATATAATATTAATATAGGACATATTTTTAGGTGTCATATATATTACATCTACCTACACTGACAATCATACAATGTTCTTTCCTTTTCTTTTCTTTCCTTTTTCTTTCAATCATCAAACATATTTTGAAATCCCAAATAGAAGAATAATGTATTATATTTCCCTAAATATTTACTATTTTTGCAGCTCTTACCTTATTCTTCATGTTCTTTCAACTTGTATCATTTCCCCTGACTGAGGACAGTCTTGGTAATTATTAGAATAATCTGCTATAAATAAATTCTTTCAGGTTTTCTTTATTAAGAATGTCTTTATTTAATATTTATTCCTTATATCTTTGCTAGATATGAAATTTTTGGTTTAGAGTTCTTTTCCTTCTTTTAAATATGTTGTTCCACTTCATTCTGCCCTCCAAGGATTGTGATGAGACATCTGCAGTCACTAAAATTATTGTCCACTTGCAAATAATGAATCTATGTTCTTATCTGCTTTCATGATTTTTTTTTCTTTGGCTTTAGTTTGAAGCAATTTGATGATAATGTATCTGGTCATTTATTTATTCTTTTTTACCCTGTTGGGGATTCAGTGAGCAACATGTCTATTTTTACATTGTGAACCAAATTTGGGAGATTTTCATCCATTATTTCTTCACATATTTTTCACTTCACTCTTTCCCCTCTCCTTCTGAAACTCCACTGACATAAATGTTATATCTTTTGCTATTGTCCCACAAGTTCCTAAGCCTGTTCATTATTTTTGAAATTATTTTCCTCTAACATATTCATTATTCTGTCAAGCCCATCCAGTGCATTTTTATTTTCAAATTGAATAGTTATTTCTAAAGTTTGCCATTGGTCCCTCTCAATATTTTCTTTTTCTTTTCTTTTGTTTTTGCTGATACACTCCAAATTAATTTTGTTTCATCCATGCTCAAGTTACTGTTTTGAGCCCTCTTATAATTGTTTCTTTAAAGTTTTTGATTGATAATGTCAAAATTCTTGACATCTCATCATTGTGATCTGTCAACCGATTGTCTTTTACTCAAGTTGAGATATTTTTGATTCTTTCTATGCTGAGTACCTTTAAATTTTATCCTGTACATTTTGGATACCGTATTATGAGACTATGGGTCTTGTTTAGTGTCGTCGTTTTTTATTTGGTAGGCAATTGACTGGCTCAGTGTCAGGAATAACTCCTAACCCACCACCTGTGGGCTGTGATTCCAAGATCGTGTTTAGTTTTCAAAGACTTTTCAGTGCAATTCATATCTTTCCCATGGGTGCAACTTCCTGCGAAGATGTCAACATTTTAGCTCAGTTCTCAAAGTCTTTGGTGTGCTAACCATGCCCAGAGTTCTGCATGTGCAGTTTAGGAAAGAGGCTAGTGGCTCATAAACAACTTCATAAGGTTGTGATCACAGGCTCCTCCAACTCGCTGACGTCCCTGTGCTGTCTTATATCCTGGGGCTCCCTTTCTGCTGCTTCAGCCGCAAACCCAGGGCTTCGGTTACCCTGCTCTGCCAGAGGTCGGAACGAGTGCACTCGCATAGAGCTCCGTGCCATGGGCAAACAGAGAGAGCGTAAGTGGCAGGGGTCACCCCACTGTCTTGAACCCCACATCTTTTAATTGGAAAAGAACATTTCTTCCCTCAGAGCTCCACATGCTGCACAGCAGCAGCTGTCTTTGCCAAAAGGCCACTGCCCCGCTGCTCACACCCATAGGGCTCTGTGTCTCTGTAAATGTCCACCTCTGCGTTTCTTGGTGCTTTGACTCCAGGCTGGAAAACCCAAGAAGAAAAGCAAAATGTTAAACTCATTCCCAGCTCAGTGTACTTTGAGCACTGCCATTCTCCTTTGAATCACCTGCTGCTACTAACTTTACAGAGTCCTCACAGAACTGGTTCAGGAATTCTTTCCAGGTTTGTAAGTACACTCAGGGGAAAGACTGGATGAAGTGCAGCTACTCCTTCTTGTCCAGAAAGAGAACTCTACGCATCACTTTGGAGAAATATTTTCTACTTAGTGCATGCTAAGTTTCTATATCCTGTGTCAAACGCAAATCTGACAAGTGAGAGTGACTGCAATTAATCTGTAAAAATTGTCACATAGCTACAAAATCAGAAGCACGGTTCAGCAAAATTTTATGCAGGTTGACATACTATGCTGCATAATCAATCAAGTTTTATTCCTGCCACTAGAAATGGGAAAGCTAACTAGGTTTACTTAGTTCAAATTCTCACAAAAATAAAAGCACTAATAGAGACATTCAAATTATATTCTTAGCCTTTACCTAGTGTCATTTTAAAAAATGTATTCAGTATTTATTCATATTGTTATATTTTATTGCCTCTTTATTCAAAGCCATACATGATGAACATCTTAAAGTTCTTGGTTCTATGAAAATGTTTCCATTTTATAGACAAACCTGCTTTCTTCATTTAGTCAGAAAATAGTAACTGCATGAATGTACATGTGGTCATTTGTACTTGGCTTCCAGGAAATATGACAACGTTAATACTAACTTAAAATGCACAATATGACCTAAGACTGTGGTTCCCAACTCCCTGGGCCAGACACTGATATTGGTCCTGTTCAGAACTGGGCTGCACAGCAATAGGTGAGCAGCGGGCGAGAAACGGAAGGTTCATCTGTATTTACAGCCGCTCCCCATTGCTCACATCACCACATAAGCTCTGCCTCCTGTCAGATCAGTGGAGGCATTAGATTCTCATAGGAGCACGACCCCTACTGTAAACTGCACATGCGAGGGATCTAGGTGGCGGTTCCTTGTGGGAATCTAATGCCTAATGATCTGAGGTGGAGCTGAGGCGGTGATGCTAGCCCTGGATAGTGGCTGCAAATACAGATTATCATTAGCAGAGAGGTCTGACTGCACAGTGAATGTGATGTGCTAGAATCATCCCAAAACCATCCCCCTCTCCAGCCATGGAAAAATTTTATTCCATGAAACTGGTCCCTGGTGCCAAAAAGGTTAGGGACTACTGACCTAAGATATTAGTTTACATCCTTCATTTATACAATATAAATTGATCTAATTAAATTTACATCATTACATGTTAATATATGTAAATTTAATTCTCTTAAAATCTTTTTAAAAGTTTTACTAAATATACAAGTTATAGATAAAAAGTAAAGTCAAGAAATTTCCATTTTTCCAATTTTTACACACATCCATACAATGAAGAAAAAAGATCCATTCAAATGAATACATTGCATTATATTCACCTGTGACTTTCTTCTCATAGAAAATTTTATTTCAACATTTTTATCTGAATTTTTTAATGTAGTCTCAAATTTTGTGTTTATTAACATTTAGACCTACTATACCTTTTAGCAGGCTAGTTATTTAAAAGCTGAGCCATAGAACTCTTACAATCAAACAGTTTTGTAAAGTCTATTTGAGAATACATATACAATTTTGGAAAAACATAAAAAATCCAAAGATCTCCTAATTAGTTCCTTGGAGAATCATTAGAGCAAACAAAAGTATAGAATTTTAGTCTCCCAGGTGCCATTTAACAGTATCCTAATAAAGTGTTACAGATCTTCCAATATTATTTTAAAGTGAACACAGATGAGTTATTTGGTTTATAATCAGGAGACTGGCACAAACAGAATGCTTAAGTAAACATTATATCAAAAATAAATGCATTCACAGAAGTGGTTATCCCCATTCTCCTCTGTTTATGTTTACTTTTCCTCTTGCTTTGGGCCTTATTTACTACATTTCTGTTTAATAGCATTTTTTTTCCCTCTGAATAGGCTCTATGTAAAAATTGAAAAAAATGAACTTTCCTGTGCCCTATACAGCTGTGGTCCCCAACGCCAGGTCCAGTGTGTGGCCTATTAGCACCAGGCCTCACAGCAGGAGGTGAGCAGCGGGCAAATGAGTGAAGCTTCATCTGTATTTACAGCCGCTCCCCATAGCTTGCATTGCTGCCTGAGCTCCGCCTCCTGTCAGATCAGTGGCAGCGTCTGATTCTGCGTTATGGTGAGTTGTATAACTCTTGCATTATATATTACAATGTAATAATAATAGAAATACAGCGCACAATAAATGTAATGCACTTGAATCACCCCGAAACCATCCCCCTCCCCCTTGTTCTGTGAACAAATTGTCTTCCCTGAAACCAGTCCCTGCTGCCAAAAAGGTTTGGGACTGGTGCTATACAACATGGCATAGCCACCTTTTATTTAAAAAGTGGGCAAAGGACATGAATAGAAAATTTTCAAAAGAAGATATAAGAATGGCTATCAAACATATGAAAAAATGTTCAACATCTCTAATCATCAGGGAAATGCAAATCAAAACCACAATGAGATATCACTTAACTCCAGTGAGAATGGCCTTTATCAAAAAGTCCCAAATC
>CM052437.1:1948254-1968736 GCA_028533085.1 Varecia variegata
CCTGTCTCTCCGCATCCACGCCAGCATGTATTGATTTGGGACTTTTTGATAAAGGCCATTCTCACTGGAGTTAAGTGATATCTCATTGTGGTTTTGATTTGCATTTCCCTGATGATTAGAGATGTTGAACATTTTTTCATATGTTTGTTAGCCATTCTTATATTTTCTTTTGAAAAATTTCTATTCATGTCCTTTGCCCCCTTTTTGAAGGGGTTGTTTGATTTTTTCTTACTGATTTTCCTGAGTTCTGCTAATGACATTACTTGATGTTTATTTTATATTTATTTTAGACTATGGAAATGATGTTAGACAAAAAGCAAAATTGAGCAATTTTCTTATTCGAGTTCAAAATTGGTTGTAAAGCAGTGGAGACAACTCGCAGCACCAACAACGCATTTGGCCCAGGAACTGCTAATGAACGTACAGTGTGGCGGTGGCTCAGGAAGTTTTGCAAAGGAGACGAGAGCCTTGAAGGTAAGGAGTGCAGTGTCCGGTCATTGGAAGTTGACAACGAACAACTGAGAGCAATCATCAAAGCTGATCCTCTTATAACTGCATGAGAAGTTGCCAAAGAGCTCAATGTTGACCATTCTACAGTAATTGGGTATTTGAAGCAAATTGGAAAGGTGAAAATTGCCTCATGAGCTGACCGAAAATCAAAAAAATCGGCGTTTTGGAGTGTTGTCTTCTCTTCTTCTATGCAACAACAACAAAGCATTTCTCAATCAGATTGTGACATGCAACGAAAAGAGGATGTTATATGACAACCAGCAATGACTAGCTCAGTGGTTGGACCTAGAAGAAGCTCCAAAGCACTTCCCAAAGCCAAACTTGCACTACAAAAAGGTCATGGTCACTGTTTGGTGGGCTACTGCCAGTCTGATCCACTACAGCTTTCTGAATCCCGTAGAAACCATTCCATCTGAGAAGTACGCTCAGCAAATTGATGAGATGCACCGAAAACTGCAACACCAGCATCCAGCATTGGTCAACAGAAAGGGCCCAATTCTTTACAACAACACCCAACCTCATGTCGCACAACCAACGCTTCGAAAGTTGAACAAATTGAGCTATGAAGTTTTGCCTTATCTGCCACAATCACCTGACCTCTCACCAAAGACTGCCACTTCTTCAAGCATCTCGACAACTTTTGCAGGGAAAACGCTTCCACAACCAGCAGGATGCAGAAAATGTTTTCCAAGAGTTCATGGAATTCTGAAGCATGGATTTTTACAGTACAGGAATAAACAAACTTATTTCTCATTGGCAACAATGTGTTGCTTGTAATGATTTCTATTTCGATTAATAAAGATGTATTTGAGCTTAGTTATAATAATTTAAAATTCAGGGTCCTAAATTGCAATCACTTTTGGAGTCAGACGCGCTACCGTTGCGCCACGAGGCCTCTGTAAATCGCAATCACTTTTGCCCCAACCTAATAACACATGGGTCAAAGAAAAATTTTCAAGAGATTTTTTTAAAAAAAATTGGAACTTAATAACAATTTAAAAAAAAAACTTATGCTGTTTAGTTCAACTAAATTTTGTATGGATTTCCTGCCTACTGCATGTATCAATTACTGAAAAAAGATGTTGAAGTGTTCAAATATTATAATGAATTTATCAGTTATTTGAACATTCATCAGGTGTCGGGCAGATGGGAGGGGGCAGAGGGGATGGGTATACAGACGTAACAGGTGTAGTGTGCACTGTCTGGGGGATGGACATGCTTGAAGCTTTGACTCGGGTGGGGAAAAGGCAATATACATACCCTAAACATTTGTACCCCCATAATGTGCTGAAATAAAAAACATAAAAAAGAATTTATCCATTTCTTCGTAATTCAACAATTATGTAAATGGGTGGCAGATGGTAAGAGCCAGATTTCTTAATGCTGATTGGGAGTTTATAGGTCTTCAAGGGGAGAATGCTAGAAGAATTCATGTGATAATAGATTAAATTTAGAGACAACAGTAAGAACTCACTTTTAGCTTAATATAGTCACAGATGGTTATATATGTACATATTTACAGATATGTGTGTGTGTGTGTGTGTGTGTGTGTATAAACAGGTTCATACACACATATTTCCACTCTGACAGACTAAATGAAATAACACTCCAGTAGCAATGAGCACATCTAGTGCCAGATTTTGGTTTCTAATACCATTCTCCAATAAAATAAGCCAAGGCTTCTTGGAGAAGTGGCTGACTCTAGGATTGAAGCAGGAAATATTTAAAATGGGCCTAGAGCATCTAATAATGCCAGAAAGTATGGAGTGTTCAGAAATAACAGTTGCTCACTTTGATGGGGGTATGTCAAAGGAACACAGGAACCAACTGAGAGAGCTCCCATGAGAAAAAACTGAAACAATTTGAGCACCAAAGTATAAAATAAACATACATAAATCCATACTGGTATAAATAAGGATTTAATAAACCAATAAATAGAAAGAAGAGAAAAATCTCCCATGCAGAAAAAATACAAATCACTTATATAGGTAGTCTGCCCTGAAGGAGGGAGACTTTTCCAGCTGTCTGCACCTAGAGCTTTCCTTTCAAAGTATCGTGTGAAGAAGTAAGTTTAAGTGAGAAAGCCTGACAGATGCTTTAGCCAAGTGTCAAAGTCAACATCAACCATCACAAATCATGTTGATATTATGTGCCCTTGATATAATATAATGAGAATGGCAATTTATTGCTGTAACCTTCCTACCCCAGAGTCCCAGTCTAACCATAAGTAAAACATCAGACAATTTCTGGTAGAGGAAAATTCTACAACATACCTGACCTGTATTCACCAAAACTGGCAAGGACTTTGAAAACATGCCAAAGTATGAGAAACCGTGATAAGAACACATGATGACCGAATGTCACCTGTGAAGCTAAATAAGGTCCTGGAGCAGAGAAAGGACATTCGGTAAAAACTAAAGCAACCTGAGTAAACTGGGCTGTGGTTACCAATACTCTGACAATGTGATTTCATTGACGATAGCAAATGCACCACACTAATGCAAGATGTTAATTAAAGGGATACTTTGTGTGTGGCTATACTGTCCTCTCAGCTCTTTAGTAAGTGTAAAACTTGTCTGAAATATAAAGCCTGCACTAGGAAGATAATCGCAACATAGACAAGCCGGAGTACTTTATCTGGCAACTTCTATTCCAACTATGTCTCATCTATTCCAACTATGTCTCAGTTTCCATTCCTTTTAAACTTCAGTAATTATTTCACAGGACTATTGGGAGAACTAAAATCTAATACTGTAGTTCCTGGCACAGGGTATAAGTCCAATAATTATTTCTATACTCCCATAACTAAAAACATTTTAGAGATGCAATTGTAGAATTGCCATTAGAACCATATAGAAGAATCAATTTCATGAATTACAGAGACCTAGGTTTTGAACTAAATGGTATGTAAAAAGCATGATCACCTATATATTAATTTCATTTGTATGTTAATTTATTTTTATCTTTTCCAAATACTAATTTTCCACAATTAAAAACATTTCAGAAAATGCATGGAAATGTGTTTTAAAACAACTGCCTTGGAAACACTGGTGTGTGTCTGAGCCACTAAATGAGGTAGTAGAACACAAGGTTAATAAAATATGCTTCGGAATCAGGCAGATCTGTGTTTAAATAAAACTGTGCCTCTTAGCATCTTTTGCTTTTGAATAAGTTTCATAACCTTTCTAAGTCTCAGATCTTAAAACAAAGATAATTTTTGCAGCATCTATGTGAAAAGTTTGTGGATTCTAGTGCCCATCAATACATGAGTGGATTAATAAAATATGGTGTATGTATACCAGGGAGTACTACTCAGCCACACACAAAAAATGATGAACTACCTATTGTATTATCCTGGGTAGAACTGGAGCCCATTCTTCTAAGAGAAGTATCACAAGAATGGAAAAACAAGCACCACATGTACTCACCATTAAGTTGGTATTAATCAATCAACACTAAAGTGCACATATGGGAAGTAACATTCATAGGGTGTCAGGCAGGTGGGTGGGGGGAGGAGGGAATGGGTAAATCCACACCCATTGGATGCGGTGCGCACTGTCTGGCCAATGGGCACGCTTGTCGGGCGGTTCAAAGACAATCTATGTAACCAAAGCGTTTGTACCCCCATAATACTCTGAAAAAAATCTTAGAAATGCAAAAATCTAAAATAATTGTTATATAACACAAATATGATAACTAAAGTATAGAGCTGTTGGGTGATTTTTCAAAATTTTTAAAATAGATAATAATTTTGGAACTAGAACTGGACTACAGATTCACTTTCTTTCAGACAAGTGATCTGTTTAAAAAGAAAAAAATTATTTATCTTCCCAATTATTTGATAGGATAAAAACAGACATTTCTTTTTGGTCTCTCCATGACTTTTTTGAGAAAACTCATTTAGCCTCAATTATGGTGTAGAAACCACACATATGGTTTCTCTGTTACATAAATTTGGAATTAGTTCTCCACAATTCCAACTTCACTATGTTCGCAAAAAAAATAAGTGAAACAGAGAAACAGATATGGAAGCATTTAGCTTTGCAAATGATGGTCCCTATGCTGAATGGAACAGAATTATTGCCAATCAAGGAAGCATTTTTCTATATTTTTACAAATATTAACTCTAATGTATCTCCACTCATCAACACTCACAAATCAGAATGCGCATGAGTTGCATCTATATGCCTTATTCTAAATCTGCATAACACTAAGTCACCTGATTTCACTACTTTTTTAATCCAAATCTTAAAATATTTTATATAGCAAAACATAACCAACCTTGATGTTGAGCAATCTGATAGAAGTCTGTGCAGTAAGTAAACAAGGTAATAGGTGATTACATGTGGTAGCCCATGTAAGATAAGAACTGCTTGATATACCTCATCACATTGGATGTCATTCACTCGGTTTTATAATGTGTAGGAAGAAATAGGAATGTATTCTTGCTAACAGGGATGATTGGACCCTCTTTGTTGTTTAAATATTTTCACTTGGGATTAGAGCTTTCATATTTCATAGACATAAATCCAAGAAAAGAACTGTATTACTCTCATGAAACCTTTCTCTTCCCCGGGGAAGGTCTTCCGCCACTGACTCAGCTATATAATTCACTAAACACGAGTTGTCCAAGCACTCTGCTGGTTGAAAATTATTTTTATATTGTATGTAAACTTGAAAAGTTAAGCCAAAACGCGTGCATGAGAGAGAGAGAGAGAGAGAGAGAGAGAGAGGATAGTGTCTTCCAGATGACAGCTTTCTGGATGGAGTCTGAAGCCCGAAGCAAGAGAAAATGTTCATTAACATTCAGATTACATGTCATTTTGATTCACACTCCCTAAGCAAGCTAATTTGGTCGGCAGCCAACCTTCTTGCAGTGTGATGACAACACAACAAGCTTTGCCGCCTCCCTTTCATTGCTAATGATTCCTTGAGTGACAGCCGTGGTCTCAGAGCTCTGCATGACACCTCACACTGCTGTGCCCGCAATGTCAGAGCTGCTGCTGTCCTGGGCTCCTGCTGAGCGGTCTGTGGCAAGGACAGTTTGTGGCTTCAAGAACATACCAGCCACCATCACCCCCACCCACCTGCATACCTACACGCACGCAGGTGCCCCTGGAGCGCACCTCTCAAACACTGAGTGTTTTCAGAACAGTGTCACCAGGATAAAATAAATTGTGCTGATAATTGGATGCCCTCCAAGGACCTCTACCCTTTCCGCTCAGGGCAGGGGCATTAACCCTTCTCCTCACCATGGGTTCCCCTAAGCAATGAATTCTTTATTGTGCTCGAAGCCATTATATTTTGTTTGAATGTCATCATTTTAAAATTTATTTGTATTTTTAATATTCATTCACTCTGTTTCTAAAAATCTCTTGCTGAATATATATTTTTAAAAAGAATAAAAAATGTTTCCTGTACTAGTTTGTTTCAGATTTAAACTAAGCAAACCATGCCCTTATTCCAAAGTCCTGCCACCTGGCAAGTGTATCAAGCTATGACAAGAACACTGACCTCCGGTTCCTCTCCAAAAAGGATTCTGTCAATGCATGTTTGGGACAGGAACATAACCACCAAGATGTGAGACCTACGTCTTGTTCAAATTCCCTATGGCACCCTTAAGAATGAAGAACGCCCAGCCCATGGAGTGTTCAGCAGCCTGAATGAATGAAGTAACGAATGTGTATACCTTATTGTGAACTCATTTTCATCATTTCTGTCTGAGACTTACCAGGAGAATTTGCCAGGAAAATTTGCAAGTTACAAAAGCACACTTGCCTTTTGTTACGTTTTGCTCCTTCACTTAAGCCCTCTTCATTCATTCCACCGAGACCTGAACCTGGCCTTCAAGGAACTGAAAAAGGGGTTTGTACCCTACACTAGTTTTCTTGCTCCACAATATGCCCCAGTTTGTGTTTTAATCCATTTTCTCACGTAGTAGAAGGCTACTGGGCATCCACAGTATGAAATGCACAGTGCTGTGCTGGGATCCTGGGCTGCAAAGGTGGGCACAGGTGAACAGGGTAGACCCTTGGTGCTATGGTACCTTGAATCGATTAGAGGATGTAGAAAGCCCATTACAGTTTGAAGGTGCTAGGGTAGAGGAAGTTCTAAGCTGAGGCATGAGAAATTAAGTTTTGGCCGGAGAGGCAGGTGCCAAAGGCTGGAATAGAGCCTGCCTCTTCCCAGAAGTCATTTGTGGGAGACTCTCACTCATGATGTTGCGGAGCGTCTGTTTCTCTGCAACCTAATCCAAGATTCAGGGTAGTGGAGAACATGTGCAAATACATAATTTATAAATAAAGGTGATTACACTCTTTTTCTATAAATCAATGGACATCAGTAACCTATTGTATAAAATTAAATGTGAGCATGTAGATAGCAAGCAAAATATACTAAGGAGTTATTATTGTATGTCCAGCTTCTAGGAGGTTAAATCAAGACCCATTCAGACCATGTAGAAATTCTTATTTGCTCCTAACATAGTGATATGGTAATTAATTCCTTATTTTTCTCAATTTTGGGGATACATATGTAAGAAGGGGTTGGGATTGGTGAGAAGAGAATGATAGCTTTCTGGTTATTAATGCTTTCCTTTTTCTTTTTGGCTTATGTGAAAATTCGGAAAGACTAATTGATCTGGAATGAAAATAATTAAAGCCAAAACACACAGGTCCACAATTTATTAGGTTGCTTCAGTTTTATCCCCTTTGAAACTGTATTCACATCTGTAAAGTGGTAACAAAAATAATGCTCATTAACAGAGATGTTTTTAGGATTAAATGATGCAATTTGAGTGCTCAGTGTAAGTTATTAAACTCTAAATACAAATCAAAATTTGTCTTCAAATCGTACAGTTCCAGTTATCACACAGTTAAGTAAAGGATATATTGTAATTAAAATTAAGAACTTTTTCCTCAATGTGTATTTTATCACAATTTCCTCAAGGTGAAGCCATTTAAAAAATAACATCTATATTGTTTTTAAATCAAATATTAAAATATAAGGAAGACCAGTGGATACAAAGATGCCTGAATACTATTAATATTAGAACTTTTAATACATTTTAGCTTAAAATAACACATAGATACAAAGGAAAGATCACAAATCCTTGTGTTTTCCAAATGCATCAATAGTTTAAAAGAGTTTGTGAACGACAAGGATAATTAACTTTTAGGATAAAAAAATTTATTTCAGCTCAGGGCCACAACACACAAGTGGTCTAGCTCAGATATTATGAGAATTTAAATTAAAATAATGTTTCATAGGAATACTTCTGTGGACATTGGACCTTATTTCTTTTGAGGGCTTTTGTACGACTTTTCTCTTACGTCTACTGCCCTTCTGAGACAGAGCCCTCGGACAGAACCAATGTCATTTCACCATCACATCCAGGGGCCTTTTCTTGCTCTACACAGCTATTTAAGTTGGTGACGAGGAAGCATGCATGTGTGGAACCAGAAGGATAGTATCAGTATACCTGCGGAAAGGAACAGAATGAGGCATAATAATGAGAATTGACTTCAAATATAGAAGGGGTAAAACGTAGTCGCTGGTGTTTCAAAATATGATGGTTGGAGGGGAAAAAATTAAAGTAAAGAGTTACTTTAGACAAATTAGAGTTTTCCGAAATTGAACTAATGACAGTCTTTTGCAGTAGTCAGTTACAAGGTGTTATAATTCTTGCAGAGTAGACCAGGGAACGATGCCTATGTCTGGTCCATATTCCAGGCAGGGATGGGACTGAAAGTGTTCTCAACCCAGATTAAGGATGCGGGGCCCGGCAGTACAGACTCAGATTGCCTGGGTCTGGGTGGGCCTCGTGGTGGGTGGGTCTAAGCCATGGTTAGCATAACTGCCCAGGTCGTCCAAATGTGCTCTCAGGATGCACGACCCTCACGTTGGTTGATTTCTAAAATTTTTTCTCATTGGATGGACCTGGTACTGTCATGGTTACTTGTGTGGATTTAGGTTAAAACCACTGAGCATAGGTGAGGATACATTTGGTTTGCCCACACGGCAAAGCAGTCCGGATGCAAAACACTGGGAGTGGATGGATAGAGTTTAAATAGAGGATGGATTTGTGCCTCATTCATTCCAGCTTTGTTCACGAGACAAATATCAGCCAAGTCTTCTGGCCTCGGCCTGGAACAGAGGCTGACAGTTCTGGGCCTCCTGTCTCCCCCAGGAGGACAGTCCCCGTGGAGCAGCGCCAGCAGCACCGTCCCAGAATCCGTCATGGAGGGACAGTTGTAACACACACCCGCGTACCTAGTGCACTGAAGGATTGCAGAGCCCAGGGCGGATTTCATTAAAACTGCCCCATTCCCAGAGCCTGTTAGCAACGGCTGGAAAACATCATTCTCTATGCAGTGGGGGAAATTTTGTCATTTTGTGGTGGGAGCAGGATGGGAATTTTGACATCTCCAGTGGCCACGTGTGTGTGTTTTTTCATGACACCAGGTCTTGGCATAATCCCCACCATCTCTGCACATTTGCCTCAACTGAGAATTAGGCGTTTAATTTTCTGTGTCCTTATTGTGGCTTTTTGATGTAAATTTGCATTAAGCTATTTCTGTGTAAATAGAATTTTGACATAATAGGAGGAGCAGCGTGGACTGGTATGGCTGCTGGAACATCATTTCAAATCCATCTATCCCACACTGTGGCTTAATTTAAAGGCTGGATTACTTGAAATGCGTTTATTAAGTCTGACCTACTTTTTAAATATTTAATATTCCATTTTGGTTTCCTTGCAACAAGAGAAGCTTCAAGGTCTTCATGTTCTTGCCAATTTTTAAAGCATCGATATTGATTCAGATAATAAGACACTGTGCAGACTCACTGTCCTCTACCATTTTCAAGAGTGGTACTTAAAGCAATTAGCAGCTCACAAGATCTTACTGGGACTTGGGCGTCCCAAAGGACTAGGCTCCATTTGTTCTTTATGAAAATTCTCTTCTTTCTATTTTTTTCAAAAATATATGTGACTGTGCTATTGCTAACAAAACAAAACAAAAAACAAAAACCCAGATCCATTACAGGAAAAGTTATCACTGTCTTCCAGAGAGGAGCCTGT
The DNA here is from genome assembly GCA_028533085.1 of Varecia variegata. Taxonomy (NCBI): domain Eukaryota; kingdom Metazoa; phylum Chordata; class Mammalia; order Primates; family Lemuridae; genus Varecia; species Varecia variegata. The sequence continues at coordinate 1,957,844 of CM052437.1, forward strand.
TTACAGTTTAGTTAAGGCTTATTCCTTTCATAAAAGAATTATTCTGATTTGGAGAATGATAGACATACAAGCAAAAGATAAATGCAAATTGTTGAGAATGGGAGTGAAGAGAGCAGGGAGAATGTGAAAAATAATATGCAATGCAAATTGTGAAATTTAAGCAATATTTGTGTATGTATATTGCCTAGTTCATTGCAAAAATGTTAGGGCATCATACACTAAAAATCAATAAAAAAATAAAAAATAAAGATGAGAAAAACATAAGAGGATAGTGCAGCCAGTGTTATTGCAGCACAGAGAAATACTTAGCATAGAATTTTGTCCTACATGGAGTTCAAGTTCTCTAGCAGCCAAAGTAAAGATAAAACATGACAATTACATGAATTAACACTCAAGATTGGAGATGACAAGTCACTTAGAAGTTCAGCTGCTTGTGATAATAATCTCGTAGCAAATTTCTCCAGTAGATCCACTTAAAAGGAATATTTGTGATCTTGATTACGACACCCCAAAACTCACCAATAATAAATGTGATAAATGGTATCATAGTTGGAAAATATTTATTTATTATACACTAGCATTCAATAACCAGACACAAACTCACATTTAGCTTTGGGAATAGAAAGAAAATAGGTAATGTTCAGTCTTGCCATGCCATGTAAGTTTACTGCTCAAACTTACACAGAAAACAACAGTTCTCAAATCGGGAGGAGACAGTGGCAGAGGTGAGAGTCGTTGCTCAGTTCCAGCAGTGAGAAAATGCTGTGTACCTGTAGGGACATGCTTGAGAAGAGCAAAGGACTTCACTTTTATTTCCTGTAGACTTTGAAAGTATCTTTAGCTAGCTATGTGTGGAAAGAGAGTGACAGTAACTCTTACAAAATACTTTAATCAAAGAGAATGCAATTTTATGACATATATTTAAGTCTTATACAGAAAACACACATGGGGCTAAATTATTATAAGATGGACCGGATTCTAGAACTAGGACTGAGCCCTTATGAAGAGCTTACTATTGTGACAGCACAAATTGCCAAAGTTCTAATAGTTTTTAGTAACATTTTTTATTATTTTTATGATAACATATAATTAATACACTTTTTTTTCCATTTTATTAGTTTTCATTCAATGGATACAAACTATATGTAATTTCTTGCCCTGGAAGCTGTACGTGCAATACATCTACTCTTTAAAAGATGAAATTTAGTTAGTTTCTCCTTTTACTTTTTAAATTTTGAACAGTTTCTCATTTGCTACTATTGAACTTTTCATTTAAACTATCATAACTTTGGAATATTATGGTACTCTCATCATTGTTTATGCTACATATTTCTATCTCTTGTTTAGTGCATTGACTGGAACTTCATGAACATCGTTGAGTTGCAGTGATGACAGTGGGCCTGACTGTTTTGTGCATGATTTTAATACTAATTCTTCTGTGTCTCATGTTAATTAGGATACTTGAAACCAGTTTGAGATATATTCAATTTATCATAGTAAGATATCTCTCTTGCATATGGAGTTTACTGACATCTCCTTTAACCAGGAAAATATTTTATATTTTAAAATTAATTTTATTGCCACTCAGAAAGAGTGAATGGATTTCCTCTTCTATTACTTAGATGAATTATACACATTAATTAGGAAATATGCAATGTTTTTGCAGTATTAGAGCATCCTTGTAATCCTGAAATGATGTGTGTGTGTGCCTGTGCACACACACGTTTGCATTCATGCAGGTACAGATATTAAGGTTATATAAGTCTTTGTCAGTTCCATCTGTTATAACAAATTACCACAGACTGGGTGGCTTAAAGGAGAAACATTTATTTCTCACAGTTCTGGAGACTGGAAGGGTGAGATCCCGCTGCTGGCAGATTCCATCCTTGGTGAGGACTCTCTTCCTGGGTTTCAGACGGCTGCCTTCTCACTGTCTCACGTGCAGAGAAAGACAGACCAGGGAAGAAGCTCTCTTGTATCTCCTTTCATAAGGGCACTAACACACCATGAAGGCTCCACTCCCATGACCCGATTATTTCCCCAAGGGCCCCACTTCCAGATACCATCACTCTGGGAGTTAGGGATTCACCCTAAGAATTTGGGGGGTGTGGCAGGGTGCAAACATACAACCTGTAACGGTCTTCTTTAAATTATTGATCTTTTTCTATGCTTTGAAACTCAAAATTCTTTAGATAGTTTGTCTTCCTTGTTGAAAGCATAGAACTCCTAAAATATATAGACAAGGTGCTTTTTTGTAGAATTCATTTTAGTCATTTTGATTGTCAATATTTTCTTAGAAAATATTTTTCAGTAAATTTTCAAATTTATTAACATAACATTTTAAACAATGTATAACATTTATAAATTTTTTCTTAGAAATTTATGTCCTCTAGAATTGTGGTCCTTCCTCTTACTTGTTGCCAAATTTTCTTATTCTTGTATTTCTTCTCAGTAATTTTTGTTTACTAACAAGGAAATTTTTGTCAGTCTTAGATTTATTCATATTTTCCTGTGACATGAGATACACTACTTTGTTAATTACCACTGCTAGTTTTAATATTTCTCTCTCTCTCTCTCTCTCTCTTTTTTTTTTTTTTTTTTTTGAGACAGAGTCTCGCTCTGTTGCCCAGGCTACAGTGAGTGCCGTGGCGTCAGCCTAGCTCACAGCAACCTCAAACTCCTGGGCTCAAGCGATCCTCCTGCCTCAGCCTCCCAAGTAGCTGTGACTATAGGTGCGAGCCACACTGCCCGGCTAATTTTTTGTTTCTATTTTTAGTTGACTGGCTAATTTTTTTCTATTTTTAGCAGAGACGGGGGTCTCACTCTTGCTCAGGCTGGTCTCGAACTCCTGACCTTGAGCGATCCTCCGGCCTTGGCCTCCCAGAGTGCTAGGATTACAGGCTGAGCCACCGCAACCGGCTTAGTCCGGTGAGACTTGGAGCCAGTTTGCGCTGTATTCCATTTACTGTAGTAAGATAGGTCTCTTGCATATCAAGTTTACTGATGCCAAACTCACATGTAACAAGGTCCATGAAACGGAATTATTACTGAACGCAGGGACAGAGGGACATCAGCGGCGCAGCGTCCACCGGGGGTCCTCCAAGGCTCGGACAGGCGCCGGGCAGAGGGAGTCTGGCTGCCCGCGCCCCACTCGCACGGGTGCGGAGCGAGCCCGGAGACAGCCCACCTGCGTTACAGGTGCTCCCAAGGGGCCAGGTAACCGCTGGGCAAAGCTTCGAAGGGAAGGACACCTGCTTCCAGGGAGAGAGGAGCAAAGCCCGGGCTGGGCCAGGCCGTCCCTCCCCCTCTCGGGATGTTGCATGGCTAGCGCACTGCACGGTTATTCTTCAGAACTACCGGTGAGAAGGGGCAGATGCGGGTCTGTCCAAGGCCACCAGGAGACCCGTCCCGCAGCAAGCAACTGAAAAATCTCAGTGCCTAACGCACCAACGTGCCATTTCTCCCTCACGCTTGGGGTCCAGGGGTAGGCCGGCAGGGCAGTTCCCCAAGTTGTCTGTCCTCCGGGAAATGGCCCAGGACTGGGTGAGGACAGCATGACTGGTGACACCTGGTCCTCACAGCTTCCAGTGTGCAGTGACACATACGGCTTGGTCAATGACAGTCACGTGGCCACACCCCATTTCCGAGGGATACAAAGTGCATCCATCACGTGCCTGAAAGAGGCCCAGAGATACTTGTGGTCAACAAGCAGGGCAAACGCAGCTGCTCTGTTTTGTTGTTGTTTGTTTGTTTGTTTTGTTTTTTAAATTCACTTTTGGGCTATTTAGTTCAATTTTTTATATCTGGTTAGACAAAAAAATTGTAGGACTTACTCTCATTTCATTTTTATACAGTGTTTATTTTCTAAATACTCTGGTTTTGTTTTGATTTCCTCTTTGAAGCCAGTAAAATAAAATAAAAATTTACAAATGCAGTATATTTTTCATTTGGTCGTTATCTGGTTTTCAGTTGTAATTCCACAGCACTGGCTGACAGTAGCAGCTCTCGGGGAGCTAAAATGTCTCCACTTTTTAATCTGAGACTTTTGCAATTCTGTGTCTGGCGAGTGTGCTACATGCATGCATGAGGAAGGAGGCATGTTCATAACCCGTGCACTCCGTATGTATCCAGGGTGATCTGAGCATGCTCTTGCGGCAGGAAAAGAGGAAATGGAAGCCAGGGTTGTACGTATTTGTTGGGGGAGCAGGAGAGTAGGGACATGAAGGAGAGTTTAGAGTGAGGGGGAGGTAATGTCTTTTGTATACTTGAATTTTGTCATGAATGCCACACGCATCGTCACACCCAGTAAACTGAACGTTCTGTGGCAGTTCATGTCTGTCCTTAGCATGCAACGGTGGGCCTGCAGAGAGCAGTGCTTGAGGCATCAGCCCACGCTGAGCATCTAGCACATTAGAGAGCCAACGTCTGCTCACTTCTTTTTCTCTGACAGTAAGTTTCTTCCCGCTTTTCTTGTCTTCCTCTTTTCCTCCTTGTGGTGCAGGGAAGGGAGACGGAGAAGACTGAGTTAGGAGACAGCTGAGTTAGCAACTGCTGTTTCAGTGCCATCCCACACTGTGGCCCACTGCCTTCTTCTCGAATTGCCCTATCCCTTTATGCTTGGTTTCCTTCTTATTTTACGGGCACCTCCTTCATCTAATGTATTTCTTTTCCTATGTTTCTCTTCGTCCTGATCTTTGTGGGCATCTTTCACCCTACCTGACCTTCCGTGTTCACCCGTGTTCTTCCCAGGCCCATGTGTCCCTCTGCCCTGCCTGGCCAGGGACACCTTCTTCCCTGCTGCCTGCCCTCCCTGCTAGGAAGCCCATGACCATCAAATTCATATGCTATTTCCAGAGCTTTGCTCTGAGTTTCAGATAGATGATAGAGAGATAGATACATAGACATCTCCAGTTATCTGTGGTATTTCTCTTTGGGTAAACTGTAATTTAAATTCAAAGTATCCAAATCTGTGTCCCTCCTCTAGTGTTCTCCTTCCTAATGAAAGATTCTTACTCATCTAACTGTTCATGAAAAAAAATATACATTATCCTTCACATTTTCCTCACTATTAATATATTAATAATCTGGACAGTCACCAAGTCCAGGCAATTCTAGTTAAGTGTCATTCACACAAGTCCACTTATCTCAACCTTCATTCCAAATTATTATTTTTTTTTGTTATTTGTTATTTCTTTCTGGACACACTGCAAAATCATCCAACCTTTCTCTTTACAAATACTCTTCCTTCTCAATCCTTTCATATCAAAGAAGCCGGGGGAATTCTATTAAAAAAAGTAAAAGTGTTCTAGCTATATGTTTGCATAAAACCTTAGAAACACTCCCAGCGTGCAGGGGAACCAGGTCTGCAAAACCGTCAGCAAGATCTGACACCTGTCCACACCCCTGGGCATCCTGTCCCTGGACTCCTACACTCGAGCCACAGTGTCCTCTTTCTGATGTCCCACGGCACCCCTCTTTCATCTGTGTTGGGTTGTCTCCTAAGTGTTTTGTTGGTTATATATTGAATATGACCACAACAGGATCTCATACTTATCCTTCAGAGCATTTGTTATAATTACTATGATTGAATATTCAATTATTTAATGCCTGTCTTTCCCACTAGTTGAGGTACTCCAAGAAGACCAGAAATGACCCTATCTTAGTTGCCTTTATATTTTCAATAGCTGGTACCGAATGCCTGACACATAATATGTATTCAAATTTATATGTCTAATAAATAAAATACTTAGAGATTATAGAAACACAGAGAGCATATTTGATAATAATTTTTAAAAAATCTTTCTAAAGAGAAAGCCAAATCTGTAGAAATTTCATGAAGGCCCCTTGATATCAACCAAGTTAGTCTAAAAAATAATTCTTTCTGAAAAGAGGGTCTAACAAAATCCTATATGTATATCAAGGTGATAAATTCTGTTTATCTTTCGATACCCCAATCCAACACTATCACCTCCCCAAAGCCTTCTTTAACCTGCTCTGAGGTCTTCAACGATGAATCCTAATGAATTTCGTTCTTCTGTTATCTCCCTTGTTATCCAAGAACCTCCTGAAAGTGCAGGCCTTCCCTTTGTACTTAGCATCCAATTTTGTGCATATTAAGTAATCGTTAAACCTCTACTGAATAAATAAATGTGTTTGGGTGATTTATTACAGAATACTAAATATCAGCAAGTACTAATGGAAGACCTATTACGTATGATCCAGACATTGTAATAGACCACAATTATGCAAAATATAAATAAATAAAAATAAGAACAACGTACAGCCACTACCTTAAAGCTTTGTACTTTTACTTCTGATGCTTTTAGTCTAGTTCTGCCACGCATTATGCCCCGCTCTGTGTCCTAATTCCAACACCTCCTCAGAGGAAACAAGAGAATCACCCCCAACGCCCCGGCAACTGCAACAGTAATCCCATGCATCACAACCCCTAAGACAGCTTATCGAATTAAAAGTGTACGTGCCTCATAATTCATTTTTATTTACTGGAAATTTGGCTTACCACTGTTATAATATTGCATATGATTAATTATGCCATAAAATTTGTATGTTCAAGCTTATGTTTGATTCTGTAAAAGGAGCCATGCCTGGTTTTTTTGTATTCTATAGAGAGCTCAACATGATGCATCGAGTTTCCATTTGCATGATATTTACATAAATTTGCATTTCCATATAATCCTATTAATTTTGCATAAGAAGTGCATCTGATTCGAGGGACTAATAAAATCTAATCTTATGGTCCATAAAAGAGGTATAACTATTGGAAGAAATTGTATAAAATAGGAAGTTAGCAGAAAGTACAGAATGCGACCAAAAATACGGGAAATGATAACTCCCCCTTGCATAAGAATTTCTGTTTGCAAAACATCCCCATATATCACCACCTCTCATTTGGTCCCCATATGAAGCTTTTTGGATAAGTAGATTAGAGAGGACACCAGTCTTACCTGAGGAAACCATGTCCTAAAAGTTAAGGGTTATATACAAGGTCAAGGAATTGGTTCCTGGCAGAATCGCAACTTGAAGTCTGGAGCCAAATCTCCGAAGCTGACGGCCTCTCCACCATTTCTGGGCAACAAGTGCACAGAGCTACGGCACTGAGAACTGGACGAGGACTCTTCACAGACAGGGGCAGCCGTGGAGGTCCACCCTCCTCCTTCCTCCGATAGTCCCACTCCTTCAGCTTCTCCACACCTTGATCCCTCTCATTAAGTGCACAACCAGGAAAGCAGGAAATGGCGGGTGGCCCATCTCTGGGAACTTACACTTCAAAGAGGACTCTTTTAGTCAAAGCAGCTTTCATGTCTTGAAGGAATAAAGCTGATATAGTGGAATTAGAAACAGAAAGGTTGATTTTTGATGTCATTAAAGGCCATTCCTGCTTACAATTGTTAAGTATCTGAAAGGGTAAATAAGAAATCCAGCTGTGTTTTATGAATTGTAAGTCCCTACCTAGACGAGAAGGAGTCAGAATGGGAGAATTCCTTCTTTAGGTAAACAGTGGAACGTAATAAGCAATTAACAGCAGCCACAATGTTGTTTGTCTACCATCCTAGACACTGCTCAGCAGTCTGTCTCTACCGTCCCTAATCCTTTCAGTAAATCCACAAAGTAGTTGTTATTAACTTCCTAGGTGAGCAAACTGATGCTTAAAATAATTAGGTAATGTGTCCAAAGTCTCACACCTCCAAATGGAGCTGAGTCAAGATTCAGACTGTGCTCTCTTAAATCCTAAAATCATTTTTTAAAATTTGATCATTTAGAGCATTAATATAAGCTTGAAAAATTGGAAAACTGGAAGTGAATATAAAAAATCCTGACCCTTTTGTCTTGCATTTTACAATGAGAAGATTAAACCTAAGTGACATGCCCTAGACTGTAGAGCTGGTCAGACACTGGGACTAGGACTAGGTCTCTGCTTTCCAGGTATAGACTGTCGTTTCCTTTCTCCCAGGAAAGTATCTGGTTGTCACTCTTCTTTCTCAAGCTGACTGTCGTGGACATGCTCCACCTGACTGAGTGTCTATCATAATCCTTCTGTTTCGATCCCAAGAGGCAATATTAATCACAAAAACAGGACAGCCCATATGGATATGGTGACCTGACAGTAGTAGAATATCGACAGTGAGTAGGGCACACTATTCCAGCCAGAATGTAAGAAAAGATGTTCTTTGCATTGAGAGTGGTTCATGTTTCAATTTCAGCAAGGGTGGAGACGGGTGGGACTCTCTGGATACTGTCATATGTACCCGCTGACACTCAGCACTCACACCTGTGCTGTTGAACCAGTGAAGCCCACCTTGCAGAGTTGTCATGACTAATAAGAATATGTATAAGTATAATAAATAATGATATGTATAAATGTTATATATAATAATATATAATACCTTGTTTCCTTTTTTCAATGCAAACATTTCTAAAGCCAGCATCAATGGTTTTTTGAGAAAATGGAGAACATCAACTGAATAATATTGAAAGTCAATATTGAGTGGTTTTTCCAATAAGGCTTGGAAATTAATTGTACAGTCATGACATGGGAATTGAATAACATTTGCTGCTCACTGCAAACATTTTGAGCCTGTACCAGGAGTGTTCAATGTTTCAATATTTATCCACTTAACTTTTCTTCCTTTCTCCCCTTGTTGTGCGGTGAATATAATGTTGTCAATTTTGAAAAGTAACAATAGTCATAAAATATTGATACAAATTTCTGCACAGTATCATTCATACCTTACACTTACTCCATTATGTGGAAGGTTTCATGCTGTGATATATAATATATAGCTCTTTTTCCACTTTATCAGGAAAATGTAATAATGCTTCTGTTCATGGGTGTATTACAATGCCCTTCATTCACCTACTCCAGGGTTGCTCCCAGGCAGGCATTGTTTCCGTAAGCTGTGCGTGTGAGGGCAGCGGTAAAGTATAGGATAGAAAATGCAAATACACATCAAGCAATGTGCTGGGACTAAAATAACCGTACCAATTAGCTTCCTTTGAGCTTTTTGACCTTATTCAAAGATAGAAATATACTATTTTTATTCACTTTTTATGCACTTCAGCCATGGATGTTCCATCTTGCTTTTCCATATAAATAATTCCCTTCAACTTCTGCCTAAGTAAATGTTTTCTTCTTCCTTCATTCCTATTAACTTTATATTGGAACCATATTAACCAATTTTCATAATCTGATTTTTCTGCCTAGTTTTAATTCAGTTTAGTGTAACAATAGATCTCACTGTGTAGTAGAACTGGGGTGTGATTTTATCCTTGACTCATCCTTGTCCTTGTTCTTAACGTGCTCATGGGCTTGTGGGAAAATAGAAACAAACACATTTTTATTCTAGGATAATATCGTCCATTATCCCACTAGGATGATGTTGTGAGGAGCTACAAGACACTCGATTCTTCTACAATATCAAGAGAGGAGGCTCCAGGGAAGTTATAGGAGGCTTAAACCAAAGGCCTAGGAAGTCAACAAAGATTTTGGTCTCTATTTAGAGCAATGGAAGCCTTTGAAAGATTTTAAGCATGGTGACATTCAGTTTATACTATTTGATTTTTCATGTTGCTTTACTTCTATATTGAATCACAACTTTCATGTGAAAGTATAGTTTACATAAAATAATGTGCTCAGATTTTAAGTGCAAGGCTCAATGAACTTTATGCACCACACATCCATGTAAACCATCACCCACATGGAATTACAGAACATTTCCAGCAACCCCAGATTTCCTTGTGCCCCCTCTAAATCATACACCTCGGCAAAGGTAAGCACCCCTTTTGTCCCCATCATCATAGATTTAATTTGTCTTTTTTTGGGCTTCTTTTGGTTACCATTACATCTGTGAGATTCGTTCATGTTACTGTATACAGCTGAATTAATTCTTTTTAAGTTTTATATATGTTCTTCTATGGGTGAACATTTACAAACCTCGTTATGACTGATACGTGGTGAGTAGATTGCAGAAAAGGGAAGCAAAAGAGATGGTTTGGAAGTGTTTGGATGCTGTTGCAATAGTTTGGGTAAGAGGAGGTGACAGGTTAGATTAGAGCTGCTATTTCAGAGATGAGAAAACCATGGATCATTTTGAGAGAAACTCAAAACCTGGTAAGTGATTTGATATGAACAATTAGGAAATATCCAAAATATGGTAGGAATATCTCACTTGACAGCCGATATAAAGATCTAGGTCAACACTGAGTTCAATTTGGGACATGTCCAAGGTCAGACACACAGGGTAGGTTCCTAGGAGCTGGGCCTGGAAGTACCATGCACCGCTTTGTCCACCTTCCTTGATCTGTTTCGTGGTCACATGGGCACAGCTAACTGCAAGCGAGGCTCAGATATGTAGCCAAGTGCTTGAGATTAGGAAGAGACGTCCAGTCCTGGTGAGCCACTGGCAACCTCCAACATAGTGTAACTCAGGCTCTCTGAAGAGCCGGTGGTGTTCACAGTCCTCAACCAGGTGAAGCCAGACAGACAGAGATGTCAGCATGTGTCATTAGGGGTTACACTGATAGCTAAGTGCTTCTTCAGTGTGTCTCTCCCATGATCAAAAATCAATATGTTAAAGCCGAATTAATGAGTTAATGCTACAGGCTAATGCAACAACAGGTGGGTAGCTAACTTTAAGCAAAGAGTAAGTTAGGTTAAGTAAGGATTGCCATTTTAGCTTAAATGAACAGGAGAAAAGGGGCTAGAAGTGGGGAAATATAATTACGTAATTTGGAATTTGGTCAGAGTAGCAGAGCCAAAAACTCCAACAGAACTCATTGTGACATGGGGGGTGTGTGTGTGATAATAGCAACAAATAGGAACTCGGATCAAATTGATTATAACCACACATCTTTCTCTTCCTTCTCTCTCTCTCT
>CM052437.1:1969236-1992076 GCA_028533085.1 Varecia variegata
GCATAGAAGGAATATATCTCAAGATTATAAAAGCCATGTATAACAAACCCATAGCCAACATACTGAATGGGGAAAAGTTGAAAACATTCCCACTAAGAACTGGAACAAGCCATGTGTTCCCAATGTCACCACTTCTATTCAGCATAGTATTGAAAGTTCTCACCAGAGCAGACAGGCAAGAGAAAGAAACAAAAGGTATCCAAATTGGGAAAGAGGAAGTCAAACTAGTACTTGATCTTGACACATAAGTAAGGTTTTCAACTGTTTTTTTTTTTAAAGAAATGAAAGATTTTAATGTAGCATAAAGCTTATTTATTTTTTTTTTATTTTTAATTTTTTTTTATTTCAGCTTATTATGGGGGTACAAAAGTTCTGCATAGATATATTGCCCATGTCCCTCCCAATCCCCCGAGTCCGAGCCTCAAGCGTGTCCATTCCCCAGACAGTGCACATCGCACTCCTCCTGTAGGTATACACCCATCCAAATATCCTCCCTACATAAAGTACCATGAGAGATCTTCTGGAGAATATAATAGTAAATATTTTATAAGCCCTTTCCTGAGAATTTGGAATCTGGTGGGAGAGACACTTTTACCCTCAGCTGCTGTCAGTCTGAGTTGCTGCAGTTACTACGGGAAAATATAGATAAATGGCGATCGGAGAACAGAAATAAAAGTGCTATTAATTCTGCCTGGGCCTGAGGAATCAGGGAAGGCTTGACTGAAGAATTAACTTTGGAGATATTAATTTATTTATTTATACTCATGTATTCAAAATACATTTTAGGATGATTACTTTCAGTTTTACTGGTAAGAATGATCAAAGCCCAGGAGGACACTATTATACACAAAAGAAACTTTAGATATTATAGACTGCCTAATGGGGAGTAATATTTTAAGTTTTTTAATTATAAAATGGTATAGCCGATATTGCTGATAATGTCCAGTGAGTCAATGAATATGCAAAAGCTTAATGAAAGTTATGAAATTATTCATAACTCCATCATCAAGAGGTGTGCTATGCCTCTTTCTACCTTAATTTAAATACTATTTTACACAAATTGAGACAGTCCACATCTATGCTTGTGCTAGCTTTTTGATTAATATAAAAATTTCATTAGTAAATTGATAAAATTTTAATGTTTACATCATATTCTTTGATACAAATACTTCATGAGTATATATCCATTTAAAATTATTCCTGTATATTTTCTTAACTTTTCTCCAGTAGTTGTTATAATTTACATTCCCACCAGCACTATGTGAATGAAAGTAATTTTCCACTAATCTTTTCAATTTGAATCACAGATTTTTTACTTTATTATTGTTTTGTGTTCATTTCTGTAATTAATACATGATTGTGATGATAAATTTATATTTTATATGTTCATAGTTTATGCGATTTTAGAACACTTTCTATTGGATTGTCTTTAAAACTACAATGTAAAGTCACATATGTCATAAAAAGCTTGATCAGCAGAATATACTGTCCCAAAATCATTCTACATTTAAAAATAAGTACACATATCTCCTCTGCCTTAAATCGCTTTCTTCATATATGTCTGACACCTGAAAATTCCAGAATCCATGATAGTATGTAAAGTCTAAGCATAATCTTCAGAAAGATCCCATTACGACATAAAACACTGCTCAATGTTCTCATTGTTCAGCCAATATGCACGGAGTGTATGAAATTCATAAGTTCTTACTTGAAATCACTAGGTGGTAAAAGGGTCTGGGTTTAGAATCTGTTGTACGTTTGGAGGGTACATTTTATAGTGAAAACACCAAACACTCTGCGTCTGACAGACTTGGCTAGAAACCCTACTTAATAAAATTGGACATTGGGGAAACCACATGATCCCTCTGAAATGTAGGTTCCGTTTCCAGTTAAAAAAAAAAACTACAAAAATCGCCTTTCATATGCTCCTGAGTGAATAAGTAAAGCATCATATAATACCTGCAACAAATAATGGCATTCGTTTTCTCATTCACTGTCACTAAATGGAATAGTTTCAGCACTGGAATACGCCATTTTTATATTACCATTTAATTTCTTTTTTGATTTGTCAGAGGAGTTCTTTTTTTTTTCCTTTTTCTTTCTTTTAGTGGTACAGCATATTGTCTTTTTTCTTTTTTTTTTCAGATAGGCTATTGGTTAAGTTCACTAGCCCCTCTTTCTGCTAAGTGCATATCATTATATTTTCATCTCAGGGATTATATTTTTATTTCTACAATTCCTATCTGGCTCTTTTTTATAGATTTACCTTTTTCGATAAGATTCTTCATGCACATACTCATTGTGATGTTCATGTCATTTAAGTTCTTGATCATGTTTATGGCTGCCACTTTAAATTCCTTGTCTGATATTTGCAACATTTGGGTCATTTTAAAGTCTGTTTATATTGACAAGTTTTTGTTTCCTCCATGGCTTGCATTTTCCTCTATTTGCACAAATCTATTTAATTTTTTAGTGCATCAAGAGCACTTACAATTGCAAATATGTGGAAACAACCCAAATGCCCATCAATACATGAGTGGATTAATAAAATGTAGTATATGTATACCACGGAGTGAGTACTACTCAGCTACAAAAAACAATGCTGATCTAGCACCTTTTATATTATCCTGGATAGACATTGAGCCCATCCTTTGAAGTGAGGTATCACAAACATGGAAAAACATGCACCACGTGTATTCACCATCAAACTGGTACTAATAGATCCACACTAAGGTGCTCACATGGCAGTAATACTCACTGGGTGCTGGTCAGGTGGAGGTGGGGGGTAAACACACAGCTAATGGAAATGCAGCACACTATGCAGGAAGGGCACGCTTGTAGCCCTGGCTTGGGCAAGGCAAACACATTTCATGTAACCAAAATGTTTGTACCCTCATAGTATCCTGAATTAATTAAAAAAATAGGTATCGAATAAAATAAAATAAAATTAGTATTAAAAACAAAACAGAAAGAACACTGATGAGGACATATCTTCATCTTCCTGTGAAGACTGACTTTTACTATGGTTGGCAGGTAAATCACCATCTGATTACCTTGAGCTCGTGAAAGGCTGACTGTATACTTCGCTAGGGCCTGTCCTGGGAAGGCCTGAGGTGCTTTCCTTTGCCCTGGCAGGTGTCAACCTCCAGACTCCGTCTCCCTCCCCGCAGGTGTAGGCGGCAGCTTTTGCTCTGAGTTCTGTCTTCGGCTTGTGGATTTTCACTCTGGCTTCCTGGAGTCCCAGCCATGCAAAGGCAGCTGGACGTCAGCTGAGGATTTTACACAGATTTTGGTAATTCTCTGCAGTTTCCCCCTAATTCGCAGCCACTCCAACATCCCCCAGCCCTGTTATCTAACGTTTTCAACCCATGTGACTGTGGCTTTCCACCGGAGTTCCAGACCCTCCCCTGACACTGACGGGGCGTCCACTAAACACACGGAGAAGTGGTGTAAACCTGGCTCTCGGTTGGTATGGCTTCACCCTCCCAAATGCCAACATCCGCAGTTTCTCCTCAGTAGCTCCAAATAATGGAGTTTAGTATTATTAATGTTTTTGAAATGTACGTTGTGTCCCGTGTCCTAGGATTCTCTGTCTCCCACCATCAGTCTCCGGTCCTTCCCGTGGGGCGTGTTGGGAGGTCCCAAGGGCTCGGGGAGGCCGGGTGGCTGGAGCTTATGCTGTTACAGCAGCACGTCCCACGCTGTTTGTGTGACCCTGGGATCACACCACCCACTGCAGAGCAGCCACGATTAAACAGCTGCTTCTTGCAATTTTGTCGGACGCCATACCTGAAAATTCTCTGAACAGACACTATGTTGGTTGAATACTGATTTCATAGAGATGGCTTACAATTGTAGAGCAGGTACAGAAACAGTACCCCAAAGATATTTTCCTGAAAAAATATGTGTCTATATAAATAAAGCCATTAGCACCAACAGTCAAGACAATATTAAATGACAATTAGACTGTCATCTTGCAAACACGAACTGGAGTGTATCTATCTCATGTATAGAAAGCTATGTACCCTCAAAAGCATACTTTTATGATGCTATAGGAAAAGAGTGACTAGGTCTGTGAGTTTCTTTATTAAAAAAAAAAACCTGACTATTATGATTCCTATCAGTGCTGCTGTTTTGGTTCGATATTTGCTACAGGGGTGTTGATGGGAACAGACGGAGGATGGCAACCGTGCAGGTTCCAGTGTCCCACCACGGCCCAAGGTGTGTCAGTGCAGCTTCAGGTTCACAGAAACGATGCTCCTTGCTGCCTGGCATTGAGTTTCAGCTGGCACAGCGACACTTCTTTAAGGGCATTGTGCAGACTTGCCTGGTAGAAACTATAAGCTCCGTAAATTATTCAATGATCAACTTTTGTTTTTCAGGTTGGTCTCATCAGACCTCGGTTCTGGTGGAAGTGTTGTATTTCATTGTGATGCTGCAGAATAGGCAGAAAGCCACGTCTGAAAAGAAGCAGGGTCCATGTAGACAAATACCTTTTATCTTTTAGCAGGGGGACGTGTTTCAACTTCATTTCCTTTCACGTCAGGCCTAAAGTCTGCGATAATTTTACTCATTCTCTGTGTCTTTCTGTATCTTTCTCTCTCCAGAGACTGTTTTGAAGTAACATTTGTGGAAAATATTGATATCCTTAATCAAAGTATCTTTGGCAAAGTATCTTTGTTTGTGAAACACACATAACTAACCCTCAAAATAGTCCTTCACTGTCAGGAGCAAAGTGGAAACCCATCTCCATGGTTAGCAGAGGAGGAGTTTGCAGACGGGAATGTGATAACTTGGTTTTCCTTCATTCCTATCACAATAGGAGAAAGCACATGAGGATCTGTAACTGCATTGTCTAAATAAAAATGTGAAAGAAAAATCTTCACGTGGTGATATTTCTCTTTAAATGTATGCAGAAAACGTCTCTATTAAAACAGTCACTTTTCTTGAGGGGCAAAATATAGTTAGCCCATATGAAGAGTGAACTTCATTAACAAGAATCTCTTTTGAATAAAATGGTAATTTGGTAGTTGTGTTTTTCATATTATTTTGTTAAGTGTCAAACACTGAATTGATTAACACATGATGATGTATGAAACTTTGAGAGCCAACATGGATGTCATTGTAAAGCTTTATATAATTATCAGGATTGACAAAGTCAAAGTTGTGAGGTCTTATTGTTTTCACTTAGAATAAGCAAAAAACACTGGAGTTTAAATTAAATTCTATGCTAGGACCGGGGTATCGCTTTCAGTATCGTTACTTTTTCAGGATCCTCATAAATACGTAGCAATATTGCAGATGGAGCCCACACGACCAAACCAACAGCAACTCTGTTAGATTTTCTCCGTCCTGATAACCCACTTCAGTGGTAGCAATGTAGTAAAAATTTTAAGAACAGAAGGGTGAAAGGAGTGGGAAGGTGGATGTGTGCACATGGAAAGGCAGCTCACACAACTGCTCCTACATGCACAGACAGGCCACTACTTCCCAAGCTCTTGTGCTAAAAATGAAAGGTCTAATAACACTCACCCAAGATTTGAGAACTTCCAATAATGAAAAAGGATAAACAATAAACAGAAAAAATAATAACTCAGAAAAAGAAGAGGTAAAATCGATATTGTTATAAGTAGACTATTTGGACAGCTTTGAGGGAAAAGGTCAGGAAACAAACAATCAAAAGCTGAGAAAAAGCTGCTACAGATTAAACATGCTAGACAGAAACATGTAGCTTGGCTTAATGGGCAGAAAGTAGAACTGATATCAGACTGGAAAGATGGACATTGATATGACGCAGTAGCAAATATTTAGTAAAAGAACTACTTACACCATTTGGAAGGCAGACCATGTGCCCACTGTGCCTACAGCTTCAGTGGTGAAGTGCTGGAGGAAAATGCTATGTGTTTTCTTGGTGATTATCATCTGTGTTTAGCAAAATATTCTTTACAAATGAGCTCAAGCAAACAAAGCAACTGAAACTGAAAAGGAAAGGAAGAGTCCAGAAATTTGGGACCTCAAACGTTTGTGTTTCTATTTGTTGATCTCAAAGGGTTGAAAATACTATTGAGAAAGAGTTGAGAGCAACAAACTCTCAAATGGTCGTTAAAATTCCCCCAATAGAAAGATCACACGGGGATATGGTTTTCCGAGCCTAAGCCTGATAATTTCCATGGGCCATCATTCCGCTCAGGGAAAGAGACTTGGGCACAAGTGTAAAAGTTGCAGATACGAAAATAAAATCCTTTTTCATATCCAGGCAAAATAAGGCCAGAAAGGCCCAAAGGGGAGGAGGTTCCTGCTTATGTGTCCAAGATAATAATTGTTTCCAAGGACTTTCTAAAAACCTTTCATCTATCTCCTCCTTTGATAAAGCTTATCACTAGATATTCTTTAGGAGTGCAGTAATTCAGGTAAGATGTTCTTGAAAGAACACCTGTCCAGTAGTGCCATGTCCACCAGTGAACTGATAAAACTTCCGTTGGGAGCCTCTGACACCAATGAACTCTGTTTCTAAGCAGTTTATGTAAATCTCTTTTTGCTAATCAAAGCTCCCTCTTACCCTTCGCTCGCTCGATGCACAGGTGGCCTGCCATTCCATGCATTCTAGATTATAATCTCCCAAGTAAACCCAATGTCTGTAGAAATAATTTTCTCTTTTTTGTTTCTTTTTTCTCTTTAGGTTGGCACAAGCAACATCGAATTCCAAAGTGCACAGGCTTACATACATTAACAGATAAATTGCTTGTTTCATTCAAAAATATAAAATATTTAGAACATTTATGATGTCAACATATTTTGCCAGAGTCTAAGATAGAAAGCTTTGACCTTTTAATTAAATAATTGAACTCGGCTTTCTTTCTGTCATAATACATACTTGTATTATCACACAATTAACTGGAGGTTATATATAGTTTAACTGTAACTTTGGGCATAGGATTAAGGCCTTAGCAAACTGACATGTGGCTGCAGGCAGTCACAGGCTGCTCTATGATTAAGCTTTTATATTAAATGATGTAGTCTAGATGTTCCACAAAAATTCCCATTGGACAGATTTTAATGTGTTAAAATTTGCTTTTAACTTTAATTTTTGTTCATTGATTTTTAAAAAAAACAGATAACATAAATAAAAGCTCTTTATAGGTCCTTTCCAGAGTCTTGCATTAAATTATGCAATACAAGGTTTAGATTTCTTGAAAAATCATGCTTAGGAGGAACAATTAGTGCTTATTTGTAAAATCATCATGTAGTGAGGTTTTAACATCATTATTCATAACCTGAAAAAGATTTGTCACTGATGTTTCTGCCTATGAGCATAGTCACTGTGTCCCTACACAAAATATTTCAAATGATACTTAAAATCTTTACTTCCTTGACTCTAAATTTGTGGTCCGAGTTGTGGCTACGCAGGCCCGGCAGAGGTGAAGGGACTTCGGGGGCATGCTGTGCTGGGCAGGGACGAGAGGGGGAGGCAGGCACACGGGCTAGAGTCCTGGCTCCACACTGGCCCAGCGGAAGCACTTGGGCTAGTCTCAGGATTTCTCTAGGACTCAGTTTCTCCATCATTAAACGTGGAGCAGGCAAGAGGGGACATCTATGTGACCCTAACATCTTTTACACCCATGACACAGTAAAATTCCATGAAGCGGATGAGCAGGTGAGATTCAAAATTGTTTAAATCATTAATCAAATTGGAATTTGGATGCTGAAAATATATCCTAGTTATTTTTTTTTTAACAGTTTCAAGATATTGAGCCCATTGCTCAATACCCCCCATCATGTGGAGGAGTAAATAATGACAGTATATTCCCACATCACAGCCTGGCTTTGAACAGAAAACAAGCTCGAGGTTTTCATACCCTCCTCACCACTCTTCTGTCTCCCTTTAGGTCAAACACTGGACATAGCTTGTAAAGTTTTAGATACAGTTCTTACAACTACACACCACACACATGGATGCAGGACTGTAATATAACTTTTTTAATGCTTTCCCAATAGTGTCTGTGCATAATAGATGTTTGATCAATTAGTAAGTAATAAATAATCTGTCTCAGCTCTACTTAATCCTAGTCTGTTTTGACACCAGCCACCACTTCCACCCCCATTTGATAGCCCTGGGATGACCAATGTCGCGCCTCCTCCAACATCCTCTCTGACCACCGTCTCCTCTTCTTCCAGTGCATTGACTCCAGTATTCCTGCTGGAGATTGAGAATCACGAATGCTCCAAAACCCCGTGGCTCTCTAATGTCCTCACTCCCCATCACCATTCACATCATCTCCTCACTTTCTTATTTTTTTTTAAATTTTGTCTTTTTAGAGACAAGGTCTTGCTATGTTGCCCGAGCTGGTGTGCAGTGGCTATTCGGAGGCACCACATAGCTCCCTACAGCCTCAAACCCCTGGGCTCAAGGGATCTTCCTGCCTCAGTCTCCTGCTGGGACTACAGATGTGAGTCATGGCGTCCAGCTCCATCATCCATTTTACCTTATCCTTATTTAAAGAAGAGATTCTCTAAAATATGGGTAGATGCCCCTCTCCAAATTCTTACCTTTTTATCAATTTTCTAATACAGCCTCTATCCCCAACACGATACTAAAAGTCATCTTTTCCAGGCCACCATTGATGTAGGAGATGTTAACATGCATGCTTCCGCCCTCGGCCTAATTGGCCTTGCAGGGGTATTCAACACACTTGACCTTCCTTGCCTAATTAAAACAGTTTTTTCCATGAAATTCATGATATTAAACTCTCCTGGTCCTTGCCCTGGCTCACTGGCCACTTCTCACCAGTGTTCACTGTTCGTTATTTTTTTTCTAGTAGATCTCTGATGGCTGGGTGACCCCAGATCTCCCTTCCAGCTCATTGCTCCAATTCTCTGCCCATTCTGCAGCCCCGCTTGGCTCACCCCATCCTTTGACGTAGGTATCAATTTGCTAACGGTGTTCAGCCTCACAACTGTATTTCCGCATTCTCTGCTGATGTGCAGATCTCTGTACTCCACTGTCCCTCTCTGTCTACTGCCCCTCCCATGATATTTACAAAACAAAGACACTCCATACGAAAAACAAAATTTTGTAAACTGATCTTTTGATGAAATCCTCGACACATACGAAAACAAAATTTTATAAACTGATCTTTTGATGAAGTCCTCGATTTATTATGGAAAGCATTATTTACTATGAAACTTAGTAATAGCAACAGGAATTTTCAGTAGTGGAATCTGTCTTACACCCCAAGTTGTGGCCGGCTCAAGGATAACAAGCAGGTCCTATCCTAATGTTGCTGGAGAGGTATCGGGGACATAGCAGGTGATCTGCCTAAACTACCCAGTAAGTGATAACACCAAGGTGATGAGGAAGCCTGCCCGACCCCAAAGCCCGTGTTCTTTACAATCCCCTATGTTGGAAGGGGTTTCTCTGACCATGAGGTCATCCCAGATTCTTTTCTGTTGTTGTTGATTCCAAGGTTGATTCTTTTTTGTTGTTGATTCCAAGGTCAAAGTTGCAGATGTTCCTCTCGACTGACACGTTCCCAAGGAAGTACAGATTTTGCAGATGCTCTGACTTCTTCCTGAGAGCCGTCTCCATCTAACGTGTTATCACGCACAGGTCTGTTGGGGATGGTTGGTTCCCTACCGATTTTCAGTCCTGAGTAGGTATTTGTAAAATACTCACAGTATGTGGAGCCTAACAGAGACCGTAAATATCTTAAATGTGTTCCAAAGTAACCAGCACCCTTATTTATAGATGTTTAAGACGATGCTACACAGCAGTTGTTTATTTTCTTAATGCTTTTTCTCTTTACAATTCCTTGACTAAATTTAAAGTAGTAGAAAACCGACTAAATTTTTTTAAATCATAAAAATAATTAAATAACCCACTGAGAATTCCAAGTTATTATTCAGAAATTATTTTTAGTTTTGTTTTTCTTGTTGTTTTACTCAGGCATTATTTCTCAGTATTTGTTTGCACAATTTTATGTGTAATCAATCACATAACAAGTTTAATGACTAAATTTGAAAACATAAAAATCTGTAATCATTAAATTAAGCTTACTCTAAATCATCAGAACAATGCTTGAACTTGGGAAGACTTTCCTCTAAAAACCAAAAATCTCCTTGAAGAAGCCAAGACAAACTAATTTGTTAAAAACATAAGATGTGTTTATAATCTATGGGGAAATTTTCTATGAAATATTTATCGGAGCTTCTCAGAGTTGTTCAAGATAATTTCCTTCTTGGAAGAAATCAGACAGTCAGTGTTGGAAACGCCTCTTATCAAAATATTTCCCACAGGTATTGATGTGGTTCTAAGTCTTGCAAGTCTTTCAGACGGCGTCCTCTGTTCTTTTGATTCACTCTGACTAAGGCCGGAGATTCGTGGATACCTGGTTATTTGCTTTCTGATGCATCAGAGAAAGGACTAATCCAAGTCTCGTCTGACTCATTTTGTCTTCCTTGAATGACAAAAATAGCGTCTGCTGTTGTGCTTAGCACATTCCTGCCAGGTGCTCCCTGAAATTCCACACCCTGGTTCTCATGACGAAGACCCGTAAGGTCCCTGTGTCACAGAGAGAAAAGCGTGAGAGAGCGAAAGACAGGAGCAGGCGGAGGCACCGGGAAAGAACACTGGAGTGAACCTGAGACTTGAACTGTCAAGGGGCAGGAACGGTGGCCACAGGACCCTGCTCTCTGCACGGCAGGTCTGACTTGGCCCAGGAAGCCTGACGGCTGTTGAGCACACAGCACAACCACCATCAGCCTGGAAAGTAAGCGGCGACGTGTGTCAGCGGTGCAGTTGACGTGACCCATCCCGTGGTTACGTGGGTCACTTTCTACAAACATTTGCTAAGCACATTCTTGTGCAAAGCACTAAGTTTTGGGATGTAGACATGGAAACCATATTCTTTAGCTCAGTGAGTTGATAGCCTAAGAATGGGGAGAGGAAATGCTGGTAGGTGATAAGACTGCACTGAAATGAGCTGCAGAAGTTAGCAGAATAAACTAGTCTCAGAGAAACAGTGAATGACCTCAAACATCACAGAGGAACTAGCGAGTGACTGAATGCAGAGCGGGGCAGAAAATGCGGTTATTCGGAGTGCAAAACAGTATGACATGGTAATAAAAAAGATTAAAGATACAGGGATAGGACAGATCAAACCCCTCAGGAAGTTAAAAGTTATCTAAACATTTGTAGTATTTTCTAGTATTAAACACGTATTAACTAAATTTCCATATAGTTGTCCCCTGTTGTCCATAGGAGGTTGGGTCCAAGACTCCTGTAGGTACTAAAATCTGCAGGTGCTTATGTTCCTGATATAAAATGTTGCAGTGTCTGCTTGTAACCTGTGCACAGTCTCCCACACACTTTAAATCATCTCTAGATTACTTATAATACCTAATACAATGCAAATGGTATGTAAATAGTTTTTTACTGTGTTATTTAGGGAATAATGACAAGAAAAAGTCTGTACATGTTCAGTACATATGCAACCATCTATTTATTTTTTAATATTTTCAATCCATGTTTGGTTGGATCTTCATATGCAAAACCCACAGATACAGGGCACCTGTAATTGCCTGTTTCTTTGAGAGATACAAATATGATTGTAAGAAACTATCCCTTCCCTGAGATGCTCACATTTGGGGGGGAAAGATCATAAATATAACAGAGTGAACAGTTTTGCCAACCCCTCCTCTGGAGACTCCACATGACTTAACTCACAATAATTCAGTGAGGCCTTTACTACTATCCCCTTCATTTATACAAGTAAACTGAGGCATAAAGTGGTAGGCAACATGCCCAATATTAGTCATTAAGGGCAAGAACCGGGATTTGAATTAAAAAATCTGGCTTCTGAGCACATCTCTTTAACCATACATTTTTATGTGTGTATGAGATATGTTACTGTGTAATTCAATTTGTGCTTCTGTATGAGAGACACACACATATAAAAACTCATATAAGCACACACATATCCACACACACAAATGGGACATTTGACGGTCTGCTATAGGGTTATTATGTAGAAGCTTTGCATGCAAAGCCCTACCACCTGGGACCACCCATGCTTCCTGTGTCACCTGGGACCACCTGGGACCACCCATGCTTCCCGTTTCACCTGCTGTGAATGCTGTCATGCAGGACTATCTGGGATCTCCCCTCCACCCCACCTTTGCTCATGTGTTTTTCTGCCTTGCCCGTCACGGGACTGCTCTCTGTTCTAAGCCAATGGAGTTCTATTCATCCTTCCACACACGGCACAAATCTCACTTGCCCTAAGTTACCCCCAAACTTCTCCAAGGAAAATAATTAATTCCTCTGTTCTTCCAAACTCTTGTGTAAATCTTATGACTGTACTATCTGTCACATATGAGGGTTCATATCTTCATTGTATTTTCACTACTGCCTATAAACTTTCTGAAGGTATTTTGTTTGTTTCTCTATCCTCAGTAGACAGGACAGGCCACTAGAAAGGGTAAGTGGGCACTAAGGGTTGGTGGAGTGATAAGAGCTTGTTGATCTTTTCTTACATGGGCTGACGGTGGTGGTGACGGCAACAGTTCTCTGCCCAAGAGATCAAACATTAAATCTACACTTTGGTCTTGTGGCTACATTTTTAAGGCATTGAAATGCTGTCTCCTCCTTCCATATTATTTTTGTTTTTGTGTCGGTGAGTGGTTTTGTCTTTAGATTTTATTCAATTCAACAAATATTTACTAAGTCCTGTAACTTTTTAGGAATTTTGGCAGGTTCTGGGGATAAAAAGAAAAACAAAACGTAGACGCTAATCCCAAGAAGTTTATGATCTGGAAGGGGATTCACACTTGTAAACAGTAATCACAGCACAATGTGGCAGATACAAGAAATGAAGTGAAAAGAGTGATTAATCTGGAGGGATTAGGGGAAGTTTTTGGAAGCGTTGACACCTAAACAGTGTTGAAGAATGAGTTGTCAACCAGGTTCCCAAGGAGGGTAGGGCTGTTCACAAAACCCTCAGGGCCTCTTTTAGACCAACCCCTTGCACTCAACACACAGATTTTTCCAGAATACACTCAATGAATCTGTAGCCACATAAAATTATTTGTTTTGCTTTAAATTTTTAAAGGTATTTTATAATTTTGCTTTTGAGACATTAGCTATGGTGAGCTATGCTCTCTCAGCAATTATTGTGGATAATTAGCTAAGCAAGTATGAAAGTAAGAAAAGACAGCAACTGAGTTGGCTATCAATATAATGAAATTACAAATACAGTAAATGATGAAGTTGATATAATGTATATGTTGTAGATATAACATGTGAACTATATTTTTGTCATTTTTCAGTTACAATTTTGGCTGGAGAACATGTTTCAGGACTCAATTACTTAGACAAGCCCCAGACCAGCCCCGAGGCTGGGGGTGTCCCCACCCGACTGCCACCTGAGCGCTATTACAAAACCACGTGGATTTTTATTCTACTGCAGAATAAATACAAAAGGCAGTTGCCAGAGAATCCCAGACTGACCCTGTCATGAGTTAGTGTCTGGTTAGTTGTAGAGACTTGCTTTTCTTGACGCAACTCTGTTTCTTTCTGTATGGTCTCCTTGACTTCTTTACTTGTCTGCGATTTCTCCCTTGTGTGCTTTCTTCAAACACACTCCATGACCGGTGCAAACTTGCATTTACTCTGTGTTTTGGTTCTTAATGTCTGCTCCAACCCAGAAAGAGCCCTCTTTGTCCTGTTGTAGTCCTTCCCCGCCCCCTGCCACTTGCCACCAACCCCCACCCCTGGAATAATGCTGCTGCCTGCCGACATCTCCTGAAGCTATGGCATTCCATCCTTGCCCAACTGGACGACATGAAGGCTGACTACCTTCACTTCTGGAAACCTCATTATTTAAATAGAAAAAGACATTCTGACTTATGATCACCAGAAAAAAAAAAGTTTTCATTGAGAATGAAACAACATTATTTTCTACATTCTGATTGTTTTCATTGCCTTAATTAATCCTTTAGCCAGAAAATCTGCCACATCCTAAACAATATCAATTTAAGACTAGCACCTTTTGTTTCTTAACTTTTTAGAACATACTTGAGAAAAATTATTTTTTCTTTAAAGCAAGTCACATTTAAGTGTTATTACCATTTAAAAAAAATATGCCTCTCTCTCTCACGATTCAAAAAGAGTAGTTTACATTAAGGAACATACTACCTATTCTGAATGCACTAAAGTTTTGTACAGTAAAATAATATCTGTATTATTTTGTTTACATATTAAAGTTGTCCATGGCATTGCAACGGACTTAATGTTTTTGTTCCCCCAATATCCACACTTTGAAATTCTAACCCCCAATATGGTGGTATTAGGACGTGGGGCCCTTGGTAGGTGATTAAGTCATGAAGGTGGAGCCCTCATGGATGGAATTAGTGCCCTTATAAGAGAGAACACAGAGAGCTCTCTTGCCACCTTCCTGCCACGTTAGAATACAAGACGTCAGCTCTCTATGGACCATGAAGTGGGCCCTCACCAGACACTGAATCCTACATCTCTAGCCTCCAGAATCGTGAGAAATACATAGCCACCCAGTCTATGATATACTCTTAAATCAGCCCAACCTGCTGCTTTAAGACAGGTGCCAAATAATTGAAATTGTTAGAACGATTAAAAATATTTTACTCATGTATGTATGTTTTTGCTAATTGCATGGTAATATGTGTAATTTTAAAAACACCCAGAATTTAATAACAAAAAAGAAGGCAACAGTTGTGTAGCATGTACACAATTATTGTCAATCCATTTATTATTACACCAAAATACTATTTCAATCGTTTTTGAAATCAGTTTGAAAGCTTCGGGAAGATTTAGCAACATAGGGGCATGATGGCTAAATCTGTATATGATGATTGCATGTTGTCAATATTTTGCTAAACCAAATGTTTAATTTTGGCAGGATTTTTGAGATTTTTTTTTAACACTCGGTTTTAAAAATAAGGTACAGTTTATCATTAAACTATTGAGGTCTCCCTTCGTAATTAGATTCCCATGTAAACCATCACGAATGTTACTGAAGAAATATTTCAGAAAGGAGATTGAACGGTGCACACCGGTGTCCTGTCGAGCACGTTCCTTGAATAGGTTCAGAGACTTGCTGAGAGTGGACTACTCACCATCCGCACGAGCACTCCTGTGTCCTCTCATCCCCTTTCTTCCCTCTGTATAATCACACACACTTTGTCTCCCTGGCCCCTCTCGGCAATTCTCAGTGACTATTGTCATCAAACAGTCTGGGGAGGTGAGTGATGAGACCTCGGGGAGTTTAGAACAAGGGGCCCTTACTGAATTCTGCACCCTCATGGTCCTCACAAATATCCCAGGGACATGAGTCTAAGTCATTTCCCCTAACACTGAGGTGAAGCAGTCGCCTTCATAAAAACAGGAGCTTTGTGGTTCTCCCAGCACATTTCAAGGATCATATTTGTTTTGGGGGCATAAACATAAAATCCAGGGCATCAGTTTGACACGTACAATGCTTTGCCGATATGTTTGTATTTCTAATGCTTAATTAGGATTCGATATACTGACAACCTTAAATTTCCACAGCATAAAACAGCTTGCAGAATTTATTAAAATAAGTATGGTTTTAAGCTTGATTTAAATCTTTAAAAGTAGAACACTATCGAAGTCTTCATAGCACTAATCATTGGCTCCTGAGTCGTAGAAGAAAATAAAATAATTTTTTTTTATGCACAGAGAGATTGGTTAGAAAATTAGTTAGAAGTGCAGCTAAGTGGTTTGTTAATCAATAACAACTTTGAAGAAGCAAGGTTAATATAATTAGTATAATTAATATAATCCAGCCTGTGCACACTTGTAAAAGTCAAATCACTCAGGCTTGGCTACAGAGATACCGAAGAATCACGCTTCTCGTTTCACTGCTGGGTGAAAGGCAGACGTGACGAGTGAGCATCACAGCCCAGGCGTCAGGGAACCGCTCAGCACCTGGCTGTGGCACATAACACCATCGATGTCTTTATTATTCCAAAATAAAACAGACATGTACATTTATATATCACATTTTTAAAAAATCAGAATCCTGGGATTTTGGGTCATTCAGATTAAAGACTAGATAAATTTAGGTTTTTACCTTCAAAGGATAAAAGAGGGGTCAGTGAATTAGTGGTTGCTTAATAATTTTCAAAATAATAGAAATAATGACTGCATTAATGGATTTAAACATGAAGGTTGTTATACAAGTGCCCTTTAGCCCCTATTGACTTCTAATTTTATCAAATTACATTAATCATATTTGGTTATCAATTTTTAAAAATTAATAATGTCCTCAAAAACAGTCATCTGCCTATCCTCCAATCAGATCTGTTACTGTAGATCCTGAAGCTGAGACTCCAGGCTGGGCACAGTCTGATCCCAAAGCAACTTCCCACTGCTTCCGTTCCCGCTGCCTGAGCTCTGATCACGCACACCTCTGTGTTCACCGTCCCTCCCCTTCTCTTCTGGCTCTGGGGCCTCGGGGCATAGGGAAGTCGCTTAGCGGGGGAGGCTGTGCTTGTTTCCCACGTGTGTCCCCTCCATCCTCAAGGTGCAGCTCACATGCATCCTCCAGCGTGAACTATCCACTGTCGCTGTAGAGCATCTTCCTCCCGGCCTCTCCGGGCTGTCATGCTAGGACACTCAGCTGCCTTCTGTCATGAACATGCTAATTCACACACATGTATCTTATTCTCCACCAGGCCACATGCTTCCCAGGGCAGTACTGACACGTTCTTCCGTGCATGTGCCTTGCTTGTGTTGGCTAGTCAGATACCAGAGAATATA
The DNA here is from genome assembly GCA_028533085.1 of Varecia variegata. Taxonomy (NCBI): domain Eukaryota; kingdom Metazoa; phylum Chordata; class Mammalia; order Primates; family Lemuridae; genus Varecia; species Varecia variegata. The sequence continues at coordinate 1,986,050 of CM052437.1, forward strand.
TATTTTTTTCTGTTTTGTTTACTATTTGATCCTCTGCACCCAAAACAGAGCCTGGCTGGAAGCTGATACTCAATGACCATTTCGGGAATGAATGGGAAAACTGAGCAATGTCCTATATAGTTTGCATTTCCGTGCCTGGCTGGGCTGTTTCTAGTCATGCCCACGGAGGAGCCCTTCGAGCATAATGAAGGCGGATGGGGGAGGGAAAACCTGGTTTTGTTCTAGGCTCTGCCCGGACAGTTGGAACAAGCCTGTGGGCCGACCAGCCGGTGTTTCAGTGTCTCAGTGGTCTCATTGTCTCTCTCCTCTGAACTGATATGGTAGCTACCGTGTAGTGGGCGTTTACATAAAATGTCCAGGTTGAAACTGAGTCACTAATACCTGTGCCTGGGGTAGTCCTCGATAAAATTGAAGCTGGCTACTTGTTTTCAGGTTTTCCCCATGCCCAATGACACTATCTTTATTTTTGTTTTTGCTTTTTTTGCTCCACTAGTCCCCACATCTTTTGATTTTACCCTAAGACTCACATCTCAGATGGCTCAGGTCTCCCTCCCGCACCTCACCTGGAGAACTCAATCATCCTCTCATCAGGGATCTATTTGCTCTTCAAGAACTAATTGTCCCTCATCACCTCATGTTTGAAAATATGCTTAACTGTTTCACGGACTGAACTCCAAGACAACTCTCTACGTTGCCTCCAGCACTATGTAGATTGATGTGCCCAGTGGACAAATTACAGACCAAAGGGCTCATCTGTCTACAAAATTGTAAGCACCAGAGAAGTCCATTGGAAAATGAGTAGAAGGACGATTCCAGAGGCAGGCCTGTGAATGCCACTTGAGTCGTCTCAGTGTGCTGTGCAGTTCCTCCTAAGCATTCCCCAGAATGGCTCCTGGATGGCCAGCCAGTCCCTCTCCAGATTAACCTGGATTATTTACTAGCGTGGCTTCAGGTCCACTGATGCTGCCATCAGGGGAGGACCACAGCTCAGGACACAGAGGGAGGAAGGACAGTGTGCCGTGTGCTTCCCACAGGTGCACCTTGTTTACTGTGCTTCACTTTGCTGCACCCCAGAGATAGTGCGTTTTTACCAACTGAAGGCCCGTAGCAACCCTGTGTCAAGTCTGTTAGCTCCATTCTTTCTAACAGCATGTGCTCACGTGGTGTCCCTGTGTCACGTTTTGGTAATTCTCTCAATAGTTCAAAAATTTTCATGATACCTATTGGTGATCTGTGGTCAATGATCTCTGATATTACTATTGTTATTGTGTTGGGGTGCCCCAAACCATGCCCATATAAGATGGCAAATATAAAGAATGCTGTGTGTGTCTGACTGCTTCACTGACGAGCTTTCATCTTCTCCTGGGGCCTGCCTAGTTCTTGAGACACATTGTTGAAATTAGGTCAGTTAATAACCCCATCATGGCCTCTAAGTGTCCGGGTGAAAGAAACAGTCCCACATCTCTCACTTCACATCAAAAGCTAGAAAGGATTAACTGGAGAGGAAGGCGTCTTGAAAGCCAAGAGAGGAGGAACATTGATAACAAGAAAACAGGGAGTTCCTTATCTTCCACAAGATAATTCTGAAATGCCTCAAGTAATGAAAGGCTTATAAAAAAGCATCATGTGGTCAAGAGTAGAAAAAAACCCGAACTATTAAAGGTCTTTATAACCTAACTTATTTCAAAAAAGAAAAGAAATAGATTTGGCTTTGCTTTCTTCACTATACAAATCAATGTTGTAACAGGTAGATACAAATGGAATTTTAAATGTAAACTCAGAGCCCCCAGATACAGCATTCTTTACTTCACATTGACATTTGATTAAATTAGACCGATTCATTTACAGATTAAATGATCCCCTTGAAGGATATTGGACAGGGTAACTGTTTTCGTTTGAAGTATTAATTGTAACAAACTAACTCGTGCTGGCAGAGATATTTGCAAATTTGACACACGATGGTTTTAAATTCTGATTTTCAAGGGACAATCACTGGAGGTAGGTGCTGCGACAGCACACCTGAAGCCCTTTAATTGACATTTCTGGGTACCAGAAAGAAAAATCTGAGGAGATGCACACAGGTGAGGATGTTTAAAGTAGCGTGATAAATTGTGTAATTTAGTAAAGCATCTGAGGGAAAATGTCAATCAGTCAGTGGGTAAGCATGCAGGCGTCGCTAAGATGAAGGAGAATTCACATTGGAACAATGCATGTTGGGCAGGAGGAATAAAGCTCTGAATGCAGATACTCACATGATTTACCTACTGGAGCTGGATGTTTCATTTAGAATTATAGCTCCTTAGTGTGGAGCGGAATTCAAAACCCAGAAAGAGAAGAATAAGAGCAGCTCTTATTAAGAACCAGAGCAGCATGTACAGGGTTTAATTAAAGCTGCTTGAGGAAGCAGAGAGCTAATACAGACTGTCTGATTTTTCAACATCTTTAACCTACCAAATGTCTCTCTAACATATTATTAAATTACATAATCAGTACATGTTCTTTTTGTAAGAGCAAGAGCTCATTGCCTTAAAAAAAGAACACGTGCTGATTATGTATTAAATAGATGCATGTGTGTATGCATGTGTAGCTTCAAGTGAAGGAAGAGCATCATTTTGCTTTTGCAGTTGTTCAAACTGTAAGCCAGAGACCATTCTCTGATTCAACTTTCTATTCTATCCTTTCTATTTACACATTCATTCAACCACTCAGTATTATCAAATTCCTGGTTTTAGCAGGACTTTGCTTATATGTCGTTGAGGACTGACATATAAACACAGCACACCCCTTTCCTCATGGACCTCAGAGTAGGGGAGGAAACATGTACACAGAGGATCAAAACAAGTTGTCACAAGAGCACAACAGGTGCGCGGGAGTCCTTCGTGAACCTAGAAGAGGAACTTTATCAGGAATGACCTCCTGGATGAGATGACATTTCCTTGGGTTTTTGAAAGAAGCAGCTTGGTGCAATGGAAATAGCCAGGATTTTGTAGTCAGCAAATTGTGTTTAAATCTACTTCTGAGTCATAACATTTTGGATGAAAATCCCTCTGAACCTCCTTTTCCTGTGTGTCGAATGCAGGTGATGGCACATGTATTCCAGAGCAGGGATGCGCATTAAGTGGCTCGAAGGTTTGAGAGGAAAAGTAATGAGCACACGGTAAGTGCTCAATAATGTGTAGCAGAGCTGATACTACCAGCTACAATGTTAACGTTAAAGGGGATAGCGTGGGGGAGGGAAGGAACATTGCAAACATGTGACAGACAGACCCTGGGATAAGGAGAGAGAACGGCCACTCTGGGGCAGAGCACGCATCGTTGCCCGTCTACACCACATTCCTCATCTGGTAGGTGGAGGAGAACACGGGGGAGGGGCAGGTGGTGAGGGGCTTGTGTGCTGTGCCAAGGGGAATGAAAACTGTTACAGAGACAACAAGAAACTAATATAGAATTTTGAAAAAGAGAGTGAAACCATCGGCTTTACGTTTGACAAAGGTGACCTGGGTGTCCAATGTAGAGAATGACCAGTGTCGCCTACACAGGACGTGGAACACAGGTAGGTGGCCCTGGGAGATGGTGTAGGAGCCATCCAAGTCAGGGGTCAGGGTAAGCGGGATGACTCAGAGACAGGGCACAGGAGCATCACCAGGTGGACTGTGGCCGTGTTGCAGGTCTGGCCAGCAGCCGGTGCCCAGATCTGAGATCGAAAATAGACAGAGTTGAAGGGAGGAAGGAAGACAAATCCACGTTTGCACGGGAAGTGTGAGAATTGTCTGTAGCTTGTACAGGCAACAGCAAATATAAATCAGGAGCGCAGGAGAGGTCCGACTGTAAAGAGTGACTTAGGGCAGCAGTCCCCAACCTTCTTGGCAGCAGGGACCGGTTTCATGGAAGACAGTTTTCCATGGATGCAGGGCATGGTGAGGCAGAGCTCAGACGGTGATGTGAGCCATGGGGAGTGGGTGTAAGTACTTCCCCGCTCACCTCCTGCTGTGTGCAGCCCCACCCCATTTCCTAATTTCATGGAAGACAGTTTTACCAGGGACTGAGGGGGGGCGGTGGCGGCGGGGGTGGAGCTCTGCGGCCCAGTCCCTAACAGGCCACAGACCAGTACTGGTCCAAGGCCCAGAGGTTGGGGACCACAGACTTAGGGATTGTCAGTGTTGAAAAGACAACTGGAACAGGGCATGGTTAACCCAGATTATGCTTTATTGGATATGTTCTTTGTCATGACCACAGCTGGATGGAAGTAAACTTAACATTTGACGAACATACCACAAGAAAACATGAGATTGCAATCACGCACTAACGCAGTTCAGGTTTACCACTGATTCACGGGTGCAGCTCGTTTTACCAGGCAGAATCTGTAAGTGTCAGGACGCTTAATGTTCACTCTTGTTCTTTTGTTGCCTAAACCACTTGCTTATGAAGGACCTGTAATCACTAAATTCAATTTTATTTTGGTCTAGTACATCAATTCTTGTTAGTGACATTAACCATATTGCTATGTTATAAATACTGCTATTAAAAGTGATACTAATTGTGGCAAACATCCATTTACAGGTCATAAAGTCAAATACTTCACACCTAGGTCTCTTGACAGAGACAGGACTCAAGCCCCGTTTGTCTCACATCAAGTCCACGCCTACATTTGTCAAAGCTGCCTCCGTGTAGGTTTCATACAGCATGAGTATAAACGAGAACCGTACTGTGACTATGGATAAACTTATTCTTAATATTAGTGCTAATTTTACTTCTCGATATGACACAATTTACAAAATAATTCACATACAACTCAAAAACTTGGGATACTGAGTTAAAATAAGGGCTTGGGTGAAAGGAGGACAGCAGAGGAAGGGTTACGGATGGAAATGCACCCTTCCATTCCCAAGTGTGGCCATGTGGTGCCTCTGGCTTCCAGCTTCAGAGCGCATCACTGCACATGATTAATTTTCTCTAATGTACTAACTTTATTTTTGAGAACATTAGAAATGAGCTGGCAAAAGTATTGAATCCTATCATCAATTATCGATAGACTAAGTCTGTAATATTCCACTAGAATCTGAGAGTTGCTGAGAATCAGAGTATAGCTAATACATTGTGCAGAAAAGCCATGTGCATACACTAAATCTTTTTCTAGCAGGAGAGTTTTTACTAGATAGCTGAATCTATCTCTATTACAAAAATTTTAATATTCTTAACTGTTAAGTTCTTGTGTTTTCAACGTTAACAGTCTCAGCTGGCAATCTGACTCTGATATTAAGGAATACAAGCACTGAAAAGTATTTAGCTGCATGAGCCCATTTCTCATTTGAAAATACAGAACCTGCAGCAATAATTTATTTCGATCAATAGAGAATGAAGTCTTCTAGATGTGTATACACAAAAAGTCATTACTTCTAAGAAAGTCCTGCAGCGTCATTGATTGGAGATCAGTAAACTTTATCAATGACAGGATTATATCTCCATCCTTGCACATTCATGTGTTTGGGAATTATTTTGCTGAGAGAAGAACAAATTCGCCTTGCTAGAAGTTGTCCTTTTCCTTGGACAGCAGATTAAGACACAACTTACAACATGTTAAATAGCAGCCAGACTAGAGAAATAATAGGTGAGGGAAAAAAAGCAGAAAAATCATCCTCTTGGTTCAGTCATGTAGTCGTTGTTTATTCATAGCACATAGGTGTCTGCAAACTTCGTGCAAAAGTAAGTGGGAAAAATATTGGAACTCATCAGTATCAGTTTTTCTTTCAGACCTTTATAGGAATTCTGATTTGAATTATAAAACATAAACTAGTGGAGGACAAATAATGTTTTATTAAACTTTCTTTCTTGACCTGAGTTAAACGTCCTTTAAAGGTATTGGCATATGGCAAACACGGTGTCTAATGGGTACGGTCTCCATGGATGTAATAATCTTGAATCTCCTTCGAACCACTCTATTACAGCCGTACTCAACCAGAAGCAGTTTTCCCCCAGGGGACATTTGGCAATGTATGGAGATGTTTTTGATTGTCTCAACTAGAAGTC
>CM052437.1:1992576-2007985 GCA_028533085.1 Varecia variegata
AAGGTTTATTCAAGAGATAACATTTCTATTTTCTAAATATGTGTATAACATTTAAATTGTAAGAGGGGTGAAAAGGCCAACGGCATTACCTGCTGTGGGTTATGCCACTCAGGCACACACAGGAAAGACGGTGGTGCCTGTGAGCATGTGGAACTGAATAAGGCCACTTGGAATTCACCCTAAGAAAACCTGCCTGACACTTTACCCAGTGGCATCATTTAAGAACAAGAATAACCTTCCAATCAAATAATTAAGCACCTTCTATAGACTTTATTATTTATAAAAATAATAACAGTAATAATAATGATTAAACTTTACCTCATGAGATACTATATAGTCAATTAAAATTACACTTCAATGCAAATTTTATATAGTAACAAATAGTAAAGCCGTATAAAAAGTCTTTTATTAAATAAAGAATGAATGATTAATAGAGTAAGTACGTGAAATCCAGAGGAAGAAGAGATTCAAGCTGGTGGAAAAGGATTGACTTGAGATCGTTAAAATAACTCAATTATTTGTGGACTGAATGAGTGCAAGCGAGGGGTATGGAAGAATGAGAGAATGGCATCGTTCCTGCAGAATGGGACGCACATGGGAGGTTTTGCTTGATCTGAGGCTAGGAAGACGCTGCATGTGAGTTCACACAGGGCTCTGGGCTGAGGTCGCAGTGAAGAAGGAATCGCCTGAGCAGAACTTCCGCATCCCGCAGGCAGCAGCCGCCACCCTGGCGGGTTCTGTGCAGCAGAGCAGAACAAAGGCAGTGAGCACATGGATCAAGTGTGCATGTCGTGGCAAATGCACATGAAATGTCTGAGACTTTTTTTTTTTTTTTTTTTTTTGAGTGGTTCTAGTTAAGGACTCCTCTGATTTAATATGAGCTGTTAAAAAGAATCACTGCATTTCAACCGAATTATCATACCACTAAAAATGTTCATCAACCTGTCAGGGTTGCGCCTGCAACTTGAACCCTCTGATGATTTAACTTTCACGCAATATTCGATCTTTTTATCACCAAAGTGAAGATAAATAACTCAATGCAAATTGAAAATTCTCTTCTCTTTCTTCAGGGCGCTGCTTGAAGGGTTCAGGGCCCTTGTGCCCCTCAACTCAGTATGAAGAGCTTAGCACGAGAATATTGGCTGAAAAACCCAAGCATTCTGCACTGGCAGATGGAGTGTGTGGCCATTTTTGAAGAGGAACAAATGTATGAATTTAATTAGAAAGGGATTTGACAGCTCCTTTCCTGTGGTTGCATAATTTTGGAGACAATTGGGATAAAGTACATGTTTTCTTCTTTCAAAGATATTCCGTTGCAATGTTTTCTCATTTCTTCCTTTTTTCTGATTTTTCGGTATGCCTCCTTCCATTAAGAGCTCATAGATGATATTATTCATGCAAGGTGTTTTTCCAGATTTGTGGTAAAGACTGGTTATGTGTGTGATTCTTTTAACAGGAGACCCACTTGGCGTGCATGCACTTAATTTACAGCTGGCCAAGCGTTAACAGCAGCCTGCCTCTGAGACCACGTGCTTCACACCGTCCTGAGCAGTTTATCAAGGGTGTGGAGCAGAGAAATTGCAGTCTTTTCAGAGGGCAGGGCTCAGTGTGTTACATTATTTTTACAGACACAATCCTTGGTCTCACAATATATTAAGGAAGAACTAAGGACAAAGAATGTGTTCTGAATCTCAGTCCAATTTTTGATATTTCATAGCAAAAGGTCTGCAAAGGGTCAGTGTGAATGAAGTGTTTGCAGAGGCCCCCATGGACAGTGGCCTTCTCCTGATGTGTAGAGTCCACGACAAGATAAAACAAGAATCCCAAGGTACAGATGTACCTGAAGTAAGAATGTTTTTGACTTTCAGACATTTATTTAGTCTCTAAAATGGAGATAATTCCAACTCTACCTACCAAGCTGAGGTTGATTAAGTGCACTAATACACATAGAAAACCAGAAAGCATTCAAATATAAATGACTGCCACTACGACCACTGTCCCAAACCCCACCAACCTGTCTTTCCACATTGAATGCTATGTGATTTAGTTAAGGGGTGTTATCTGGTGAGTGTTAGATTACTGCCAGTAGCTCAGCTCTATGTCAGAGGGAAAGACCTCAGATCCCGGGGCATTCACATAACCAGGTGTTGGAGGCTCCCTCAAGAGCCCACACAGAGCCCCCCGTTCTTAGGGACTCCAGCATTTGGACTGCACCTCACACGGTGAGTGTCCTGTTCTCTCTGTGACCCATTGCACTTGCTTCACCTGCCAAATGGAACCTGTTCCTTCATGATACCAGAAGGACAAGTGGAAGTGATGTGGATGGAGGACAGTGAGCGTGTATCTCCATGTGACTGGGCTTTCCACCTTCTTCTACATAAAGTGAAATCACAGAAGAGCCAGGACAAGGCACAGCATATACCTAGTGGCCCCTGGAAACAGAGGTGGAGGAATCATCTTATGTGTTCATTGGAAAAATAGATGTCAAGTAATTGCTATATACAGGCCCTTGGCTAATACATAACAGAGAGAACATACATAATTCCTTCCCTTTTGAGACAGAGCTTAACAATGGACACCTACAATAAAAAAATAAAACAATGAACACATCCACTCAGGACTCTGAGAGAGAAAGCAGGGCTCTATGAAAGAGAAAAACAGACATGTGGGTGGTGAGTGGCTTAAAGAGATCACTGCCTGGCTGGGTGCAGTGGCCCACGCCTGTAATCCTAGCACTCTGGGAGGCCAAGGTGGGTGGATTGTTTGAGCTCAGGAGTTTGAGGCGAGCCTGAGCAAGAGTGAGACTCCATCTCTACTAAAAATAGAAAGAAATTATCTGGACAACTAAAAATATACAGAAAAAATTAGCCGGGCATGGTGGCGCATGCCTGTAGTCCCAGCTACTCGGGAGGCTGAGGCAGGAGGATTGCTTGAGCCCAGGAGTTTGAGGTTGCTGTGAGCTAGGCTGACGCCATGGCACTCACTCTAGCCTGGGCAACAAAGGGAGACTCTGTCTCAAAAAAAAAAAAAAAAAAAAAAAAAAAAAAAAAGACATCACTGCATTAGTAATCTTTAAGATAAGCCCTGAAGGTATAAAAGAAGCCACCAGAAGAGCACAGGGGAAGAACATTTCAGACTGAAGGCAGGGCATGCGTGTAGGACCCAAGGCAAGAGAGTGAGACCCACGTCTGAGGAAATGAAAGGCAGAAGCTTGGGGCATCGTGTGGGCTAGAAACATGCTGGTGAAGGGGAGAGTCTAGAGGCCAGGTCACACCGCATGCCCTTGGGCATGGCATGTTCAGGAGTCTCTGGATGAAAAGGCACTGGAAGGCAGTTGAACTTTGTTAAGTGGAGGAGTGACATGCTCCAGGTTGAATTTTAAAAGATGACCCCGATTGCCACATGAGTGATGGACTTGATGGAACAAGAACGAAGTCTGAAGGACTACGTGGGGGCTATCGCCATGTCATAGGAAAAGATAATGTTTGGGATTCAGTCGGTGGCTATGAAATGGGAGAGAAGTTGATGGATTCAAGGTTTTCAGGAGCATGATCAACACGACATGTTGAAGTGACCAAGAGGAGCTGTCCAGGGAAGACTCAACATTTTAAGCAAATGTATCACAAATGACTTGAGATTGGGGCTATGGTCAGAGATAAGAAAGGCTAAGGGAGCTAAGTTATCTGAAATCAGAACTGCCATGCCAGCTTTCTTTTGGCTTCTGTTTGCTTGAAGTATTGTTTTCCATCCCTTCACCTTGAGTCTGAATGCATCCTTGTGGGTTAGGTGTGTTTCCTGAAGACATCAGATACTTGGCTTGTGTATATTTATCCATTCGGCCAGCCTATGTCTCTTTAGTGGGCAGCTCAAGCCATTCACCTTTATTGAGAGAATTGATAAGTGGGGCAGATTTATGTTCATCCTGGTGAGTTGAACTTTGTTGTTTTGTTTTCTCTCTTGAGCCATTGTGGCATCTAGCCTTTGACCTTTAGCTTTTGGATGGTTTTACATTGATGAGTGTTTATTTTGCTGATCCATGTGTAACACTGTTTTGAGTTCTTCCAGGAGGACAGGTCTTGTCTTGATGAATTCCCTCAGTCTTTGCTTATCTGAGAAGGTCTTTATTTCTCCTTCATATACTAAACTTAGTTTTGCAGGGTACAAGATTCTAGGCTGGGCAATATTCTGTTTGAGAAGAGTAAGAATGGAGCCCCCATCTCTTCTTGCTTGTAAGGTCTCAGTTGAGAAGTCTGCCGTTATTCTGATGGGTTTTCCTTTGTAGGTTACCTGCTTCTTTTGCCTTACAGCTTGTAGGAGGGCCTCTTGGGTGGTTATTTTAGTCAGTCTGATGACTGTGTGTCCTGGTGTCTTCCTGTTTGCAATGAATCTCCCTGGAGTCCTTTGAGCTCCTTGTACCTGGGTATCTAGATTTTTAGCAAGGCCTGGGAAATTTTCCTCTATTATATCCTTAAATACCTTATCCAATCCTTGTGTATTTTTCTTCTTCACCCTCAGGGATGCCAAGACAAAATGTATCCTCACTGGAGTCTAGCACAACATCCACTTCTGAGCAGAGCAATAGCTAGGGAAAGGCAGCAATGAAGAGAAGAACTCACCGTCCAGTTTACAGCAAAAGCAAAGGCAACTGACGCTGGCATCCACTGGTCCTCTCTCATGCTCGCAGCACTGAAGCCTGCTGTCAGCCTCTTGAAGGCACAACAGAGGCCCTGTTTCTGTGGTGATGCCCCCAATAATTGGAGCCATCTGCCTTGGAGCTTTGCAGCATAGTAGTACCATTGGAAAGATTATACTAATTTGCACTTCCAGTGTGCTGTCTGTATGTGCAAACCTAAAATCATGACTATTATATGTTGCTGAGTCCCTGGGATTGAGATACATGGTCCAGGAAATAACAGGTAGAAGTAGGAATGACTCAGTCTAAAATCTCTGCCAGTGACCTACTTGGTGGAGAGGGGGGAGGGCATTGATTTCCTTTCTAGCAAATCTAGTCTTTGCAGGGTTATAGATTCTAATTCCCAAAGGGGAAAAAGATTTCATTAGGGGATACTGTAGGAGTTCCTTTGAATTAAAAATCTATGGCTTCCACTCAGGCACTTAATGTTCCTCATGGCAAGGTACCAGCAAACAAAAAAGGAATCATATTAGGATGAGAAATTCTGAAAAATTTTCCTCTTCTTTCAAAATTTTGAAATTTGTATATTATATCTATAAGATTTGATTAACTTATGTGCAATCCTTCAATATAAGCTTATCTCAGAATTACAATAAAGAGCTGTACTATATAAAGAGCCATTCTGCTTCAACATGTATATAAATTTAAGAATCACCATTTTATTTTAGACACGAGACATATGTGACTCAGAATAGACTATATAATCCTTAATGGTGCCCTCCAAGTCATAATCCTTAATACAAAGATGGTACCCACTTGAGGATGTGGTTAAATGTGGTTAAAAAGTTACATGCTGCAATATACTTTCAAAAATCATAGACACATGATACCTACATTGGGTAGTTGTGATTTCGGGACCATATAAAAACCTAAATTATAGAAAATGTTTTGTTTTTGGCATGTATTATGAAGTTAGTTATTTTGAATATTAAAATGAATAAAAAATACAAAATTTCATTTGATAGCAACTGCAAGTATATTTTTAAATACAGTTAACTGACAGTGCATCATGTTCAGAATGCTCTCTAGCAGGTGTTCCCTGAAGTAAAAGCTGTGTTTCTATAAAAAATAAATAACAGGAAATGATTGCATTAAAACAATGCCTGACAATGCTAGAAAACACAAAGGAGCGTGACTCCAGGATAAGCATTATTATATTCTCTCAGTACCATGATACATTATAATCCTCAGAGAAGTAAAATATGTTTTGGGTAATAGTTTTTCTTGAAATCTAAGTAAATTGGTAGTTTTTTCAAGTTTAAAGGTAGCAATATCGCAATGAAAAATCATGAAAAAGACACAAATACTAAAACATTACAAATAAGATATAATTTCTCCAGGAAGTAATAAAGCTACTATTGACATGGTGATATATAGTCTTTCATAACTTTTTTTAATTTAAGGGAGAGTAAGATAAATATTTTATTATAACCTGATTTTTAAATATTTTTTATTTTTTATTTTTATTTTACATGATTCAGTAATGTCCATGTAATGACAGATTAGTATTCTGAGTTTAAGTTGCAGCCTCATATTCAATTAAAGATATATACCATTGAATACTTTAGCTCATACCCTACACAAGAAAATTTTAGCTCCTTTTGGTTTATTGCAATTATAAACATTGCTGCATTAAACATATTTCTACATGTAACTTTGTGTATTTCTAATTGTTTCCTTGGAACATGATCTTGAAATGTTGAAGTGGCAGCTCATTAAAGCTTCTTACGACTACTGATCAACTGCCTTCGATGCAGCAGTGACCGGTGGTGGAGCTGTGAAGTTGTGCATCACGGTTGTACTTCTTATAAGATTGTACCAATTTACACCAATTTGCACCTTAGGTTGTATATAGGAATTCCTCATACTTTGCAAAAATGAGATTGCTCTTAATCTTTAACAGTTTGACAAAGGGCATTAATTTAAAAAATATATTGCAAAAACATTTTATTCTACAGCAACAGAAAAAGTCAATTCTATAAGCAGAAAGCATTTATTTTAATTAGTAGTCTTTTGTTAATAAATAATTTCATAAAATTCAACAGGCACTTTGGGTCTACGGATAAACAACAGGACATTTTTATATATCATCTCCCAGAGTACAGTGGTGGCCACGGTGGACTGGTAGAATGGTCAGTATGATTTACCTTAAAGGATGCGCTTGATTTTTCATATAATATTAGGAAGTTTAAGTGGCAGGCATACAGAAAGTCTGTTAAATATTGACTGACATATATAATACTATAAAATATTAGTAAAATGGATATTTTGTAGACCGTTCCAGATAAATGCTATAATGACTTGAATAAAATGAAATACAGAGTAATTATTGACAATTTTACATAATGATTATAATATTGAATGATCAGTTTATGGCTCGGATAGTTCAGAGCAGAATTATAATAGCTTTGAAAACTCTGTTGGTGTGTTGGTTTTGGTCTGTATTTTTGGTTGTGATGTCTCATTTACAGAATTTCGTAGTCTTAGTGCTGGAGCTGTTTGTCTTGCGACTGCCCTCAGGGATGGGGTCAGCTGTCCATGTCGAGACTGCGGCCGCGACACGGTGAGAAGGTCCGCGCAGGTGTCACACACGAGGCTTGCTGGGGCGAGCGGGGCAGGCTCGCAACCTGATCTGGAGGGGATTGAGGAGAGGGACCGCCAAGAGGCTTTGATTTGGGTTGTGCTTACAGACTGAGATTAAGGTTCTGCAGTGGGGCCAGGTTCTAGTGGTTTGAATTTACCTGTAGGTGCCAAGGGAGGGAGCACACAGGCCATTTTCAGGGCTTCACCAGATATGGCGAGAGAGGAAAGGCAGGGGTGGGCTTGCAGGCTGACAGCGGCCGAACGTGGCAAGTGCAGTGAGACTTGCTGTTGCTCTGCACGTGGCTGAAGATGCTCCGGCTCGCAGTTTCGGTGTCCATGGAAAGTGGAGTATGTATGGGCTAAGTGAATTCCAATGTCCTTTTCCTCATTACCAGTCCATGTTCACCAATTTCCAGGTCCACTACCCTATAGTACACATAAGGGAACAGAATTCTTGAAACGCTAAATAACTGCCCGTTAAACTGTCACTGCCAAGCTAACACCGGCAGATTTGGGGCTTCGGGCTCTCTGTGCAGTACTTCCTTGATATCCAGAATTGCTTTGGTGTTTATTTTAAATAGTTAAATAGTTAAAAATACATCACACATTGCTCAAATGAAAAGCATTAATATTTGTAAATGTTCACTAATCTGCTCTTAAACCTGCGCTGCCTTATTTTGTTACCAGGTCAGCCGAGTTTAGTGTCCATGATTTAGAAGAAAACGAGCTAACTCTGCTCTGGGGTACGATAGCGTTAACCCTAACGGACCAGCCTTACCGCTGTCAACCCACTAAAATGGGGCAAAACACATAAGGCACCGATTTTCAGACAATGGAAAACAGACAGGGCAAAGCTCCAATTCCTGAGGAACAATAAATGCATGTAGCGGCCCCGCGACTGCCCAGTTCTGCCCCTGGGGATGGCAGTTTGGTGGTGGAGCGGTGACCTGGTGCACAGTTACCGTGCAGTGGACCCGCCAGGCTGAGGTGACAGGGATCAGAGTTCCAGGCAGCCTGAGTGGCAGGACCCGGCGGGGCGCACCTGACCCTCAGAGGACGGAGTCCTGCCGCAGGTCTGCGGGAGGCCGTGTCCCGGCCTGTGCAACATACTCTGGGATGGACTTGTGCTTCCCTAAGCACTTTGACTCCTTCTCCTACCACCTGTTACGGCAAGAATTTCATGTAGCATGGGGCATTCTTCATCCTGGCTTCTAAGAGCCGTTCTAACAATGTGCTGGAACAGTTTTGGAGGGCACTGACAGAGTACTAAGTCTTATATCTCAGGAGAATCCTCCCACATTGATAAGTTCTCTCTTATCCACCCTCATTTTGCACCCCTTTGATTCAGCACCCTCAGTATGCGGGTGCACCCACACTCTTCAGGTTCCTCCTGGTGCGCACGTGGGGCCCTGCGGCTCTGGTGGTGTGTGGTCACTTTTCTCCCTGGTAGGCTCTGCCTCTCCCAGTTTTTGATCTGTGGTCAGCAGTGCAGGTGGGACCTGGTGTTACGGGGGTGCACACTGCCTTGCAGGGCAGCGGTATCTGCATCATCTTCCCGCAAGGCAGGGGCGCCAATAGGGAGGAGTGGGCTCTCTTCAACCCCTAGACTCTGCTCCGCTCTCAAATCCTGACAGCCACTACCTGGTAAGTTTCACACAGTCTCTCTCCGGGCATGTGCAGTTCAGCCCTCAGAGAATAAACTCACAGGGTATTCCCCCATGGACCTTGGCATTGTATTGGAAGTCCTCTCCAATGCAATGACAATGGAGGATGAGGAGCACACACATTAAAAAGGAAGAAATCAAACTGTAATTATTTGCAAATGATATGATTACAAGTGTAGAAAATCCAAAAAAGCTATATAAGAGCTGCTAGACCTAAGAAGTATTTCACTAATTTTCAAGCTACAAGATCAATATATCAAAAATCAATTGAATTTCTATATACTTCCAATGAACAATTGAACACTAAAATTGAAAAATCAACATCATACACAGTAGTAACAAAATCATCATAAATACCTAGGTATAAATCTAATAAAATATGTGTACAATATGTATCTCTAAGTTCTAAAATACTGATAGGAGAAAATTTTTGAAAGACTAATAAATGGAGTGATATGCTGTGTTCATGGATGGGAATATCCAACAATGTTAAAATGTTAATTCTCCCCAAGTTCATCTCCATAGATTAATTCAATGCAATTTCAAACGAAATTCAAGGATTTCTATTGTAGATATGGCAAAGCATGTTGTAAAATTTACATAGGAATTCAGAGGGGGAAGAATAAACATGGCAATCAAAAAGGAAACAATTTTGGAGGATTTATCCTCCCTGATTTCAAGGCTCATGACACAGTTATAGGAGTAGAAATAATTGCGTAATTCATAAATGGACCCACACACATATGATCAATTGAATTTTGACAAAAGCACAAAATAATTCAATAGAGAAAAGTGCTAGTGCTGGAAAAATTAATAATCCACATGCGAAAGAATCAACCTCAGTCAATATCTCACACCACACTTAAGAATTACCTCAAACTTGGCCACGGCGCTAAATATCAACATCTAAAAAAGCATAGAACTACAAGAAGAAATAAAGAGAATGATCCTTTGATCTTGGCTAAGGCAAATTTTTTTCATGTAGGACACAAAAAGTAGAAACCTGAAAGACTGAGTGATTGCACTTAATTAAAATTTAGAAATTGCTCTTTGAAAGAGACTATTAAGAAAATGAAAAGACATGTCTCACAGAAGATGAAAATATGTGCAGAAATACATATATGATGGAGGAGCTTTACGCAGAATATAAAGAACTTTCCAAATTAATTAATAACCCCCCCAAAACCAAGAAAATGGGTAAAAGATTTGATGATGCTTCACCAAGGAGATACTCGGATGGCAAATAAGTACAGGAAAGTATATTTAATGTCATTAGCGTCAGGGATGTCTGGATTAAAACCACAATAAGGTACCACTACAGGTCTATTAGAACAACTTAAGTAAAGCAGCATCGGTTGACATGTGTGTCATTTGTAATGTCATCTCACGTATTTTCTTCATTATTGTTGTATCAGCCTATGATGAGCCCCAAGGCGGGTAAGTGACTGGCTCAACTTGCAGAGCTGGTGGTGAAATTGAGGTTCCTAAGCTTGTTGTGACATTTGACCCTTCAACTCTACAAGAGGAGAGCTTGAATTGTTCCTTCGTGTTGTTAGTTGTCCCCTGTCTGTGACAGCTTGTCTTGTGCACTAATGTCATTATGGAAAATACACTACATAGTAGCCTGGGAAAAGAAGGTATGTCTTAACTACAAATTATCATCTGAATTTATACCCTTATTTAACTAATTTTTACTTATACATTATTTCAAATTGTATGATATACAAATAATAGAATATATACCAGTAAACTATATGAAGCATGTTAGTATGTTGTCATATGGATGTCATATTTCTTTTGTTATAAATAATCATTACATATTAAAGTTTGTATCCATATATAGCTATAATAATAATAATGATAATTATACCAAGTAATTACAAAAATTTTGCTAGAGAAAAATGCATAAACTTTCTCACTAAACAACAGAAATGGAAGGACTTTCATTTCTGATGAGGAGATGTTAAGATTTTTCAGAAATGCTTATCCCCAGCAAAGAAATAGAAACTGGAAAAATTTAAGGCACAACTATTTTCAGACATTGAACAATTGGCGATACAGGTCTGCGATCCCAGAGCAAAGAAGAACAAATGAAGTGAATCCAACATTGTCCTGGTTTTTGTTTATGAGATAACTTCTGAGTGCATTGTCAGAATGCGGCAGTTAAATATAGTCTGGTACTTAATATATAATTCAATTTTTACTAAAGTCTATAAAATACAAATCTACTCCACCATGACAGAAGGAAGTTCAGTGGTTGCCTGAAGGAAACAGTGGGGGATTTAATGGGAAGGGAAACAAAAGAAACTTGTGTTTTGATAGAATGTTCCGTTATATCAAACATGGTGGTGCCTACTCAGGCACATACTTTGGACCAACTTACCAAAGTACATTTAAAATTGATTCCACTTATTATGTATAAAGTATTCCTCAAGAAGATTTTTTTAAAAATCAAAAAACAAAAATGAATATATATTAACAGTTCATCAAATATTAAGCAAATTTAAATAAACACTAAGAATACATAAAAATACATTTTTAGAAATAGAAGTGAGAAAGTAGTAAAAGTTATAAAATAGGAAATCAGTAAAACTGACAAACCCAAAAATCATTTTTGGTATCTTTAGTAAAATAAATATTAATGAGTACAAAATAATAAAATATAAATATGCCATAATGAAATTGATTAAGCATGTATGTATAACCTAACATATAGAGGTAATAAATAATTTCAAGAGAATAGAATATGCAGATTAATGTTAGCAAATATTAAATATTTCTCTTCTAATATAAATTTAAATTAATGGAACTTGACACAAGAAACTGTTAAATATTTAATATTAAATGTGGCGATAAGGAGAGAAATCATTTTAATAGTTTGCAAAAGAAATTCCCCACAGATATTTGTGTACATACAGAACTATGGGTGAATATCAATAAAACTTTACAGAACACATAATTCCCATTCTATGTAAAAATAACTCAGAACATTGAAAAAATTAGATCCCTCTTGGGTTCATTTTACGAACCACAATAAAAATGTGACAAGTAGTACAGCAATCTAACTTATCAACATGGATACAACATCCTAAAGAAATCAGCAAGTGATGAATAGATTATTACAATAAGACCAAGTAAGATCTATTCCAGAATAAGTTTATTCAACATACAGTACTCATTATAATTCATATAATAGGTCAAGGAGGTGCCAAAAGATTGATAAAATCATCAAACATTTTTGCTGCCTCCTATGTGATGAGCAAGCACTTTTTAAAACAATTTTAATAAGGTACACTTCACAAATTCTATAGCTTATCATCTTAAAGTGTTCAATGATTTTTAGTATGTTTACAGAACTGTGCAATGATCACCAGCATCTAATTTTATTACTCAGAGGAGAGACTCTGCAATCTCTCCAAACTCCCACAGCCCTAGGCAACCACTGATCTATATTTTGTCTCTACATAGTTGGATACACTGTACATTTCATATAAATGGAATCACACAATAGGTAGTCAGTCTTTTGTTACTGGATTCTTCCATTCAGCATGTTTTTAACGTTCTTTTATGTTGCAGCATGTATCTGTACTTCATGTGCTATTGCTGAATAGTATTCCAATGTGTGGATATGCCACAATATGTACCCATTACTGGTCAACTACTATGAATAATGCTGCTATGAATATTCCTTACAAGGTTATGTGTGGATGTCTGCTGTCATATCTCTTGGACATATACTTTGGGTGGATTTCTCATTTCTCTTGTGATTTCTTTGACCAGCTGGTTTTTTTTTTAGAATTGTATTGTTAATTTTTAAATTTCCTTATATTTCTTTCTAGTCTAATTTTATTTGGAGAATATATTTTGTGTGATATGAACATTTTTAAATTTGTGGGGCTTGTTTTATGCCCTGGAGTATGATTTACCTTGGAAAATATTCCATACGTACTTGAGAAGAATTTGTATTTTGCTATTGTTGGATGAAGTGTTGTATAGATGTCTGTTAGTTCTAGTTAGTTTATAGTAACTGATTCTTCTACATACTTTTGATATTCTGCTTAATTATCCTATCCATTACTGAAAATGGAATATTGAAGTCTTCAATCATTATTGTTGATTTGTCTATCCTTTCAATTCTGTCAGTTTTTGATTTATGTATCTTGGAGTTCTGTTGTTAGGTGCATATATGTTTATAATTGTTTTGTCTTAATGATCAATTGTACTTTTTATTATTATTAAATACCCCTCTTTGTTTCTAGAAACATTCTTTGGTTTTGTTATTTTAAAGTCTACTATGTCTATTATAACCACTCCAAGTCTCTTATGATTCTGTTTGCATGGTATATCTTTTTCCGTTCTGATAACTTTCAACATATTTGTTTCTCCAAATCTAAACTGTCACATGTAGAGCAAACATTCTTTGTTAAAACAATAAAGTTATAGTATAGATAATACTTCCTTTACATGAAAAATGATGCCTACCTCAAATAATCGCCAAAATCTTGCTTGTTCAGTTAAAAAAAGGCAAGTATCATTTTTAAACACAGAACCCAGAAAAAAAAATCAACACTAACAATACCACCTAAAAATACAGTCCATCATTGACTGATGTAGTAAGGTATGTTTTTAAATGAGAAGAACAAAAAATTTTCTGGTACTTTTGGTTACTATTTCCTAATAAGCCTTTCTTGATAGCTTCTATATTAATCTTACATAGTACTTGTTTTCCTGTTTTAATTCTTATTTGTCATTTCTTCATACTCTCCCACTAAAATGTTAGCTTCACAAGGGAAAGTACTGTTTCTGTTTTGTTAGCTTAGGTGCGCCACTGCTGCAAACAAGGTATGATACATAATAGTTGATCATAAGAAATGTGTAAATAAATAGATAATATGAAGGTAAAATTAATTCTACCCTAAAAGATGATGAAGGAAATAAACCACAATTCTATTAGAATTATTGTCAGCATTCAGAAAGAGGGCTAGGATGAAATGAATATCAAAGCTAACAAACTTTCTATATGTCAAAATTAACTTTTAGATAAATAATGGGGAAAAAAATCTCATTCAAATCAGGAAAATATATTAAACATGTCTAAGAATGAACTTAACTGCAGATATGAAAATACAATATGGGCAAAATTGCTAATTGATATCAAAAGACATCTAAAAACTCAACAAATAGATATACTATGCTCTTGAATAGAAATAATTAATACTGTAATTCTCCCTAAATTAGTCTACATATTTTTGACAACCACATTTAAAATCCTAATGAATGTTTTTAGGAATCTGAATAAAATTCCTGAAGTCCAACTACAATAATGAATTAATAAAAGATTCAGAAAGAGTAATGGTTTGGAGATGTGGAATGGCAAGATTATACTACATGTGTTATGGTATTATAAAATGTAAGGATAATTAAAAACGTGTCATCATGTGAAACTGGGATAACAACAGGCAGTCAGATTAATGAAGTGGGCTCAAACACCCAATTGCCCTCCATATTTATGTAGCAATTTAATACATCAAAAAGTCATTCTCTCAAATCAATAGGAAAATATGTTATTTCTTTTAAAAAAAGAATTTAAATTCTAAACTCACACCATAGTCTAAAATTACACTCATTTCATGGTATCATTGGGAATACCTGGGCATACCTGGAAGATTCCAAGACCTCCCACAGATACAGGTTGAGCATCCCTAGTCAGAAAATCTGAAACCTGAAACGCTCCCAAATCAGAAACTTTTTTTTTATTTAAATAGACTTAGGGGCTGCAAGTGATTTTTGTTACATGAATCAATCACATAGTGAGAAGTCTAGACTTTTAATGTACCCATCACTTGAATAGCATACATTGTACCCAACAGGTAATTTTCCATCCCATACCACCCTCCCACCCTCTCCTCTCTGAGTTTCCAGTGTCCATTAAGTCATTCTGTATGACCACGCATAGCCATTGCTTAGCTCCCACTTATAAGTGAGAATGTGTAGTATTTAGTTTTTGTTCCTGGGTTACTTCACTTAAAATAATAACCTCCAGTTCCATTCAAGTTGCTGCAAGAGACATCATCTCATTCTTTTTGATGGCTGAGTAGCATTCCATAGAATGTGTATGTATAGGTACACACACACACACATACACTTTACATTTTCTTTATCCACTCATCAGTTGGTGGGCACTTAGGTTAGTTCCAAATCTTTGCAATTATGAATTGTGCTGCAATAAACACATATGGGTACAGATGATTTTTTAATAAAATGACTTCTTTTCTTTTTTTTTTTTTTTGAGACAGAGTCTCGCTTTGTTGCCCGGGCTAGAGTGAGTGCCGTGGCATCAGCCTAGCTCACAGCAACCTCAAACTCCTGGGCTTAAGCGATCCTACTGCCTCAGCCTCCCGAGTAAATGGGACTTCATTAAATTAAAAAGCTTCTGCACAGCCAAGGAAACAATCAACACAGTGAATAG
>CM052437.1:2008485-2026339 GCA_028533085.1 Varecia variegata
CCGGCGGGTGCGGCAGAGCTAGAGGGGCCGCGACAGGCCTGTGGAGAGGTGGGGGGGCCCAGAGCCAGGGGGGCTTCCCTCCCCCTCCCGCCCGCCAGACACCCCTGCAAGTGTGTCCAAAGGGAGCCAGGAACCCAAGTGCCCCTGTCACACTGCAGAGGCCTTGGCGGGTGGAGGCGGAAGCGTGAGCGTTTCCCCACGCCCGGGCAGCCTTAAATACTGTTTTCCCCACCGCAGAAAGGGAACTGGGCTTGTTGCTTTAGACGGTGACAATGGAACATCTGCCTTTTTGTTTCATTTCAGTAATTTGAGATTCTCAGCACAGCCCGCTCCTTCAGTAATGACAGCTGATATTTAGAGTTCACACAGCCTCTCTTGTAACCAACATGCTGTCTAAAAGAATGAAAGACTTAAAATTAAAAAAAAAAAAGGGAGCAGGTGCATTTGTCTTAGGGCCCCACCTTCGCTTAGGATCTCCTGTAAGAAAGAAGCAACGTGGCCCTCCCTCTCAACGTGCTACTTGGGGTGAGGTTGTTAGGATGATACATAAGATACCAGTATTTAGGGTGAAAATTAAAACAGAGGTTTAGACTTAAATTTTTGTAATTGGAAAAAAAATACCTATAGTGTGAAAAGGCAAAACTGTCATAAATGGTTTCAAGGGCTGATGCTCGATACAAGTCCTTGCCTCTTTCTCCTGGAGGTGTGTGGGCAAGACCTTCTCACCGAGGAGCGGCTGTCGGTGTGGATTTGGCACAAGATTCCTGCCATGTGCCCAGTGCTTGGTGACACACACCAGCCCTTCCAAACCACCTCGTACCTCAGCACTAACCTTTTGAGCTTGGAATCCTTATGCCAAATGAGATTTTCATAAAAGAAAACTTAGAGGAGACTATTTTATCAAACTGTATGTTTGAAACAGGAATACATGAAAAGTATGGTTTTAAGGTAGAACAATCTTATGTCTTTTTTTAATATATAATGAACCTGACTCTCAAAGCTGTGAGGAGACTGAGTTGAAATTATAGAGTTAGTATATAGTAGAAACCGGAAGCAAAACTAGCCGTTTCCTCATCTTTCCACCCTGTGATCTTTATACGTGCCTTCCAAGGCTTCTGGAGTCTCATGTGCAAAACCCAAAGTCATATGTCTCTAGAAAACCCAGAGAAAGGCACTCGGTGTCAGTGTAGAACCGAAGAGCAGTGCTAGGGAGAGCAGGTCCCCGTTGGAGGGAAATCTCTGTGCCAGCCCAGGGGGCCAAGCTCACCAGGACACCAGGTGCATTTGAAAGGAGAGGCAGGTGGAGAGCCCAGTAGTTGTAGCCTGGATGGGACGCACCTGTCTTGTTCTTACCTGAGTAATCAGCAATAGGTCGCTCCATCATTTGGTTCCAGGTGCCCAGGGCGCCAAGGTGGGTTTTCCCTGCCTGGAAGGTGAAATGTGTGGGGAGTTTGGGGCGACTGAGGGCAGGACCCACAGAGTGTGGGCTCAGGGACATCCCTCCCAGCTCGGACGTGCTCAGAGCTTGGTTTGGGCCTTTGGGAGCTATGGCATCTGAGTCCGGGAGTCGTGGACATGCAGATGCTTGCAGGGAAACAGGGAGAACAAGAGGTAGTTGACCGAAGGAGTTGCTGATTCCAGCGACAGCACAGAAAAGTGGTAGCCGAGGAGCAGGTTAAGGAGAAGCCGTGGGAAGGAGGAGGAGCAGCTCCTGCTACTTCTGCACCACCAGCTGCCGTTCTCAGGCCAGTGCGGCTGTTGAGGAAACCACCAACACCAGGTTGATTCGTCCCTGACCGAGCGCCACAAACCAAGCTGTGTGCACTCCTGGCTGCAGCTTGGCTGTGCTCTCAAGCCCTTTGCCAAGTTCATTTCTAAAGATTTTCTTTTTGATATCGAATATGAAGTTTTGTAAACTACAGTTTTACTGGATGTCACCCAGCAACCCAAATGTTCATGTTTTTATGATGGTCATAAGCACCAGCTATTTTTTTCTCTTGAAGCCTATGTTTCTTTCCTCTACATGGATAGTTAACACAAATAATATCAACTAACAGATCTCAAAACAATTTCCAAATCATTATTCTCTCATTATGTCAAAAAAAGGCAAATAACCTGATAGGAGACACAGCATCATGCATGTGAGACAGAAGCAACATGGAAAGCAGAGTCACCGGATGCATAGCCCTGGAGTCAGACTGACTGTCCACGCACCCTTGGAATGGACTGTGGCCTTGATGTAGATTTTTGCCTCCTTTTGTTTTCAAGGGAAAATGCAGCTTTGGAGCAAACATTCAGCATGGCACGTTCTGTTTCCATTTCTCCACAATATGTTGGTGTGCAAAAGGCCTTTTAGGTTAGACTGATGTTGCAGGACCACTGATTATTATCTTTCTGAAGGGTTACACTAGTGGGTTTTCAAGCACATTATTTCTAATACCAAGACTGAGAAGCAGAGCTCTGCAAGGGCGGCCAGGCGAGCCCGGCTGGCCGGGCTCCAGAACGTGAAGGCTGAGCATCGTCAATGTGTCTAACAATGGCGTGTTGTTCCTGCCGCCTTGACAGCTGCTGAAAGATTTTCTATTATTATCCTACTTTAAAAAAAAAAAAATCACAGCATAATGAATTACCGACTCTCAGTGTGGCAGCGACGTGCGAACTACTGTGGAGGCAACTGTGTGCTCAGCAACATCTGGATCGCAGGTGTGAATGTGTATGGCTGTGTTCTTTGTTAATTAACGTCTGGAGAAGCACAGCCTGAGTGCAGCGATTGCCCCCAGAGTTTGAGTGGAGGGAGAGAAGGAATCACATCTCGTGTTTGCAGACCAACACTCTGTAACTATTTCAGCTTTTAGAAAGAAAGACAAACAAAAAAATTCCACTTATCTGAAAACTCAAGTGACATTTTTAAAAGACATTAAATGAAGGTAATTTTGTTGTTGACATTGAATTCTCCCAGGTAGACATTACATTCTATTGATAGAGGTTGTCACATAGTTGTTCAAAAGTCCAAATAGGAAGGTGATGAAAGCTGAAAGCTAAGAATCTTCTCCCTGGAAAACGCACGTCACACACACACACACACACACACACACACACACACACACACGCATTTCGCTTGGAATTTCAGGTTGGTTAGAAGCACTCCGACTTTTCTGTTATCCAAATCCTTCTTTTATAGATACATAAAATAAACGGCTGGAAGACTTTAACGTAACAAACATCCTACTAAAAGTTATGACAGAGCAAGAACCATGACTCTTTTGTTTTGGATCCCAGTCCAGCGCCTTGGATTCCTTCTGAGCCTGAGTGCTGCGGGTGGGGGGGCCCACGGCAGGGAGGGGGCAGCCACGGCGGCTCCAGGGTGCGCTGCACCGCCCCCCGCCATGAGGACTACAGGAGCGTCTTGGTCATTTTCCTTTTCCTAGTCCACCGACAGAAAGGAGAAGGCTCTGAAAATACAGCTGCACAAGTCCCCCGATGCTCAACACGTGCAGTTACTCTTGGGAAGATGATCGAGAGGAATAAGAAAAAGTGCAGAGAAATCTCAAGTGTGGAGAACGATTAGCCCATAG
Organism: Varecia variegata; assembly: GCA_028533085.1. NCBI lineage: Eukaryota > Metazoa > Chordata > Mammalia > Primates > Lemuridae > Varecia > Varecia variegata. The sequence goes on from CM052437.1 coordinate 2,012,061, forward strand.
ACACAGACTATTAAAGCATTTCGTACAACTTAAAATGCAAAGGCTCTACTGCGAGAGACTTTCAACCTAGAGCTCCATGTTTGAATTTTTCTTCAGTTCACAAGTACTTTTGATGATTTCTAGAAGTGCCTCCTCTTCACCTCTCATTTCCCCATTAGGGTTAAGTTCATCCAGCATTCTTTTGGTCTGTAGTATCTTAGAGAGCAAATGAATACATACCTGTTAACCTGGAAAAAATTACCTACTCTTGGTTCTTGGAAGACAGGACTAAGAGTTCCCAGGAAACACTGGGAAATGCGCATGATATGAACAGATTCTCTGGCCTCCTGCGTGGGCTACAATGCCTCCTCCACGGTTCCTCTTGCCTGAATCCACCTTTGTGAGATTTCTTGTTAATGTTCCTAAAGTCTAGTTCCAGACATGGTGCCCACTACCTCTATTCAAGATTCTGTATAGTTGCATATTCTCTACCAAATAAAGCCTCATGCTTTAATTCGTTATTCAACCCCAATTTATGCCAGTCTCATCTCTCATAAGCACCACATGGATCAATATTCAAACAAATTGTACCACGCCACAAAGAAATCAAGGACAATATTTCCTCTTTTTGAAATATTTTTATTTCTTCTTCCCTCCTTATCATTGTCTCTCAAAATACTGATTATCCTTCAAGATTCATTTCAAAATTCATCTGGAAACCCCATGAATCTGTGGGGGAATATATATATATATACATGGGTTTATTTATATGTATTTGTATATATGTATATGTCTTACACCAGTGTTATAACACCCCTACTGCCCTGTCTCGGGGCACCTGATCTATCTGTCTGACTCGTATGTGTGTGCCCCATAGAATTTAACATAGTATCTTGAAAACACATCTAGGGCTTAACTTGGTCATACATTATTCTCTCGTTTAACCCTCATTACTACTAAGCAAGCTTGGCATTGTTAGTAAGACTTTGTAGATGAAGAAGAGGATCATTGAGGTTCATTTATGAAAGGTGTGGTTTTCTGCAAGGACAGGTTTGAAAACTGGCCCCAGTTGTGCTCCAAGACCTAGGTGTGCTCACTCCACACTGTCTTTGTGTTGGAAGGAGTCGCTTCTGATGATGGTTCCAATGACCAGGGCAACGGGGAACTACCCCTCTACTGTATTGTCCCAGTGCCCTTGGCGTGCAACTTCCTGCCAGACCCAACATCGTCATCTTAGGGCCATCCTGTACTATTGTATAGTGTCACCATATTAAACTTTAATGATGCTATAATTAATTTCCCCTCTTTAAAACCAAAACAAAAACAAGTATGAACAAACACAGAATTAAATCACAGAAACTTCACTAACAGAGGAAGTTCTTCTCCCCTGAGGTTTGGTTATCCAGTGTTGTGTATACAATTCCAGGAATGCCATTGTTCTTCTACTCTTACTTGATAACCTGCCTTCCATGAGCACATGCAAATGGTAGGGAAAGAGGAACTCATTGAATTTCAAACGACCTTCAAGGAGACAAGAGAATAATGGCACCCTTTGTTGTTTTCAATCTATGACTTAGGCAATTGGAAATCAGTAGTTAGCCTTCTTTTTTTCTCTTTCATCTCATTTTTCTTCCTCCTTTACCCCTTGCTATTCTCCTTATGCCTTCAGTGAGCTTATACATTTATCAAATATATGGCAAAAATTCTCTTTTTTCCCCTGTGCACTTTACAGAACCCTTTTCCCTAAATAATGTAAGAATTACAATATGTTGATTATTAAGCAATGCTAAGAAATTTATAGACGTTATTTGTAATCTACATAATGATTCTGAAATAATGGTTTTATTATCTCCATTTTACTTTTATAAGCTACTGTAATACCAGCTTTTCTGCCATACTTATTGAATGGGCCATTTTTAATTATGAATGTATTTTTTGAACCACACCATGTATTTGGGGTTAAAGAATCAAGTATGTGCTAAGTAGCCTTTGCAACTGTATGTTGCTACATTCAAAATTAGTCACCACTTTAGTAAAACAGGTAGAACCTCAAGCTGGAAATATCCAAAATTAGATCTATTGATGTAATCTTGATAACATAGTCCTATTCTCTTTTAAATTTTCATAGATTTAAAAGTAATTGATATACAAGTTTCTCTCCCTTCCCCTTGGATACATAAATAGTTCACATTAGTAGGATTTAGTTGCTTTTAACTATCACGGGGACATGAATATACAGCAGCCAGAGCGTGGAGGAATGGAATATGAAAGGAAGTATGAGAGGTGCTTTACTCTCCATCCTACAATTAAGATAAGAAAAATAAATATGTAATTAAGATTAATCATAAAGCAAATACTCTGTAATTACCTTGTCAGGTGAGGAAACTGAGGTTCCAAGAAGGTAAGAAACTAATAGGCAGAAAACACAGACAGGACGCCTTCTGGCAGCATGTCATGCACACAAACACAGGTGTGCAAACACACACACACACACACACACACACAATGTGGGGTTTCGAGCTACCTCTCAGCTTCAACCACACCTCTCCACCTCTACTTCACGCTGCTGAGCTGAGACCCCTGGAATGACATTCTTCCATTGCCAGTGGGATTCCTGCAGGGAGGTGGGATGGCCTCACGACCAAGGTGGGACTCTCTCCTTCCTCTCATGACATTGGCTGTCGGCTGCACTTTGCAGTTTGTGCAGGATCCTATAACCGTCCTCTTCGTGCCACTCTGAGTCACCAGCCTCAGCTGGGGTGTGAGCTGAGCTGTCCTGTGCCCTCTCCTGAGATGCCTGGCACACAGGCTCGAGGCGGGGACCTTTCCCACCGTGCTGGTCCAGCTCTGAGTCCCACCTCCACGCGCCCTGTTGCAATCACGCGGTCCCTCCCCCTGCCTCCCCACCCTGGGGCAGGCAGCTTTACCCTACAGATGCCCAGCCGACCCTTTCTTCCTTCTTTCCATCCTGGTTATGTGTTGTTTATATTAAATTCTCCTGATTCAAAACAAAACAAACAAGCAAGCAAACAGGAAAAGAGCAGGGTTTCTGTGTTCTAACTAGAAACTGATGAATGTATGTGCACAGCATTCTTTCACCCTTGCTTTGGAAAAGGAAAGAACCCAAGGGAAGAAAGAGGCCTGGAATATGTCCCCGAGTTAGAGACCTAGGCCTGCTTTGTGCATGCTACGCTAACTGCGGTGAGTCACCACAGCTGTCTGAGCCTCAGGTTCCCCATTGTAAACAAAAAAAGAAATACAAAGATGTACTATCCAGCTCAAGGCGTCCTATGAGCATTCAAGTAAACTATATGACAAAATATAAGCGAAGCCCCCTAATACTCTGCTACACGCTGGAGGCCACGGTAGGCCCTGGACAAATCATGTGACTTGGAATGGAGCTGGGGACTCCGCGACTTAAAGTCCCATATTTTCTGAGAAGTACAAGCACGTGGGTTACGCCCACACGGAGACTGGTGGCTAGAAACCGGCTGTGCAGCCCAGAGAACTGCACCAGGATGAAGTGGACCCCAGAGGGGAGAGAGACAGCTCTCCAGTGATGATAAGCAAAATACTTCTGAGTTTAACTGTTTGGAAAAGCAATTTCATAACCACGGCATAATGGTGAAGTATGATTCTCTGATGAAAAACCTATAAAATGTCATTCTGACTGCCAGCGTTAGGATGCATTTTATGTTTGTGGTTGGTGATTTACTAGATATGAAAGTATCTTTTTGTAATATAAAAATTACACTTGAGCTATCGCTCCAACAAAACTGCAGCAAACAGTGTTCGTGATAAGGGAAGAGTGCGTGCACCCCAGCAGAAGGGGAAAAAGGGTGTGATGAGGCATCCAATACACTGTGACAAAGGTCCTTTTATGAAGAATCATCATTCTAGGGGAGTTATGGCTCAGACAATTCCACGGATAGCTACTGCCTGCCAGCCACGTGTCAGGACGTGCAGGGCCCCCTGGAGACAGTGGTGACCTTAGTCCCTTTGTCACCTACCTGGCCAGGCTCTCTATTTACCATGTCTGGATCCTTCTAGAGCAGCAGCTTCAGACTTTTATGGGGGGGTGGGATCTCAGCCGGGGGTGCTTCTCTGATATCCCCCTGAGATCTATAGATTCCCACTCCACTAAACATGTAGAAACAGCCCAGGTTTTTAAGTGTGTTGAGTCTAGTTTAAGCAATAATTGTTCTAGGGTCTCAGATTGTTAAATCAGGAGATATAGACAATGGGTAAATAGTTCAAAGACAGTCTGATTACACAAGCAATTTTTAAAAATTAATAGGTTTTATTTAGTATGAACAAATGGGTAAGTTTATAAATAACTTTGTAATAAATCTTGTTCATAGTATCTATATGTTTTATGTATTTAAGCTCCTTCCAAGTACATTGGAGACAGAGGATATGAAAATGTCTCTCCATAAACTGTCTACCAATATAAAAGAGAACCATTGAATTTTAGAGCAGACATAGAATGTTATGCATACCATGGGTTCATTTTGCAGATGAAAAGATGAAGACCACCACAGGTAAACACCTGACATTGGCCTGCTGAGTGTACACTGTTATGGTTAAAATAACTGTTATGGTTATTTTAAAACCACCACCAAAATGCATGAAATATTTAAAATGTTTTAGTTTTCACATAGCAGTATGAGGTAATTTGTTATTTGACAGTATACATAGAAAGGATGATACAAAATAATGAATTTAAAAGGCTACTATTTCTTTTTGTTCTATCTTTTTTTGGGAGGGTTGCTTGTTTTTCCCTTTTAAATGCTCAGCTGATACGTGGCAACAGGGTCCCTATCTAGGGAGAACCGCTCCGAGTGACTTCTCCATCTGTGAAGGTATCGCTGAGTTTCTCAAGTGGATGGAAACGCCAGACCAGAGCAGCCCTGAGTACAGCTCCACTCAGCCCGATTGGAAAGAGAAAGATGCCATGGCCCGGGAGCAGAGGAGAGCTGCTAGGTGACACAAGTGACAGTAAACAGCCCTGGGTCAATTGAACTTCCAGAACACCGTCCCGCTACACTTTGGATCTCAAACATTAATGACTGCAAATATTCAAGCTCATGTCTTAACATTTGCCGAGAGAAGCTGTGTTTATTACAGGACTCTGTCGGCTAAAACAAATACACCATAGCCTGGGGGAGTCTAGACAACAAGCATTGACTTCTTTCAGCTCTGGAGGCTGGAAGTCCAAGGTGAAGGCTCTGGCAGACCTGACGTCTGGGGACGGCCTTCTTCTAGGTTCATAGACGGTGCCTTCGTGCTGCGTCCTCATAGGGCAGAGAGCAGGGCAGAGAGCGCAGAGGGAGGAAGCAGGCTGTCTTGCATCTTGTCTTATAACATCATGAATCCAGTCCACAAGGGCTCCGCGCTCATGAGCTGATCACCTACCAAAGGCCCCACCTCCTGACGGCATCAAACCAGGGGTTAAGATCTCAACTAAGAATCTTGGAGAACACAAACATGCAGTTCTTGACATTACAGGCCACACAGATGTCTTTTTAGCCCAATGACAGTCGATCACTGGGACACCGCCAAGGTTCAAACACAAATCCAGAGCACAAGAAGTGCAAAACAGACGCAACCCTGCAACATTTTCCTAGAGAAGCAAACTCATGAATTTAACATTTCATTGCCATCTCCTCTCCCTAGTTTTTGGTTCCCAACAGAGAGCAGTTCTCCATGGAGAAAGCAGGGTTGCACAGAGTCAATTCTCCTCTCAACGGGAAACTGGAAGTTCACTAACTTCAGCTACCAAAAAGGGAGCCTACGGTTTGGGAATTATGCACCCTGCTTCCTTTTCCTTCACGCTTTCCCTACATGCAGAGGTCAACTAAACAAATCAGGGAATGGGGTCTATTGAAAAGGTGGATAGCTATCTAGTTAGCTCAGAGAATTCTAGTAAAAATTAAAACCATAGGTACTTTTCCTTCTGAGATGCAGAAGCCTCAGTGGCTTTTTCTACTTATCCTGCAGGTAACCGAGGAAGGAAAACAAAATAAAGCTACCAGAGGATACCTTTCCAATGGGCTTGGTTCCTTGACTATTTATTTATTGATCTAAACTATCAAGATTCTCCGTGTAGCTCTCTTTACGAGCACCCTGAAATAGAGCCTGCTAATCTTTACTGAAATGTACCCAGTCTTTGCCTGGCACTGTCCCCTCCCTTCTTCATTTCTCAGAATTGGAACGCAAATGTCAGGAGTTTTTGCAGTTGATAACTAAAATGTTTAAAATATGAATGAAAAACAGTGCAAAGAAAATGAACAAAAAAACTTTAAATACAGGGATATCTTGCCATTACGCTTGTGAATTCACTGGCTTTTTCATCCAAACATTGAAATTTACCTTGGATGTGAGGATTCTAGTGGGCTCTAGAGTGGCTGATGGGACGTTACCTGGTCACCTTCTGTAGGAGGTAGAGTCATCCTTCCTGCACAGGTGGCATCCCATGAGCCCCTGGGGCCTGGAGCCTCAGGGTTCATCTTGACATTGGTGGTCCCTGCCTATCTGGGGCTGCCATTATATATATCATCTCCCCAAATTGGCCCCCTCAAAAACAGAAGTCTGTGAAGAGTTGCTGTGTTCGGATTACAGTGTTCTTCAAACCTATGCTCTGGGAACTGTACATGTGATTAGGGTCTCCCAAGTATCTGCTTGAGCTCAGTGTCCGCATTTTGAATGAAGGAGGTCTGCCCTCTGTCCTGCTATTTTCCAAAGTAAAAGTTGTTGTCATAGTGTTTCCTAAGGCCCCTGGTATGATAACCCACAGGATTCGTCACTCAGGCGATGGTGTAAACCCAGCATTAGAACACTAAGTTCTAGTCTCCTGGGATTCGGGGACCAATGGTTGACATCAGTAACCTTCATTTTCCCATTTGTATAATTTATTTTAATAAATAAAGAATGAGCATGGTCTCTGCCAAGTATGAGCTAAGTCTTAATAATACAGAGGAGATGAGTTCATAGGTTAATTAAAAAAGGAAATAGATAAGTTTTGGGCACTTTCCATGTACTTAATACTATGCAGGGTGCTAATTTGCAATGTTATTTTCATTTTTTTCAGCTTTCCAAATCAATACATAGAGGTTAGGTTGCTTATCCAAGGTCTTTGAACTCACCGTTAATAATTGAGAGAGCCTGGATCTGCACCCAAGTTTGTCTGGACGCAAAAATTTGCCATTTCCATGAAGCCATATTCTAAAATGAGAACTCTTCCAGTGCACACATTAAAGTCCATGGCTTTAAGCAAGACCTTTTCTATCTATTCAGACGCTAGCAAAGTTAGATATTTGACATAAAATTTCCAATTTTGTCTAGTGCCAGCATTATACTTCTGAGGTTAGTGAAAAAAAACTAATAGCTACAGCTATTAAATCGTGATGATTTTGAACATGCTTTGCAGTCTATAAAAGTTACCATAGATTGATCCTGTTAAAATCCCTATTCATTTCTGTTGCACCAGGAAAGGCTAAACAGAATTGCTTTTTCTAGAGACAGAAGATTATATTCCCATCTAAGGGTGAATATAGTCACAGCTGGGCCTTTATTATTGTGACTCATTTAAAATGCCTCGTTATTAAAACTGGATTGTTTTGGATTGCGACTTTATTCAATTGAGACAATTATGTGTTCTGTGTGATTCAAATCAATGATTTCAGGCAGCAGTTGATTATTTCAGCTTAATTTGTTGTGCCTTTTGCTTTTTCAGACAGCTATTGGATATCAAATTCTGAAATTAGATTTTAATATCCTTTTGTGGGAATTTCACATGTATATTGCATTAGCTTTCACAAATGTCATGATGCTCTTCTCCCCATGCGAGTTCATGCACATGCTCAGAAAATATCGATCCGCTGACAGCGCAGAGCCGCAGACCCTGTGTGTAGGAACATACGCGTCTTCCATAAAGTAAAGCTGCCACCACGGCTTTGGGATGATTAAGGATACTGTGTCCGGATTCACTCCTTGTGTGTACTGTCCCAGCTCCAGAACACGCTGATGGAGAAATTCCACCCTTCTGTAGGTTTTCTGTGTGTTCTAAGAGGAAGTATTCAGAAATTACTTGAAGCTCCAGGAAATGATGCCATAAAGATTAAGCAAATATGTGCCTCAGTAGGTGGAAATTTCCCAAGCCCTGCTCTCCAAGGGTTGATGGCAATCCACGGTGCACAGTGATGATGAAACGTGTTCTGGTAAACAAGTCTTGCCTCCAACTTATTAAGGCGCCTGCAGCCTTAAATGAGTCTTGTGGAGGCAGACAGGTCCCCACAGCACCGTTTGTTGAGAGGCAATTTTGACTTTCTGTTCACAATCTGTTCCCAGCCACACCCTGGGGGCCGGCAATGAAATCATCACATCCTTGTGCAAAATCATGATTTTTATTTTTGACAATGAATAAAATCACAAGAATGTAAAACTCACCACTAGCATTGTGCTATCTACGCTGACTCACCTGCGGTAGGTCTCACCTGATGCTGGCAGAAAATGCTAATAGTGTGGTGGAGAGATGGGTGGAAGGAGAGAACAGAGGCACATTACTAAGATTCATGTGTTTGTGTCCGGGGATCAGCTTTGTTTTAAGGAAATGCGACTAAAACCATGGAGGTCTTGTGTAGATAATAATCAGCCTAATTGGAATTGGAATCAATACGTGTTTAACTCCCAAGTCCGTACCAGGCTCACGCCTAGGTTTTGAAACAGCAGGTATCCCTCTTAAATGACATGCAAGGGGTATGGCAGTTAGAGGAATTTGGATATTGTGAGCTCTAAAAAGCCTTTCAACTTAAAGGATATATGACTTTATGGTTGATTGAGGCTCCCCTGGGAGATGAGAACTGATGTAAGAGAGATATCAAGAAAGTACCAAGACTTGAAAAAAAAAAAAAAAACCTATTCCTGTTTTGTACAATCTCACCTTAAGACCAAGAAGCTCCCACGGAGACCACTCAGAGCCCTGGGGAATCATGCAACCTTCATCAGAAATTAATGTGACTGCGCCTTCCAGACTGGAAACCTGCGTTCTCTGTAGCAGAGAGGTGCTCACCGACAAAAAATAAATAACTGTATCAAAACAAGGAATGTTTGACTATTTAAATATGGTCGGAGAGCAGTCACCCAACACATGATGAAAATCATTTCAGTGATTCTAATGTGCATCCTACCTACTGCGATTATGTGAGCTGTGGTAGCAATGTCTAGACCAGGAAAAAGATGGTCTAAATAAATTTACAATCTAAAAACACGAACAAAAAACCTACCCTGTGTAGGTTTTTCATTAGAAACATCCATGGATTGCATCTTTGTAATGTGCATGTGTTTACATGGCTTAGAAGGAGAATCTTGAAGAGGAGAAAGCTTTTCACAGGCTCAGAGGAATTAGAGAACATTGAGAAAGTAGTCCTATTTTTGCCACCCAATGTCAAGGCAAATGGCTACCAGGAACACAGTGTAAAGTGGAAACACTCCAGTGTGGCTGGAAAGAGGCCACCACTGTGTGAAGGGCGGGAGGGAAGGGTCTGTCCCAGGCCTTTCTCGTTGGTTTGTAGAGGCATCTGCTCCCAGAGTCTTCACATTGTCCTTCCTCTGTGCCTGTGTTTGTGTCCAAATCCATCCTTTATGGAAAGACACAGTTATATTGGGTAAGGACAGATCCACCCTCATGACCACGTCCTAACACGATGATTTTCAAAGACCCCATCTCCAAATAAGGTCCCCCTGGGAGGTGATGGGGATGGGACTTCAACCTATGAATGGGGGAGACACATTTCGACCTGCAACGGGGGGGCTTCCAGCACAGCTGAAACAGAGAAATGACAGGTCTACACAGAAGAGGGAACATGTGTGTGTGTGTGTATGTGTATGTGTGCAGGGTGTGTGGGGGTGTGACTGTGTGTGCACATGTGTGGTGTGTATGGTGTGTGTGTGATGCATGTGTGTGCATGTGTGCATGATGCATGTATGTGCGTGTATGTAGGCTGTGTGTGAGTGTGTCTGTGTGTTTGCATCTCACAGCCCCGCCAGACCCCCTCCTTTGCATCTCCTTTGCTGACACAATGACAGCTATGGCTGGAGGATGACAAATTCAACTACCAGTCGATAGCTCCTCTTTTGTTTTTTTTAATGTCTACTATGTGAAACACACCATAAAAGCCCTTAAAATATATCAATACAAAATTATGCAATAATTATGCAATCCAGATTTCTCTATTTGGGGTGTTTACTGGAGTTGAAGACAGACACCCAGAGAGGACGAGTAACCAATACCAAAAATTGCCCTGGGAAAGTGTCAGGCATTCAAGGAACAAGCAAATAATTTAGGGACATAAAGTCACTTTCAAATGCAATAGCTATACAAGAATATATAAAAGATATAAAATTAGATCCAGGCCTTATGAGAAATACCTGTAGGATTTAGATAGGGAGAAAAATGAGGAAGGAAACAAAAACAGGAGTTTGAAATCAAGGTTAATTGCTTGATATCTCTGCTCCTCGGTTCTGGTGGTGGAGACTCACTCTTCCTTCCACGGTGAGTGGCCGGTGGCTGCCTCACTTTGTGCTCGGCGTCTTTCACCGGACCTGGTTCCAGGAGCAGAAGTGGCCTTGCTCCTCCCTGTTCTGGGCCTGAAGACACGGGGCATTTCTTCAACATACTTTCTTTCCTTTTCTTGAGATCTGAAACATGGAAATGTGGAAATGCTGGGTTTCCAGTTCTGACCACATGAAAAGGGAGAGGGCACTCAGGGTTCCGAAGTGGTTATGTTGGAAGCCACCTTTGTCCCCAATGGCTGAGAGCGGCAGACCCGTTGCTGCGGGAAATGTGAGCATCAGGTTTCTGCTCTGTCTGGCTGTGTAGGGCCCTCGCTGTCATCGCATCTCAGCCCTGCACTGCGCAGTGTGGCGTCTGCATGTTAGAATGGCCCTTGCCTTTCACGAGATGATACCTGGGGAAGTGCTTTAAAACCTGTAAGACAGTTTGCAAAAGGTGGCCCCTGGGACCATTAACAGTTGACGGGGAGTGACATCAACAGTTGACGGGGAGGTTCAACATAGGGAATGAAGGAAAAAAGGGTGAATGTCAGTCCCCTCGAATGTGGATATAGAGTCTAGACAGTCATGAAGGAAATAAAGTTTTAGTAATAATACAATAATATTAATAATAATACCTCCTTAAATTTAGAAAGCCATTTTTACCATTTTATCCTTATAATACATATATTAAGTAGGCAGGTAAGTAGGTGTTTGTGTTTAACAGATGAACAAACTGAAACACTGAACAGTTAAGAAAATCGTCATCCATTTGTGGGTAACAATTTGTGGTAAGACTAAAAGAGCACCCCAAAAGAGGCCCCAGGCATTAAAGTAGAGATCTCTACCATTCTATAGACCTAAAAATGTAAGTTTCAGAAAGTTTTAAAGTACAAGAGGCTGAGGGTTTTCCATCTGATTTGTGGTTACGCAATTATTTGTGAGGCTGTTCAAAGGAATTCCCTAAATAATAGTCCTTGCCGATTAGAAATCTCCAAAGGAATTTTCATGTATGTAAACACAGGCCCATTTCATACTACCTAAGACAGCGTATCTACATCTCCATGGGGATATCCATCAGGAATTCTCAATTAATAAGTTTTTCTTCTAAACAGCCATCTGTGATATGGAAAATATTTGTTGATATTTCTCTCAGATACAAACTTTTCCGTCAGAAATTCATTCAGAATGTTTAAAAGTCCCCCAATAATAATTATCTTCATTTTGTTAAAAAGTGTTGATAAGAGCGAGTTTTCTGTGAAGAGACTTCATTCCGTCCCAGGGCGGGTGGAACAGGGTGAGGGGGTGAGAGGTTGTCGGGGCAGACGCCCGTCTGTGCAGGCTGCTGGGGACAGGAGTAGAGTCACCCACGCTGCTGACCTGGCTCAGACGGGAACAATCGTCCTGGGTGTCTATGAGACGGTGGCCATCTGGTGGACAGTCAGGGCAGGATGTGGGAGGCCCCTGTTGGCAGACCCGAGATGCTCCAGAGGAAACTGAGAGTGATCTCCGCAGAGGGGACTGTAGCACAGGGAGGCCACGGTGGGCTAACGGGGTCTTTAAGGCAGCAATAAGGAGGAAGATTACACCAGCCAAGGAAATAACCAGAACAAGCTGCAGGAGGAGTGGACTCATACAAATGCATAAATCCATGGAAGAGCAGCCCCAGGGTCAGGGGTGTTGGGTGCGCTGTTGACAAGACCACGAGATGAGAAGAGAGAGGAGAAACCAGACTGAAGGCAAATCTAGTACGTCACCCATGTTAGGGGCACATAATTCTGCTTCTCAGGTATTGGGCTACTATATGGAAAGACTTTGACCCATTTCCAATTATTTGGGAAGAGAAATTGAGAAGAGGGTTGCCAGATGAAACACAGGAATATCCAAAGAGCTTTTAACTTCAGATAAACAATGAATAGTGTTGCATGTAACCATGTCCCAAGTACTTATATAAAAGCTTGGCAATATTGGAGACATACTTATCATAAAGAGATGTTTATTATTTATCTGAAATGAAAATTTACCTGGGCACCTTGCATTTTTATTTGAAAAATCTTGCAGCCCTAATTGAGGAAAAATGTGAGAAGACTGACTTCCCACTCTAACCCAGGACCCCAAAACAACAAAAGATATTTCTACTTCTGGATGTGTACTGAGGGTCAGGGAAGGTTAGATACTTTTAAGACTCATATTGAGTAGAATTCTTGGTCCCAAAGAGAATTCCAGGTATCAATATCCCATCTTATTTTCCTGGAGGGAAAGATTGGAATTCCACAGCTTAGAGTAGTAATCCACCTACACAATCTACCAAAGACAAAACGCATGTTCCAGGAGAATCCAGCCTTCCCCAAAAGATGATAAACACTGTTGTAGTTTTTAAGAGTCTCTAAAAGATAAGCAGGCGTAGTTTCTAATTTAGACAAAATGTTGTAAAGGAACAAAGAACAGAATTTTAATGATCATATTTATGGAGGACAGTAGAAAGAAAAGAGGAATTCTTGTATCAAATCTTTGCTCCCTTGCAGACTTCTCAGCTGTTCACACACTGAATCAAATTCATTTCAGCAAAGGGTCCAGCATGTTGGGAAGGTCACCGTTGCATAAAGCTGCCTGAAAATGCCTACTTTCTATGACTGTTCAGACTTCATACTCACGGTGAATTTACACTGGCTAACCCCAAAACTGGCCCTCCTCCTGCTGGGCTGATTTATCTGTCCTGACACCTGGTCGTGCTGCTGACGTATCGCTGAGCACACGGTATTCAAGCTATGTGTTTACATGTCAACTCTTCACCTCACTCCAGCCCCTAAACTATGAGTTCCAACAGGCGAGGGGCACAGCAGAAGTAAAATCAGTGCATAACTGCCTCTTCTGTGACTATGCCTTGTTTTCTTAAAGTGAAAACATAGAAATGAAATATAAAGAATAATGAATGACTATAGGATAAAGCCATGACATATATACATTTAAACTCCACGAGAGCAACAGGGAGGTAAGAGAAAGCGGGTGCTGAGGACATGTAGCAGATCAAGGAGACGCTCTCGAAGGAGGAAAAGCAGAGGAAAGGGTGTTGGTAGAGCAGGGAGCTAGAGAACGGCACATGGAATCCCGTAATTAAAGGACTGGCACAGGGAGGGGCAGAGTCTAGCACAGGAGGAGATTGGGGAGGGAGGAGTCCCCAAAATACTGTGCACTGATGTAAAGTGATAAGGATTTAGAGTTAAAGAAATGTAGGGAATTTCACTGAATCCAAGAATTTTTATGTGTCATGAATATGTTTAATAAAAGCATACGAAAAAAAAGTTATGTTCCCAAATATATACAGTGGGTATGTTTGGGTGGTGAGATTATATGTTATTTCTGGTTTTGTTAATCCATCTTTTTTCAGGAGTGTATCTGCTTTTACAGCAGGAAAAAAGCACACTCAAAGACCTTAGGAACTCTTCTGATGCCTTGAGATTAAGCCCCTGTTGTATTAGTTGATGCATGTGGGGGTCGTACCTTAAATATTTTAAGTCAAAACAGGTAAATGCACATTCCCTGGTGCACATATCAAAAATGTAAAAGAATATTTTTTTCCTTTGAGTATGGGTATAATTGTGGGAGTTCCACATCACCTTCATTCTATAAAGCAAACCCATAATACTCAGTCTGTATTTTCCACTTTGGACTTCTTTAAAATGTAACAAAAACAATTTGAGACCTTTGCAAAACAATCTCGATCTCCAGATTTTTTTTCCTCAAGTTTT
>CM052437.1:2026839-2047350 GCA_028533085.1 Varecia variegata
AACTCCTGATTATATTTACCAGAGGAAACCTTCATGTTCCATAGTGTAGATAAGCACATTCCCCAACTGCAATTATATATTTAACTGAAAAAATATCCTCATTTTTCAAAAAAGTTTTTATTAAGAAAACCTTACAAGAATATATATAACAAATGATTGTTGGTTAGATCATAGCCATTTTTGAAAACAACCCAAGCACATGAAACGAGGGGTATCCTGGGAAACCCCAGATTGATGGCTACGCCATTTGCACTCCAGATACTTCCAATAACCATTGATTATTAACATACGCTGTGTAACCTCTAAAACTGGGCAATTAAATATAAAAATAAGGCAACATGTGAATAGGTGAAACAGCATTTTGAATATTTCCTATGCATTCAGAAACTCAAACAATAAGGTAGTTCCTTATATACCTTATTGAAAAAAAAAGCACTTTTATATGTTTTGGATCATGATCATGAGATACTAGAATTTTAAATTTTCTGCCTCCATAATGAATTAAAATGATGAATGAAGCAGCAGCTTCATTTAAATTTACTAATAGGAATCAGTGGTTGAACAATTCGAGTTGTACCCATTAAGTGTAACTAAAAACATGTTGCCTCAACCCGGTACATGAGTTGACACAGGCTGAAGGAAGTGAAGCCGCGAGCCCATCCGGTCTTGCAGAGGACCCATCAGGAGACCAGAGATGGGCGCCCGTGTGGGTAGCAGCACCTCGGCCTGCCGCTCGCTACCTTTCACGCTACAGTGGCTAGAATTTGAAGAGCTAGTTTCTCAAATCTCGAAGCTTTATGCCTTTAAGATGACACTGAAGGAACAATTTTCCTAGACAAACTGGGTATAATTTGAGTAATCTCCACGTGACAGGCACCTGTACCCTCATTTGCATTCACACAATTCCTTTTTAATCTGGTAATTATGTAAATAGCAGACAAGATTTTTGACATCTCACTTTCTTATTCGGCTTTGGAAACTGACTAGACATTATGTTGCAGGCACTTTGCTATTTTAACACACACAAAAGATGGATTTGTTTAAGCAAAAATAGAACGAATAACTGCATTTGTGTTTTCCAAAATGCATCTATGTGTTTTTGTTCTATTGTTCAAATGATTTGTAGAAGTGGAGGAGGGGTCCATTCAAACCTGGCTTGAGTTCTGGACATTTGTCATTTCTGTCCCTGTCACTCCCAACCCCCACCCACACCTTCTAGATCTGCCTCAAGGCTACATCTGAACAACTAAAAATTACATGCTGTCCTAGGAGCTAAGGCCGCAGTATAGGTCTTATGTATGAACACACCCGAGCAAGGCTATTTTGATTCTTACAATTATACAACTAGCAATGCAAACTAAAAAAGCAAAAAATAAAGTGTTACAAAAGTATCTTTTCTATGAGTAGTCCCTACACGCTAAATTATTCCTGGCATTGTATTTTACGTGCTGCAAACGTCTCCAAGTTAATTAATCACTATGACCTTTTATTTGTAAAATAGAGATAATATCACCAAATTTAGGAGACATTTGAGGTGAAATGAGATGACACTAGTGAGATCATTTACAACCTACCTGTCATATACTCGAGTTTGATAAATGCTGGCGGCCTTCCTTTCTCCAGTTCTGATTCTATTCTGGATTCGCAAACGTAAACCCACCTGGCAGTAGCCACAGTGCTGGTGTCCTCCAGACGACAGGCTCGTGGTGCTATCCCAGCCCCGTCCCTGCACAGAGCACCCACGTGGTCAGCGCTGCTCGGTGCCACGCACCTCTGAGTGTCTTCAGCACCAGAAGAGGCAGTGAGTGGTGAGTTCATAGTCACGCAGGATTTATATAGAGTCAGCATCTCTTCAGCCCAAAAGCCTGAATTTACAAACAGGCTAAAAATGAATGCCTTTCATCAGCTTTAATTTTCTAATGCAGTGACCCATCCTAACACTGTGTAATAACAGGTCCCAGAGTGACAATTAAAATAAATCACCCCACAGAATATGCCATTAGAAGCATTCATGCTCATCAGTAACTGAATTGTCTTATACAATATATCCTGAGGAAATATTTATAACTTTAGCTTCAGTTCCCCAAAGCACACAGTGATTAATATTCTTCCCTTGTTGTAGATTTCTCAGAAATTGAAACATGGTTCAAATATTATTTTCTGGGTGACAGTCTAATTTTGTTTTAATGGGGAATACCAGTGGCTAATCACGAACCAATAGCTATTGATCCAAAATGGATTGCCTTCCTACAGAGTCCAAGAAAACAGTAAGACTTTGCACATCTCTTCCTTTTTAAGAAAAATTCTTGAATAAATAAGCTCATTTTCCTCTGTTAATAAAGAGGATAAAAGTATTTTGAAGGAATCAAACAAAAACTTGATTCCTCTTTTACCCTTTTAAAAAAATATATCCTAAGTAGTGAAGGAGTAGATTGGGGGATGTCAGGTGTAGGTTAAAAAGCCACATAGTTCCTTCCACCACAAACTTCTCACTCTTTGCTTCTCAACAGAAACTCAAGGAGGGTTCAGCAGATATCGAGGCCACCATTAACAATCTTTTATTCCATTTCTACCACCACAGGGCAAAGTCAGGCCATGTCACCATCTATTGGTGAGTTGCTCTGCTCCCATGGACTAAGACAGTCAAGAAGACCTAGGGAAAGGGCCACTCTATCCCGCATATTTAGGTAAAATCATCACATTGGCAGACTTGAGAAAGGGCTTTGAGGTGGCCTGGACTGTGATAGGCCATGGCCCTGGCTGCCGTAGCCAGGATGACACAGAAACAGTTAGGCATGAACCTCAGTGACTGAGGCACAGTGCGCTCGTCAGCTCAGGCGGCGAATACCACGGACAGGGTGGGCAGCTTCAGCGTTTCTTTCTCACTGTTCTCGCGGCCGCACATTCAAGACCAAGGTTCCCGGGAAGGGCTCATCCCTGCTTTGGGAACGCTGCCTTCTTGCTGTGTCCTCATGTGGGACGGTGGGGAGGGAGAGAGAGTATGCTGTTTCTTTCTGACTTCCTTCACCCTCAGCAGCTCCTCTACGCCTGGTTCCTCCCACAGGCCCTGCCTCCCAATACCAGCACATTGCAGGTTAGGGCTCCAACATCTGGCCTTGGGGTTGGGGGGGACACAAACACTCAGACCACCACACACAGCAAGTGAGCACCGGGCAGCGGATGCAGCCCTCCTCCAGGTGGGAAGGTTAAGGGGCAGCT
The DNA here is from genome assembly GCA_028533085.1 of Varecia variegata. NCBI lineage: Eukaryota > Metazoa > Chordata > Mammalia > Primates > Lemuridae > Varecia > Varecia variegata. The sequence continues at coordinate 2,030,059 of CM052437.1, forward strand.
GGTCAGGGCCCCACTTCTCCTGGGACCTGAGGCCAGGCGGGTCCGCAGCTGTCGAGGTGCCAGCTGCATGTCTCAGGTGTTGTCTGCAGCCTGACTGCTCTTCCTGCCGGAGCTCTTCCAGTCTGGTAATCTACCGACATGGCAGCAGCTAAGGTGAGTTTGAAGAGATAATTCTGCAAACCTTCTTACCCAAAACAGATTTTGTGTTGTGATCTACTTCACGTGTATTCCAAACTTCTAGAGAGCTGCACAGAACAGTAAATAGCTGGGGAGGCCTCCACCCACCGCCGAAAGGCCATCTGCCAGGTCAAGTGTGTCTTCTGAGGTGCGGGGTGCAGGTCCCCATACACCGTCCTCGGCATCATTATTTGGAAAGAGTCCTGTCTTTTGAAGCCCTTAGGCAATACCTTTCTTCACTGCTAAGGAAAGATATAAATATTCTACATTGGAAATCTCTACACTGTTTATCTTCCTAAGCTTCAATTTCCCCTTCTGCTACTTTACAGGTAAAATACCTGCTAACAACCTGAAAGCGTGGCGGTAAGAATTAATGGGACTGCATGTAAAGTGGTGCCGGTTTTCAAAAAGAGAAGCATTAACATGAATAAATCAGCTTCTTCTGAACAAGTGTTTAATGTTAACACTCTTCTAGCAAATCTCTGCTCTGACTCATTCCTGAAAGCCTTTGAATGTAAAACGCTTGACCTTTTGAAGAGCCCTTCATTTCCATGATTTGTTTTCTATAGATTTTCACACCACGCCACCCGCTCTCCAACCCCCACTCCCCTCTCGCAACTGAGTAGTCGCTGAGAGAAATTCTGCTGTAAGACAGAGAGGCGTTTGGAAAATTCTGGTTCTGGGAGGAAGACGTTGTTCCGTTACTGCCATGTGGAGACCCGCAGACCTTTTGTGGGATCGTAATTAAGCCCCTGGGAGCCTGAGGTTTGAGGCCACACAAAAGACACCTGGGAAGGTCACAGGCAACATCTGGACCTCAGTGCCCTTCTCTGCAGGATGAGGAGGTCGGTTAAATGCTGCTGCGGATCCCTCTGGGGCGCTGCACCTCGTCACTTATGGTGGTTTGAGCATCACACTAGATGTGCTGGGGCGATGGTGGGGGTCAGGGCAGGGCATGCGCGTCCGTGTCAGTCGTGTCTGAGGGAGGATGGGGAAGGGCCACCCTCCCCCCCACCCCCCGCTCTGCCCCAGGCCTGAAGGCTCCTGCCTTGGAGCTCCAGGACCCCCAGACCCCAGAACAGCAGGGGCCACCTGGTGACTGTGATAACACTGTTACCAGCTGACAGTTACTGGGTAACTGCAATATGACAGGCATGAATTCTTCCGACAGCAATCTTACAAGGTCAGATACAGTCCCTAGTTAGCAAATGGGGAAATTAAGGAAGGGACCGTAATGAAATTACTTGAATTCTTACCACTTGCAAGAGGCAAAGCCTGGAAATCAGTTTCAGTCATTATCCATTTTTTACGACGTTTGTATCTGCAATTATAATTGCACAACTTTCTGAAAAGTTGGTTGTTTTCATAAAGTATGAAAAGCCTGTTGAATGTTTTGTAAAGATTCAATGATTCCATTCAGGTGACCTGAAAACAAAAGAATAAAAAGGAATGGAAGCAAAAAAGGAAGAGACAGAGAAGGAAGTCTGAAAGGAGGGAGGAAAGGAAAAGTCACTGTTTAAAATGTGTAAGCAAGGTAATTTTAAAGATTGGAGAAAATATTCAAAGGTTACTATGAATCTGCACTCAAATTACTTCAAAATCATATAGGGTCCCCTCTCTGCTTTAAGAGAGCCAAAAATTAAAAAAAAACATTGCAAACTAATATGCTGTGATTTATGCAGGAAAGATATGACATGGATAGTGTGCCACACTCATCTCATGCTCAGATGAAAGGCTTTGAAGCTTATGTATACAGTGAATAAATATGCAATATATGTCTGCAAACATAAAATATTTATAGTTATTTTGAAGCCCTGCTATAAGCAAATATGTTTATTAACTGATTGAATAATGCAGTGTTCCAATTTGGGCACATAAGTGTGCTCCTGTTAGGTCAGGCAACGCAAATAACACCTCATTCTTTTTTATTAAACATTTTCTATTTTCCCATGCTAAATTATTTTAAAAGTATTCCATTAATCAGAAATAATCCACTATAGTTTATTGAACCAGTTCTCTATTAGGTAGCATTTATATTAAATTAGATCCTTACAATCCCAGTGACTTCTATAGGCCACATCTGTGCATTTGGACTTGCTGGGTCAAAGGGTACATGGGCTTCACGACTTCGCACTTTCACAGGGCAGAGGATGCTTATCCCCACATTTCAGTTCAGAGGCGGCCGGCAGGAAAGGCTGAGCTGACCTGCAGCCTGCGGATGCTCTGAGCCACTGCAGGGCCACGACGGGGTGTCCGTCCTCCAACCAGAACAACCTGCCACCAGGAACGAGCAGAAACTCTGCTAATCAGCAACAGAGGTTGTGTTAAAAGGTTGAACACCAAGCAAAGCAGGGAATGACGTACTTACACAAACACACAGCACACACAGAAACACGTACATGCGTGTACACTCATGTGAACTCAGACATACACCCCAAAGCACATCACACTCAAGCTTCCACTTTAACAGGATGAGGTAGCTCTTTAAGTCATCACATAAACTTCATTTGTCAGAACTGACTGTGTGATCATCTCTGGGAGAAACAGGATTCTTGCTGCCTGAAATGCATGCCTTCGTCCCACACCCTTTAGATCAACAGTCCCCTGCACACAAATGTCATTTGAGAGGATTTCGTTTCCTACGGTGAACAAGCTCAAAGAAGTCTCAGCCAGAAAACCAAACGGTGTAAGACAACTTCACAACACAGAGTTAAATGCTCTCAGCCATAAGGCTGGCGCAATTTGCCATCAGACAACATCGTAGCTCATTACGTAGCTTTTCTGATTCAATACTGCGAAAAAAATACCGTCTCAGAGCACAAATCAAAGCAATCTGGTCTCCCACCCTGTTCTGTGAATACAGTAAAACTGGGACAAGTCTGAGGAAACAGCGTCATCAACATTCCAGAGCCCTTGACGGGGAAGCGGGACACGGGGACCTTCCCGTTACTCTGTCGCTGACTACCATGTAAAACCTTCTGTGCCACAGCTCTGCCGCAAAGGATGGGCAAGTTGCTTTGGAGCAATACCCAAATCTGGAGAACCAGGTCGGGCAGAGGGCGTCCTCCACGAACTGCCGTGCAGCAGGTGGGATGGCTACACTCGGCTGAGCCGGGTCCGGCGTGCGCTTAGGATAAAGGCCCGTGAATGCCAGGAACCCCGAGGTCCCCAAGGAAGTTGTCACTGACGGGAGGAGGGCGCGGGAGGCCGGCTGAAGGTGAAGGAAACTAGGAGTGTCGAGAATCTAAGGGGACGCAGCCCCCTTAGAGACGCAGGGAGTGTCTCAGGAAACCACGGCAGATACTGAAACTCTCGACGTATCTCCGTATGTCAGGAAATAGCAGCAAGTCAGAGTAAACTATGTGGACAGAATTCAGGGAACACGCCAAGGTGCTGTTTGGGTATCTGTTAGCACGCACGTTCAGATCGCAAACATTTCCCTGGGGAAAAACATCGTGTTTCATCAGTGTTGAGCAAGTTGAGAGACAGCTGGAATGAGAGAATTTAAAATGAGTGAACTTAGAGGTGGGACTTGCTGATTTAAAACATCTAGTGGGGCAGGCCGGGAGGGGGTGAGGGGTAAAAACTTACCTGTCGGGTTCGATGAAGGCTGTTCTGGTGACCGGCACACTGAGAGCCCTGACTCCAGCACTAGACAAGGTATCCATGTAACAAACACATTTTTGTCTCCTTAATATTTTGAAATTTTAAAAAAAGCTAGAAAAAAAGATACAGAACAGTTCTATCAACCCCAAAACTCACAGCCCTAGTCCCACCTCTTTGCAGTCAACCTCTCCATCACTGCCGCTCATGTTATTATGAATAAAGCTGCATGGACATTATTTTGCCAAGAAGAAATCTTCAAGGTAGAAGAGAAATAAATGACCACCTTAATGAGTTTTAATTGAAGACCTGAAGCCTAGTTGCTGTGGGCACCTTTGGGGTCCTGCTCTTACCCAGTCCGGGTTGAAGGGTCACCTGGTTCCCAGTTAGAGTGAGTGACTGATGTTCCCTGAATTCCTGAGGGATGGGAAACAGGAGACAGGGGCAGATTTTAACACCTAGGAACCTGTGGCACAGGCTGTTCCCTCTGGTGTACCTCAAAGTCACCTGGGGATTTCTCCGGAACACCCTGCAGAGATTTGGTGTAGGGTTGTTCTGGGGTGGGCCCCAGATATTAGTATTTACTTTTAAAGTTCCCCAAATTATTCTAAGTGATCCTAAACATCTAAGGGTGATTGCAAGGCTCTAGGCATGAGGCAGCTGGAAGGACAGAGTTGCCTGGGCTTTGAAACACCATCTCGAGTAAATACTAAAGCAGGGATTCATTCTGTTCTACCAACAAATATCTGGAGAAAATAATACCCAGATGCTATTCTGGACACTTGGAATATATTAATATTAGGAAAGAAAAATTCCCTGGCTGGCCAAGCTTACCTTGTAGCAGGGAGACAGCCAGTAAGCAGAAAGCACGATGCATAAAACTATAAAGTGATATACGCTATTTAAAAGAAAAACAGAGCAAGGCAACAGGGGTTGGTATTGCAGAAGAGGTGGGAAGGGGATTTCAGTGTTAAAATAAGTGGTCATATTAGCTCTCACTAAAAAATACAATATTGGAGAAAGAGCTTGAGTGTTTAAAGAAAAGAGAAGAGTCTTCCAGATCAAGAGAACCGCAGTGGAAACGCTTGAAGACTGGATTTGCCAGGTGTGCTCACAAGATGACGAGTTGGCTGGTGAGGCCCAGGAAGGATGAGAGAGGTGACAAGTGCAGGTGGAGTTGGAAAAGCGAGGGGGGACGCCACACTGCCCTGTGCTCTGCCATTGAGATGACTTTGGCTTTCACCCTGAGAGAAGTGGGGAACCAAGAAAGAGTTTTGAGTCAAGGAAATCAAGCGCAGTTGGATTTATGTCTTGAAAAGAGCCACTGTGGCTGTTATATTCAGTCTAGACCAGGACAGATGTGGAAGCGGGAAGCTCAGTGAGGTCACAGCTATTCTCTGGGCCAGTCAGGATAGAGGGCTGAACCACCCTGGTAGCAGCAGAGTGGAGCTAATTGCGGGATTCTGGATATGCTTAGAGAGGCAGCAATCTACCCCGAGAGATTCACGTGGAGAGACAGAGAAGAATTACACGTGGCTCTATGGTTTGCTTTTGGTCTAAGCCAACAGGAAATATTGAATCATCTTCAATGGAGAGGGAAGTTTACGAGTGAAATGAGTTTGATTTTGGGGGGAAGAGCATGAGTCCAGTTTATGTCATGTTCAGTTTGAGATGTTTAGAGAATCGAGATGCCAGGTGCACAGTTGTATATATCAATTCAAGCTCAAGAAAGAAGTCCGGGCTGTAGATATAAATCTGGAAGTCAGAAGCGCAGAGAAAGTATTTGAAGATGTAAGAGTCGATGAGAACAGCAAAGATGCGTGTGCACATAGAGAAAACAACCAAGGACCCCAGCACACACCAACATTAGGAGAACAGGAAGAAGGGACAAAACCAGCAAAGCCTACTGAGAAAATGTGGCCAATGAGTTGGGAGAAGCAACAAAGATGCCTGGCTCTGGCAGCAAATTGACGGAAGTGAAACCAAGAGGTGATGTGATTAAAGGAGTCGGACACAGCCGACAGGCCAAGTGAGGGGAGATGCGATAACGGATCATTGGATTTAGCAACACGGGGATCTTTGGTGACTCAAGAGAAAAGTCATGGGATTTAAAAACTGATCAAAATGCAGTCAAGAGAGAATAAGGGAAGGTCAGACACCACAGGGACAGTCAAAGCTGGTGACTAATGCTGGATGAGAGCAAACAGAATGCAGGGAAATCCAGATGCAGAGAGAAGAGAATTTCTGCCAGAAGAATGTATAACGTCATGTTTTTAAGCTATAGAGGATGAGACATTATTAAAAGAAAAACCGATGGTTCGGGAGAAAGAGGAGCAATTGTGATATCTTGACTGGGCAAGAGCAGACGGAATCTAGTGTACAACTGGAGAGTGTGGTTTTAGGCAAGAGTGCAGAAGTTCACTTGCAGAACATGGGGGAGCACAACATGTGGACAGAGATATCGGCAGGTAAGCCGACGTGACAGCGTTTGAAGATTTTCTCTTCTGGCTGTTTCCGTTTTCTCACTAAGGAAGACATCAAGCTGAGATAGAAAGTGGGGAGGAGGTGCTCAAGGTTCGAGGAGGAAGCAGATGGCGAGAAATCACAGTGCAGGACCGTGGAAAGCTGAAGGACCAGCCATGTGCACTGGTGTCTGTGCGTGTGACTGCCCAGGGACACGAGGCTCACGTCGTGAATCTCAGGTACGAACAGGCCACTGTCCATCTCCAAAGATGCACGTGGTCAATAGAGACTTGCGTTTAACCAGAGTTAAATATCTGCCATTCAGGCATGTTGAGGAGAGGAGTGAGGGAGTCAAGAGTGTTTGCAAGCAATTCGTATTGATTAACCAGAGAACCCAGCGAAAGTACAAATACCAAGAGGTGAAGGGGAGCGAAAGTTGCAGGATCAATACACAGAAAATCGCAGTGAGGTGCAAACTTTTTCAGGCTAGGGATATAAACGGAGAGAGCTGGAAAGACTCAAGTGCTTGCTAACCGAATGGCCGTGGGAATGCATGACTAAGGTAAGGCAAAGGACACGCCCTTTCCAAAGAGCAGTTCCAGACACTTGCAGACCAAGGTGCTGACAGGATCACCTGCAGGTGCTTTAAAACTGTGAGTGACTAAGCCAGTGTGAAATGTGAGAGAACGTCCCAGGAGCTAAAGAGTCTAAAAATGCAGAGTAAACACCTGACCGTTGGTAGGAAAGAGCAAGGGACGGCATGAGATTCAGAGCTGAGGATTTTCAGGGAGGAGGAAGAAAGTATAGCCAGAAAATAGAAATGAGAGAAAAGTTAGGTGGGTTTTCTGCTTCTCCCCAAGCTCAGTGGTGTGAGAATTGCGGGGAAGAACTCAGCCACCCCTGAGAGAAGCAGTTTGGGTGGCAGTGACATCAAGAGTGGGCATCGCAGCCCAGGCTGCAAAACCGGATGAGACCCCAGCACCTGTGCTGGTTTCCTGAGGCTGCCAGTGCAGTTCCCACCCTGGGCTGCTACAAACAATGCAAACGTAGCCTCACGTCCCTGGAGGAAAGACGCCTGGGACCAAGGCGCTGGCAGGGCCATGCTCTCTCTGAAGGTCGAGAGGTGGATCATTTCTTGCCTCTTTCCTGGCTTCTGACGGTGTCCAGCTTATTGCTGTCCTGGGCTTGAGGATGCACCACTCTGGTCTCTGCCTCCATCATCCCATGACATTCTCCCTGCGTCTTCTCCTTTTCTCACAAGGACAGTCAGATCTGGACGTATGGCCCACTGTACCACACCTTCAAGAACCCCATTTCCAGATAAAGTTGCATGCACAGGTGCTAAGGGTTAGGACTTGAACATGTCTTTTGGGGAAGACAATTCAACCCACAGCAGGGTCCTGGGCAAGCCCCTGAGCAGGCTCAGGGTGAGCAGGGAAAACCATCCCACCTCTCCATTTCCTGTGTCGCTAGTTCCAAGGTTCCATTTCTCTTGGGACTCTCAGTAAACACCACAAGCATCTCGGTGCCAAGGATTGAAAGCCCCTAGAGACAGGGCTGCAAAGTGCTCCCTCCTCAAGCTCTGCCCAGGAGGTCTCGTCCTTCCTCCTGGACTCAGAGCTGGACCTGCTGCTTCCCGGACCTCCTGGCCCTGAAGCTCTCTCTTTCCTCCCCAACCCTGTGTTTTCTGTCTCGTCTGTATAACGTAACTCACCAGTCAACGGATAAACTGACCTTGTGAACAGGATCTGCTCCCTGGACACTTCGCTGCAGGCTAGGGATGGAAGACCAGAGGATAGCGGCCCTGGAGGAGCCTGCGGTCCAAGAGCGCATTTATAACTTTTGTATCATCTTTCTCTTCTTCCCTAATAATATTGTCAATTCTGGAGTGTGGCTCTTTTTTATGTGTGAATTCCATTGCCCGCCCATTCCACCCCTGCCCACTGTAAGGTTTAATAAATATTCTGTGACTGTTTCAGTCTTGGGCTGTGACCTGACACCCCTGACAGGTCTAGTGTTCACCAACCGCTAGTCCCAAGGCCCAAACACACGAGGGTAGAAACTTTGTTTCTATATCCAATACAAATTCTTGTTTGGCTGGTAAGCAGCAATTTTTAATCACAGCAGAGAAGAAACTGAAATAAAGAGGTACTTTTTTTCCTAAAAACATGATAGATACATAGTTTAAAAACTTAGGAAAATGTCACACTTCCTGTGTTGTATTCTGTAACTGTTGTAGCTAATTACTACAAATATGGTGGTTGAAAACAACAGAAATTTATTCTCTCACAGTTCTAGAGAAAACAGGTAACATGACAATGTGGAATGTCATGCAGCCATTGAGCTTACGTAGAAAAATAACATCATGGGAGATTGCACATGATATTTTAAAAAGAAGAATGTTGACTTATGAATACATTAGGATCACTTTGGGGGAAAATAGCATATACTATATGGATAAAAGCAGGAAAAAAACTGTGGAAAGAATAGGCATCAACATTTAATAAAGATCACTGTGTTTGAAGATGAGAGGTATTTTCAATGCTCATTTTATACTTATGTGAATAATCTAAAGTCCTTAGAAAGAGCATTTTTTATTTGTATTTTTAGAAAAAAATTTCAAAATTTTATCTAAAGAAAAAATAATATAACAAAAGGAAACAGAATAAAAAATTAATGAGGAGTATGCTTTTGTTGAATTTTAGATTTGATTACTAAATAATACATAAAATGTATTTGTCTGAACTATCAAATGAAACAAATTCAGAATAAAGAATAAGTGAATAAAATACTAGAAATACGTGGTAGCTTAAAAGTAAGAAATGATTATGTTCCAATTTTTAGTACTGAATAATTACTAAGGAACAAAATAAAAATTATTGTGTAAATTAATATGAAAAGTTGAAACATGTGAATATTAGTGTCTTGGAGGACAAGTGTGTATCTTAGACAATACACTCCAATCTCCTAAGCCTAGTTCAGATGCAGTACATTGCAAGAATGCAAAAAAGTATTCATTGAACAAATGAGTGAAAATTGTAGAGAATTTAATTTATAAAATACGTGCTTTCAATTTTCCCTTTTATAAAGAGGAGTATCTCATATAACTAACCAGTCAAGGAAAACTGTCACCAAAACCTTGCTATGTCCTCAAAAAACCACTGTAAAAAGCCACCCTCTGTCTGGGACACACACACTTGTCCTCACCCCCGCATGCTGCCCAGTCCTGGGCTCCTGGGGGATTTCCAGCTGCACTAGGGAGCGCGAGACCCGGTCCTGGGAAAGCCTCCAGTCGGGCTTTCACTGCAGTGTTACTAATAGTCGGTTCTGGATGGTGGCTGTTAGCAGGCTTTACAAATCAGCGCATGTTCTTCATGCTGAAGCTCAGAGAAATGCATGCCATGGACATGTTTATCACTGGGGAGATCCAATGACTCATGGAGTACAAAGGTGACCACAGCTGGAGTTCTCTCTTCAGTCATTCAGACTTGTGGTTGTAAAGAAAAGGGAGTCAATACTCAATGAAATTTTGAATTAGTTGTACAGTAATTTTAAAATCAAAGCCCTTCCGTTCCTTTGTCTTGTAAGACTGAATTGTTCCTAGTACACGTGTTTACATCACAACGTGTTCTTGGTGCTCAAGACGCTAGCCATTTATGATTCTATTTTAGTATCTGCTTCTGCCTGTCACTTAGACATTGGTGTCTCCTTGCCTTGTAGCCAGAACTTCTTTGTTCGCCAATCTTCATGTGGAACTCAAGTGATACTCTCAACTCCTAGAGCTTTAACTGCCAGCTTTTCACAAGATACTGGACTGAATGTCCCCATTCCAGATTTGTCTTAACTCCTAGTTTCTCATATCCCACATACATTGTATGCTCAGCTAAACCCATCTCCACATCCCAATCCTTTTCTTTCCTTTAGTGAACAAGATGAACAGACACCCATCTTGGAGAATGACACTAGGGACCACCCCGTTCCCCTGAAAGCAACATGTAATCAACCCAGAGTTCTCTCCTTCACACTTCTCTCTCCCAATATTTACATGAAGAAGCTTGAAGGAATCGTGAAAGCAGCTCTCTTCGAACCCTTCCCTGCTTCGTGTCCTCACCTGCCTCATTCCGGGCTCAAACCATCCAACAGGTCAAGGTGCTGTTTGTGTCTCCAGTTCTTTCTGCCAGGCATCCTGGGCATTCCAATAAAATCCTTTAAACTGTTTTCATAGCCCCAATTCCAGACTTGGCAAATGGGTTCCAGAACTTGTCTATGTACATTTAACTCAGGGGTGTCCCCCACTGTGAGAACACGTCTAAGTCCTACTTTCAAATTGTGATCTCCTCTCTCGGTGCGCAGGGTACCTGTGACCCTGGGTAGACATTCTGATTTAATTGGTCTGGAATACAGCACAGGTACTGTAGGGTGGTTTTTTTTTTTTTTTTTTTTTTTTTTTTTTTTTTTTTTTTTTTTTTTTTTTTTTTTTTTTTTTTTTTTTTTAACTCCTGAGAGTATTCCAGTACATTTAGAAGAATAAAATGCAGCAATTCCTATGGGTTGTGTCCTTAACTGAAATATCTAGCCATGAACTTTCCCTCAGCTAGTTTGTCCTTTCCACCTTCACTGTGTCTTCACTTTCGGTGGAGAAGTTTCTTGAACTGAGCCTAGACTCCGTCAGCATCAGATGTCACCATCTCAGATTTCCTGAGCAATCAGTCAACCCATCCTACAAGCTTCTTCAGAGCTTGGTTACTTTCACCATTTGACTAATCAATAGTGTGGTGCAAAGGTGATGTGTTTCTTCATGCCCTTGTCACTATTGTACTCATATATTTTATATTTGATGGTTATTTGTGTAATATGTTTCTTGTCCAGCAGATTTGTGCTATTGTGTTCTAATGTGTTCATCCCCATGCAGAACTAGGCGCCAGGAGATGCTGGCTGGAATGGACCAACGAGTCCTGCTGGGTGAGTTTGAGGAAGAGGGGACAGGAGGACAGACTGATGTTTTCCTCTGCCTGTAAAGAAAAGATAGGCTCTTTGTGAAAAAATAATAATAATAAAGTCTGGGTATACTGCCTCAAAGAATTATGTTTAAGTCTTGCATTCCACATATTTCAATATATAATAATAGAAGATAAATATGCTCTTTTTGGAAGCCCTCCAGCTTGAATTCATGCTTTCAAATTTATGTTTTGATGACAAGAGCCACAGCTTCAAATGGGAGCATATTCAAAAAGTCTGCTCATGGATTCTTCTGGATTGTGGCTTTATATGTGATATACTGATATATTATTATTTGAAACAAAATGGATGATCCACCACACTACAAGATTTTGTCTATGTGTGCTAGGCCACAAATTCCATAGTTACTGAGAAATATCATGGATAATGTAGCTAACCTCATTGCTGACTTGCATTTATTTAATATTCGAGGATTGTTCTCTTTCAAAAGGAAGTAATTCTTACCTTTAAAAAAGCAAATATTTCTTTAAAAAACTATTTATAGCACAAAATAATTCAGATCACAATAAGAAGCTCAAGACTGAAATTGCATAGGGACGACTTTTTGTAGCAAGGTCCCCATTTCACATCTTTAGGCTCCACCTCAAATTGACAGTACTTTTTCCTGAGTGATCCTTCTAAAACCCTTAATGATGAGATGGACACAATGTAAACATCTGAGGCTCTAATTTTATTCAGTTGACTTATTCAGGAATTTCTACATCTGCTGCACACTCAGACCTGGAAACTCTTAGTTGACTCACACAGAGTATGTCTCACTGACGAGAACTAAACTCCCAAGCATTTATATCTGATGGCAATGGTTATGAGCAACTAGATTGCTAAGATAAAAATTATTCAATGAAAACATAACACAAATGCTCCAACTCAACATGATGTATTTAAAACCTACACAAGTGATGAATATATAGAAGTAATAATGTACACTATTATTTCAATATAAAAATGGTGAGAATATTCATAAATATAAAGTATCTTAAAATTGTGCATTTCTTTCAATAAGCTTTTTTTTTTTTACCTGTTACATATTAAGGTCTCGGTTATGATGTCACGTATCAAAATGTTAAACTGTAGCTTTTTAAAAAAATTTTAATTGGAAAATGATTTTCACACACATACAAATCCTGACTTAAAGTCAAATTGCATTATAGAAATCTATTCAAGTACATTAACGTTATCTTCAGAGAGATCCTTGTGCATACATTAAGAAATGGCTGTTTTAAAACTGCATTCATTAGTTCCTTAAAATCAGTTTGAAAACCTCTCACTCAAAGAAAGCTACTAATCTTTCTATATTTCTGATGTAAAAACAAAAAAGTTGACAAATAGATAAGTCAAATCTCATTGCATCACATTTGGACAAGCAAAGGCTTGCTATTAAAGAAAATCTGTCTTTTATTCCAGCTACAAATTATTGTCACCAACATTGATTCTGCTCCCTAATGTAATAATTCAATGATATCCACCCTTTGGCCAGAATATCAGGGAAAGAATTTCAGAAAAATTCTTGCAAAATAAACAGTTTTGTTTATTCAGTTTAACTTTTTCTTTTTTTTTTTTTTTTTGCTGTCCTACAATATTTTATTTGGATAAAATATTTATTTATTTATTTATTTATTTTTATTTCAGCTTATTATGGGGGTACAGAAGTTCAGGTTATGTATATTGCCCATGTCCCCCCATCCCCCCAAGTCAGAGCTTCAAGAGTGTCCATTCCCCAAAGATCATTAGCAGGGATTGAAAAAACAGAGGGAAAATCTCACACGAAATCCTTATACCCTCTCTCCAAAGAAAGCCTTTTTAAGGCTTCAAAATGCTACGGGAGGCATCACAAGAGCTGTTGCTTAGATAGAAGTTTGTCTTTTCAAACACAAGCCCCACAACCATCGTACCATCACATCCGACCAAGAGGAAGCCTTTTCTTTTCGTCAATGCCATTGCCTCGCTTGGGGAAATGAGAACAGCCGGGCAGCCCTGGAGGTTGCTGCTGGGCAGCTGGAGCATCGGACATGAGCCTGTTTGCCAGGGGCACCCGGGGAACAGCAGTCACAGTGTGTGCAGCCCCCACGCCCTTGGGCTGCAGAGGGAGCAGAGGTGTCATAGTCCTGGGGAGATGGGCTCCAATCTCAGCGGCCTCCTCTGAAAAGACAGACAGTGATAAACGAAATGTGACATATCCACGTAACAGAATATTACTCACTCTTAAAAAGGAAGGACAATAGAACATACACTGCAACATGCATGAACCCGGAGGATCTGATTCTGAGTGAAATAAGCCAGTGGCAGAAAGGACAAGCGCCATATTATTCCACTTACATGCGGTTTCTAGAGTAGTCGAATTCACAGAGACAGAAAGTAGAGGGGCGCTGCCGGGTGCTGGGGGTGGGGGGATGCGGGGTAATGCTCAGTGCACACCGAGTGTCAGTCTGGGAGGATGAAAAGTTCTGGAGATGGACGGTGGGGACGGTTGCGTGACAATGGGAAAGTACTTTATTCCACTGAACTGTACACCTAAGATGGTTAAAATGCTAAATGCTATGTTTTGCGTATTTTACCATAATAAAAATAAAGGCACCATAGGGTGAAGTGTGATTCCCCAAAGTGTGTTTCCTGATGCCACAGTAGCACACCTGGGAATTAATGAAAAACGCAATTTTTCAGACCTCAAACCAGAACCCACCTACTCAGAAACTCCAAGTGGAGGGTCTGGCAGTCTGAGTTTTACAAGCTCCTGAGATGATTCTGATGCACAGTTGAATGTGAGAGCCTCGTGCAGGGGCGACAGCAGGAAATCAGTTCTACTTTGCTTCTCACCTCAAGTGTGTACCTGACCAGGGCAAGTGTTCAAGCTCTCTATAATTGCTTCCCCATCTGTAAAATGGAGATGCTGATATTTCTTTGAGATAATTAATTGAAAACAGTGTCTATCATCATAGTAAGCTTTCAGTAAATGGTTGGTTTTATTAACAGCTGAGAACAACTCGTCTTATATATTTGGCATCTTCCAGTACCTGCCTGCACTGCAAATGCTGCCAAGAAAACAAGCCGCTGCTTTTAGCAGTGAGGAGGCTGAATGTCAATGCAGCTGGGAGCAGGTATGAGTTTTGTCCAAACTCATAAGGCAAGAGCATAATTTATATGGAATGAACTAAAATAGACACATATACAGGCTCCAGAGTCACCAGTGATTTCTGTTCTGTCCATACAGAGCTCTTATCTCCGTGATCTGCTCCCAAAAGCCTTGTTGGTGGCACAGATTCTCTCACAACGGCTCATTGCATGCTACGCAAATCTCAGCTGAAGATATGTCTTCAATCTCATGCACACACAATGGCATTGTTGGCATTTTAGAACCTCGGGAACAGCAAAAATAAAATATTTCATGCAGACCTTGCTACACTACTCAACATGAGGAGAGGATGCGCACAGTTCCCAGTTCAACCACCCTGAGAGTTCTGCTCATGGAACCTATCAGAGCTTTAAGTTACCTGTATCACTTTATTTGAAGTGCAAGCAAACGTCATTCCTCCACAGTGTTAATTGGCATTAGCATTCTGGGACTGCCTGACACACTCGGGAAGAGTGGGAAACGGGCGCTGCTGAAACCCATTCCCAACTTCTGGATCTGTCAGGGATTTCTGGAGTAAGTGCAGTCTTCACGCTCTGAACTGATCTGAATTTCTCATGCAGGTGCATGTGGGCGTGTTTCTGCCCCATGCGTGTCATCCTTCAAGGAAAGAATACCGACATGGGAAAATACAAAAACTCCAGGGACTTTGGAAGACGGCTTGCATGGCTGGCTCCCTCGAACCTCCAGACCGGAACACTCCACCAGTGGGGAGGAGAGGCAGCCTTTGGGTTCAAGCACTGATCTTCTCACCGAAGGGGTGAACAGTTGAGGTCTCACTATGGTCCAAACTGTGAAAACATTTGCACGCATTATCCCACAGTACCTGGAGGTGACTTCTAAAGTTTCTGGGACCCTAAAAAAGCCAATCTTTCTTTTTATGTTTTCAATAACTAATGAATTAATTATAAATCAATTACCTCTTCCCTGTGTTTCAATACTTGTTAGAAAAATGCATTGGGCTAGGTGACCACTATGATTTTTAAATTTCTAAACAATTTAAAATGATCTGAATAGTTTAAACGTACCAAATTAATTAAACTCTCTATTCCTGTTACAAAATGAGTGTACTTCAGAAGGGTTTCTCAGAGGTGAATATGTTTTAAACTCTGGCATCTTGCCTTTCTGAATTTTGTCCATGCATATTCTTTGAGGAGCACCCAATGCTTATGAAGGAGAGTGTATTGGTGACAAATTCACAAGAAGTAATGAGGACTTGAGGTGAAAAGCATTCCTATTCAAGAATAAGAGAGTCTCTTCTTTCCACCCCAGCTTCAATGTTATTTCAGTGTCATATCTCATGATCAAGAAAAAGCCACTATTGTTCCCTGACACATAATGATATTGATGGATTGACTTTCTCTAATTAGGGGCTATTGGATAAGGTCAAAGTCAGTCCTGGCCTGACCAAAGGCATGGCTTATCTAAGGTATGATAAAAAGCAAAACAAAACACTGAACTCCAAATCCGTGTTGTTTTTCCACCCCCAGACTGCTGACTTCTTCACTGGCAGACCTGCCTGGGCGACCCACTGAATAGCTCAGTCTTAATTCCGTCTTAAAAGATGAAAAGGAGAAAAAAAAATCATTGTTATAATCTCCCACAAAAAAAAATGAAAAACCATTAGTTGTCATACTTAAAATTATTAAAATAATTTTAATTTATTTATAAATTAAAATATTATAATTCTGTAAATTCATCAAGAGAAAGGTAAAACTTGCCCAGTCTTTTCTCTGTTTCAGCTAAGCATGTATTTCTCTGGAAATAATCTTGAAATCTGATAAAACGTCTAAGTGTCAGGTCCAAGCACATCACTTTAATGTACCTGTGTTTTCATAGTTTCCCTGGTTGGGGAAACTAAAAACTGTCGCACGTCTGGACACGTCTGACACAGGAATGTGCAGGGCATTGAGATAAGAGGTGAGGTTCTTCTGAATGCTTGATGTGGGGGACAATCCCGTATCAGGCCGTAAACGCGAATCCAGATGCCAGTTCAGGGGGATTGTACGAATAACGATATTATAGATTGCCGCTCGGTCGCAAAATGACCTGCTCTCAGTACAGTGCAGGTTTGCCACAGGACTCTGGCAGCCGTTTCTGTCAGAAGACCCTTGGTAGAATGCTACCTCTTGTCTAAGCTTCAAAACTGTGGAAGGCATAAGAGAGGCAAAATTATTGAAAAATTGAATTTATACAAATATGACATTTATGTAAAATTATCCAGGTTAATCAAAATTAAAGCAGATAAAGGTTAATATACTCATTAAATAAAGAGCTCATGCAATTCTACATGAAAACCACTAAACCTCAAGAAATGAGCAAAGGCTCTGAACAGATAGATTTAAAAAGTAGCTGGCTAAAGCAAATGCTCACTTTCACTAGAAATCAGAGAACTGCATTTTCGATTATCAAATCAGAACACATTGATACACACACCCCCCAAAATATGGCAAAATTCCAAAGGAATAAAATGGCTCCGCCCAAGCACAGCTGGGAGAAGCACAAAACAGTTTGACAAAACGTGTCAACTACAGATGCACAAAAATCATTATGAATTGAATTGGTTTTTATGTATTGGAGCATTATACGTCATTCAAAAAATTATTTTTTTCCATGTTCTGATTTTTCTATACCTACAAGAGAAACAATCCCTTTTATTTAAGAAAATGCAAACTTTCTCGCACGCTGCCCACGTGGGCTGTTTCTGCCTTAGTCCCACCCAGCTGATGCGGTCTACGTAAAGCTCATTCCTAAAGTAAACTTTTTTAAAGTAAAAGGCTGTTACAGAATTAAAATGCTACTTTGATATTGAAATAACCACTGCCCTGGAAGGACAGCTCACATTGACACATAACAGTGGGTTCTGGAGGAAGAAGAGAGGCTCCCCTAACACGTCTTTGAAA
>CM052437.1:2047850-2107882 GCA_028533085.1 Varecia variegata
ATTCATTTATAAACATTCTGTCCAATTAACAAAAAATGTCTGAAAACAAGACATTTTTCTTCTGTGATTTCCGGAGGACACTGTCCACCAATTGCACCTGCCTTCAGCGCCTCTGTGACCCGTGCTATGAAAATGCAGCTCCTGCGCACCCAGCCCCGTCCCTGTCGGGCACCTGGGCTGCATTCTGTGAAGAGAACAAAGCCGGTTTATGAAAAGGCCCCTTGTCCCTAACCATGCCCGACCGAGAGAGTGACTCCCTACACCTAACGCCAGGGGGAAATCACCACTTAAGTCTGCGTGTGCCGTAGGAAGGTGAATATTCCTAGAATTCTTATTTTGCAAATATTGTCTATTAAAATTATTTTATTCGCTCGTGTATGTGAAAAATGGGCCCTATCTTTGGCTGCTCCTGGTTAAAACCGAACGGTGACTCTCAGTAGCCAGGAGGCCGGCGAGTGCAGACTGGGGAGACAGCACGGGTGGCTCAGCTGGTGTGGCCTGGGCATGGCATCTGTCCCCGTCATTCCCCAGCAGGCAGAATGCCAGATTGCATCACCTAGAGCTGCCTTCAGAAACAAAACAAAACCGGAAACAAACAAACAAAAAACCCGCAGGCCATTTAATTCTTTCTTATACTTTCTTATACGAGACCTCCTGCTGCTTCTTTTCCTATTGACCCAAATTGTTCACCTGCTACGTGAACATGCACAAATTCAAAAGTAATTTTGGCATTCAGTAAACATTCTAGAAACGTGCACATCTCTAGTTATGGCATCCACCACTTGTGTTTGTAAAATTGCCGTGTGTGTGTGTGTGTGTGTAAACACACATACATATTTCCCTACTGAAGCCCCCGATGAATTTAGTAGACTACTCTGGTATGCTCTGATAGCACTATAGTAAAAAGATCTTTCTACAATATATGCATTTATAAACTCCTGTTATCAGCAAGATTAAATTATGATTTAAACAAAGGTCTAACAACTGTGTTAGGCACACTAACTTCACACTAACAGTATCAACCTTGGGCTACACTATTCTAAAGTATGGGGCTAAAAATTATACAATGAGAGCTTTATTTTACTAAGGATAGAATTTTCAAATTTATTGATATTTTTAAAAGTTTTTGGTTAAAATTTTTTCACTATGAAGTGGATTGTAGTTATGTCTTCTCCTGTAAAATTAGTATTTATTGACTCATGACACTTAAAAATATCTGTTTATTCATCCAAATGATAAGAAACAATGATTTTCACTCTTCACTCTAAGCAGAGTGTGTGCAGGGATATGGTGTATAATTAACAAAGTATTTGGGGGCTTCGCAGGTGCAGCAGATGTTAGAAGAGGAAATAATTTTGCATACTGGCACTTTATCTTTACGGCTCTGGGACTGAGCAGAGCCTCATTGGCCCTGGCCCAGCTGCGTGTCCTGTTCCCAGCCGGTGACTGAGTGTGGCAGGTGGAGGTTGCCTTGTCCCTGGGGGGTGCAGGACTCTTTTGGCTCTTGCACTCCCTGGAGACGGAGCCAAACTTTCCTTAGAAACATGGTGGGGTCTAAGGGCTTCCACGCAACCTTCCCTCTGGCTCCGTCCTTCATGCAAGCTCAGACCTGCATTTTGGTCACGTGGCTCTCCCAGGCCCTCTGGCTCCTCCCAACATTCCCTCACAGGTGCTCGCCCTGGTAAGGGTCATGTTTGCTTCTGACTTGCTCCCTTTTCTCAGGACCCAGACTGAGACACGTCTCCACATACCAGCATCGTCTTCCCACGGGCTCCTGCTCTGTTATCTCATCTAAATTGAAGCCCCCGACTCCAAATGCCAGCCCTCCCAATCCTCTTGCTTTGGTCTGTTTCTTCTGACTAGCATTTATCAGCTTCTAAATCAACACATACTTCATTTATCTGGTTTGTTAATATTTCATTTCGTGTTTTCCCCAGCTAAAAAGTAAGCTTTAGGATGATAGAGATTTCTGTTTGTTTTCTTTACTGATACACTCCTGATTTCCAGACATACCTGGTACAGTTAATTTATATATATATATATATATATACACACACACACACACACATACATATATATACTGAATATAAAGAGATATATACATACACACACACATATCTAATGAAGAAATAAAGGTATCTCCAGAAATTTATTCCACTATAGTGCAAGCAGAAGAAAGTCATCACCTCTCATTTTAAACCAAAATGAGACATATTCATTTCCTAGCCTAGAGACCTTGGCATGAGCTTTAATTCACATTTATTCTCATTGTCCATTTCTACGCTTTCCCACAGTAAGCTCGAGTCTAATACTTTGCCCACACAACCCGCCCATTCTGCCGACACCATCCTACTGATACCGGAAGCACCGGCCGGGCTGTCTGGGCTTCACGCGATTCATCTCACCACACTAATCACGACTCTGCCCCGTGACACGTTGGAGCCCCCAAATTCCTAAAGTGGTGGCTCAAACTTGCTTATTTGAGATGAAGTGGAGATTTTCTTTGTGAAATTCTGTGATACTCAGCCACATTTTTCTCTGCTATTCAAGCAAGAACTCTTACTAAAAGAATATATAAAAAATTAGAGTAAAATATCTTAAATAATATTTTTATGCTTTCCATTAATATTCCCTCGCAACTTGTGCATTTGTTTTATAATCTGCTAATGTTCACTAAACAAATAAATAGAAGCAGATGACAAAACTTTAAGAGGAATTCACAGAAGCAAATCGTTTCCAGTTAATACCCTTCATAGAATAAGGAAAAATACATCATTTAATTTTAGAGTCGGGGCAACTTGCATGAGCTCATTCTCCTGGTTCCGGTGATGAAGTTCGTGCTTCACAGCAGGGAGGGCCAGGCCAGGCCCTGGAATACTTGCCTTAGGACTGCAGTCCCCAACCCCCAGGCCACGGACCGATACCAGTCCGTGGCCTGTTAGGAACCAGACCGCACAGCAGAAGGTGAGCTGCGGTGAGCCAGCGAAGCTTCATCTCTATCTACAACCACTCCCCATCACTCGCATCACCGCCTGAGCTCTGCCTCCCGTCAGATCAGCAGCGGCATTAGATTCTCACAGGAGCATGAACCCGACTATAAACTGCACATGCGAGGGATCTAGGTTGCTCCTTATGAGAATCTAATGCCTGATGATCCGAGCTGGAGCTGAGGTGGTGATGCCAGTGCTGGGGAGCAGCTGCAAAGACAGATTATCATTAGCAGAGAGATTTGACTGCACAGAGACCATCATAAATCAATGTCTTGCAGACTCATATCAAAACCCTATCAGTGAGTGGCAAATGAAAATGTACTAATAATAGAAATAAAGTGCACAATAAATGAAATGTGCTTGAATCATCCCAAAACCATCCCCCACCCCCTGCTGGGTCCCTGGTGCCAAAAAGGCTGGGGACCGCTGCCTTAGGAATCAGATTTTCACCCCTTCCTTCTCTGCTTCTTCCTCCCTTCCTTTCATCCTGTTTTTATTTTAACACTTACTTTTGAGCAGCAAGTGTATAGTCATGAACTGTGTTGGAACTGGGGATACCTCAGCATGCAAGCTTCACACAATTCCTGAACTCTTATTTTAGGTTGGAAAGATTTAAATCACGTAATTGCAAACCACCAATGGCTACATCCCCCCCTCCTGCTCTCGTGTTGCAGGATAACTTCTGATCTCCAGAATGTTCTGTGAAATGTCTGTTTTCTCTTGCATTGCTCATCATTTCCACAGGTGGATTTTCACTACTGCTCTCCTCTCACCTCCCGTTCAAGTTTAAGAGCAACTTGGAAACCACCTCCTCCAGGAAGTGACTGTGGCCGTCTGTGTCCTGGTCCAGGTGTCTGGGGCTGGGCTCCATGAAGCTTACCTGCCCCAGAACTTGATGCCTCGTAGACACTCACATTACTATTTATGGAGTGAACAGGGGATGTTTATTTACTGGCCAATGTTTATTTTGTTGCTTGTCTTGTCTTGTTACAAGTGACTTAACACTTTAGTTATTTCCTAAAGTGCTTTTCCTGTTCTGGCATCAGATCTGGGATCTCCTATCATGTTCACCATCATGTCTCCTTAGGGTCCTCTACATGGTGACAGTTTCTCAGACTTCCCTAGTTTTTGTGACTGCCACAGTTTTGGTAAATACAGACCAGGTGATTTGTAGAATGTCCCTCATTGTTGGCTTATCTGGTGGGTTTTTCATGCTTTCGTGGTGAGATTGGGTTACTGGTTTAGGGAGGAAGACCACAGAAGTGGAATGGGAAACAGGAATAGCAGTAACTTTACAACGGTGAAGTCCTACTTGTTGAACAGCATATAATAAATGGAAACTGTAAAAATTCATAGCAAAATGAGAGTGGCACTTTGAATCATCAGTTATTAAGGATAAACTTACTTCCTCATATAAAAAGAATTAAATCAACATAGAAGCCACTCCAAGAACCACTTGTTCCTGCCCACTTCTGTCAGGCATGCCGTATAGACAGTGTGGTTTATGTTAACACCCCACAGATCAGACAGCATGGTCACCCATGGATTGCGGTCACACTTCAGCTATATCCAATAGTTTCTATGTGTGTCCCAAGTTCAAAGAACCCAATGAAGTATCTGAATCAACATTTGCTCAATTGTCACTCAAATTCCGATATTTTCTTTAATAAAAATATTTTAATATAATAAAATTTGAGTCCAACATTAACAAGCATAATTTATAAAATAGTCACAGCAAATAATAAAATTTATTTACCTAAACTACAAAGTCAAAGAATGTGAGAAAAAGAAGATGATGATGATGATGAAAGCTAACATTTTTTAAGAACATAATTGTTGGCCAGACACTGCAAAGAGTCATAAAAATGTCACCTTATTTCATGTCCTTGACAATCCTGTGAGGTATCTCCTTTAATTATGTCACTTTAGGATAACTAAAACCTATTTGGCAAAACTGAAGCAAAAAGAATTAAATTGTCCATGGCCTCCCAATAGAAATTGAATTCCAGCATCTATGCATTTGAAAATCATACTACAGCATTTTATCTTCAGATTTGCAAATGAGAAGATGAAGGTATTATAAGAAATCTGCTCAATATTATACAAACCATTTGAAGGATATAGAATTTTGTGGAAGTATACACACAAAATAGGCTCAAGGAACCCTTGCACAATTAAAATGACATGAAATATCTTGTAGTTTTATGTTTTCAAACAGCAAAATGTCTATTCATTTAGATTCTCATAATTGAGTAACCAATAATTTTTAGGTTGAAACATACAAAATATATATTGAGAAGTTCACATAGAATTTCCAAAGATATTGAAGATATAATATTTCCCCATGTCAGTTTTCCATTGACTTTATTTCCTGAGCTTTGTCTTCAAAGTTCTTAATTCATTAGAACAATTCCCACAATTGGTTTGTGGGAATAAAATCAGCCAAACGCTCTAAGAAGTCCCTCGGAAGACTCAGCTAGAACTTGGGGGAGAGTCCACAAGCAGTCCTTGAAGCAGAACACTGTGGGACCATTGTAAATGTTTAATTTTATACACTGAAATGTTTTCAGAACTAAATAAATAGTATTATATTCAGTGTGGTCAATAAGACCCTAAATATTCATCACTTGGATTCTATTTCCTGGGCAACGCAATAGCTCAGCGGGCCAAGCCTAGCCAGGGTAGGTGCCTTGTGTGAACCTAAGTCTTACGTCTCCTGAATCGTGGCTGTGATGACCCTTTCAGCGACTTGTAAACTGGTGAACAGAAAACTAGTTCTGACCAGGCTGAGGAACACGAATTAGCTGGGAATTCAACCTCTTATGTTGGTATTAAAGTCAGTGAATCAATACATTTAATAAAAAACGTATGTAAGAATGTATGTTTTCAGTAAAGCTCTAATGAAATAACTAGTGCTAGAATGATGCATCATCAAAGAAATAAATTTAAAGTAAAAATTCCTGTGTTGGAGTCCAGTCTCTGCCATTAACTATGATACAAGTTATAGCAACTCACTTATCCTTTCCAGACTGTGGGGTTAATACTCTCTCTAAGGTCCAGGGCAACCTCAGTATGTTCTCCTGAGTCACCTGGAGCACAAGACAGCCACCTTCCAGGGGATTTTAGGTCACGGTCCACACAGTTAATATTATGGAAATAATTTTGTTGTCTTAACAATCGATCACAGATTCAACTCCAATTGTAAATCTCAACTTCTGCCATATTCTCATTGGTATTAATAAACTACGAAACTTATTGGTATTAATTAGGTATTGAGTAGTATCTTTTTTTACTGAATACCCAGAAAATGGGAAACAGTGGAATATTTTAAATTACACAGAATATTCAATTAAACCAGAAACAATGATACAAGCATTTTGACGTATTTCTTATTTCAATACTGGGACGACATGAACTGCCTAATAATAACAATGCTGTTGTGTTTTGTGTTGTCTTGTTTTGTTTTATCCGTACTGAGTTATTTGCATGTATAATTTTATTTTGTCCTCGTGACTCCATACAGTAGATATTAACTGTCTCTCTATATTATAGGTTACACTACAAAGGCCTTGGCCAGGTCATAACACATCCAGAATTACTTAGTTGTAAGATGCAAAGGTTATTTATTTATTTATTTTCTATTTTATTCCAATTTAGTTTTGATTCTGGGAAGAACATTCAACATGAGATCTCCTTAACATATTTTTAAATATGCGACAGAGTAATATTGTCTGCAGGCACAATGCTGTACAGCGAATCTCTAGAACTTGTTCATCTTGCATAGTCGAAACTTTATACACATTGCTCGGCAATGCTCCATTCCTGGGGGAGCCCGCTCCAGTGAATGGCACCCACGATTCTATTCCCTGCCCAAGAGGCAAAGCTTTGACTCAGCCCCAGACATTCTGACCTTGCAACTGAACCCCTAAGCATCGTTCCTAACAATGCGCTGCCCACGGTCTTTTTCACAAAATGTGCAAGGGAAATGTAGCTCCATTTATACAGGTATAAAACGTGCATTTTAGGGCTGTGGACTTCCTAGACAAAATGCACTGTTGGTTCCTTTAATGACAGGTGGAGGGCCACTGTGCGTCCACATGTCTTGTGAATAATCCACTGTGCACCCACACATTTATATGAATAACTAGGACCTCTCCAGAAATAATTTTTACAGAAAGAGAGAAAAACACAAACATTTGGCTCAAAGATCCAGAGGTACAAGGAGAAGTTATCCTGAGTACAGGAAACATCCCTCGCTCCAAGCTTTCCCTTGGCCTGGGCTCCGGATGGGCAGCGGCTCTGATGCAGGCGGCCTTCATCACACGGCACGTCGGACTGAAGGCTGCTGCACACCTGGCTGCAGGTCGGCTGGAGCAGGAGACACCTGCCTTGCTTTGTCACCCGTGCAGCAAGTGAGCGGAGAAGCTGGGGTGGGCGGACACGGGACGAGAGAGGGAGTCGCAAACATACAGCACAGCACTGGCAGCAGGTGGGCAGCTCGCCCCGCCCCGCATGGGTTGAGGGGCAGCGCCACCGCCCCGCCCTGCCCCTTTGGGGGAGACGCTGGGCTCCTTGCAGGGGTCGGTGCGTCTGATGCCAGGACCCGCTGGGGCACATCCCCTTGGTGGTCCCGGCAAGTCATCCCTGCGGCAGCAAGCGGGGCAGGAGGACGCACAGGGGAAGGTCAACACCACGATGTGGCCAGAAGTCCAGCGAATGCGGCCCCTGACAGCTGACAGTCCCGGGGACAGCAAAGCTGGTGTTTGAGGAAGTTGAAGAGGCCTGGAGTCCCTGAAGAACAGGATGCAGCCAAAAAAAAAAAAAGAAAGAAAGAAAGAAAGAAAAGAAATGAAAACAAATAACAACACAGCTCTGTTTTTCTTCTTTATTTATGGCCTGGAAAATGCTGTTGGGTTCCTTTCAGAGGTGGAAGAAAATAAATATAAGTGAAATCAGATACTAGGAATATGTTCACTTTTGATTGGGTAAAACTTTATTTTTTTTTTTTTCACTTATTTGTAAATTTATGTGTTTGGCCAAAATAAATTTTGGTGGTGAAAATGAATTTTAGAATCAGTAAAGAAATTTTAAAAAAAGTGTCTGTTTTAATATATTATTGGAGGACTGCAACGCTTATTTTCAAAAAATGAAATTTTTTAAATGCGAAAACAAAGACTTTGGTGTCACCACATTGGACCAGTAAATCCCTCCACATGTTCAACTTTTCCATCATCCACCAAAATTCCACCTTTAATTAAAGTGAGTTTTGTGGGTGATCTGTGGCCTTTTCATCAGCGAGCTCTGAAATCTTATTTTATACTCCACACTGCCCATTGAAGTCTGTGTATTAATAGCATCACCCATTTTGCTGGTGGAATCTCTTAGATATTTCTAATAACCCTTTGAACTTGAACTACTGTTCTTTCATAATCTGCTAAATCCTCAAACTTTAAGGAATGACTTCTTTCTCTAAGCCCTCTCCTTTCTTTGACTATCTTGTTACAATTATATACTACAAAGAAAGTAGAGATTTGATTTTCTTCTCATACAATTTAGAAAAAGCCATACCAGTTATAGAAACACGTAGATAAAACCTTAATATTATCTGTAGCAGTTTGCACAAATCCCTTAAACCAGGCTGCTGAAGGAGACGACCCTCTGCTTTTTATTAACATCTTTTCTTTCTTAAAGGTTTGGAACAATTTGGAAAGCAGCTGCTGATGGAACGTATTTTTGAAGAACTCAAACTGACCTACAATATTCATTAAATGTTTCTAAATGTACACTTTATTGATTTTTGCTTCATTTTTGATAGGCATTTTCTTCTAAGTATTTCTTTTCAATAATAGAACATGGCTAGCAAGTGAATATGGACACAGAGCAAAGTTTTGGCTGGTTGAAGTGCTTTACTGCTAGGAAAACAGAAACACATAAAATATATTTCGTAAAAAACAAAAGGTAATTCATACCTCTAATTATCAAATAAGCTAATCTGCAGTTTTTCTCAAGCCCGCTTTTCTGATTAACCAGCGCAGAGCACACTACAAGAAGAAACAAGATTGAGTCGAGCTGGAACAGAGGAACAGAAAGTCACATGCAGCAGAAGACTCAGGATTGGACACCCTGGCAGCAAAAGAAGGCACAGAAAAGCAGAAACTGGGTGTAGGTTTAACAGCCTGTGGAAACCGTAGCACCAGTGTGGTCCGGCACTCCAGAGCCAAGTTGTTGTATTGCAAAGACAATGGAATTTTGAGCAAGAATGACATAGTTTTGAATCCTAACTCCACTTAGTTTTATGACTGAATCTTGTTACCTACATTCTCCAAGCCCTACTTTGTTCCATAGTAATATATGAATGAGAGGACCTAGTTTACTAAGTCTCAAGGATTTTCTATCATAAATATGTGCAAAGTGACTGGTGTAATCGTTGCTCAATCTTCGGTAACATTCCTGTTTTTTATCATCATTATTACGATGCCCAACATTATCTTCGTAAGAACCCAAGGGAGTGACCTACAGAAAATTCTCTTGCAGATATTTAAAATTAAATGCTGTGCTTGAAATATTAAGGTTCAATGATCTGAAAAATTCACTTATGCAATAAATAACCTTCTCCAGAGCGTTTGAATAAATGATGTGTGAAAACACATAATTGTGCTCTTACAGAACTTGTTCTTATCTGAACAGCACAAATTGTGAAATACACATGTACATACATATATATGTATTCAATAGAATTTAATATAAAGTAAAAGAAATATCAGAATTGATCACTAGTCAGTCCATTGATATTTGGTTGTATAAAGGATCTTCAAAAGGTTCATGAAAAATGTGTGGTATGAAGAAACTATGCATGGATTTCAATTTTTTTTGCATCAAAATAAACTCAGACTAACTTGTCATAACATGTCTGAATAGGATCTAGTTCAAAGCACTAAGAAGGATAATATATCAGATTGAAACATGAATTCTGCTAAATTGAAACAAGAATAAACATCAAATTTATGCTGAAGCTTGGGTGGAAGAATGGTGAAATCATTGATGCTTTATGAAAAATTTATGGAGATAATGCCCCAAAGAAATCAGTAGTTTACAAAATGGACATCTACTTTTAAAAAGATACGAGAAAATATTGAAAATGAAGCCTGCAGTGGCAAACCATCCACATGAATTTTCAAGGAAAAGAATTAAACTTGTTCAGGCCCTTATTAAAGAGAATTGACAATTAACAGGACAAACAATAGCCAAACAATAGCCAACATCATGGACATCTCAGTTGGTGCAGCTTACACAATTCCGACTGAAAGGTTAGAGTTGAACAAATTTTCCACTCAATGGGTGTCAAAACCATCAAGCCCAGATCAGCTGCAGACAAGAGCAGAGCTTTCAATGGAAAATTTGAACAAGTGGGATCAGAATCCTGAAGCATTTCTTTGAAGAATTCCAACAGGAGACGACACATGGCTTTACCAGCATGACCCTAAAGCAAAACACAAAGTGATGGCAACCAGGGGGTGGAGGTGTCCAGCCAGAGCAAAGGTTCACTGTCAGGAGCAAAGGTCATGACAACAGTTTTGAGGATTTGCTCAAGATATTTTTTTGTCGACTTTCTGGAGGGCCAAAGAATGGTAACATCTGCTTATTGTGAGAGTGTCTTCAGAAAGTTTTAGCAGAAAAATGCCCAGGAAAGCTTCACCAGAGAGTCCTTCTCCACCATGACAATGCTGCTCATTCCTGTCACCAAACAAGGGCAAATCTACAAGAATTTTGATGGGAAATCATCAGATGTCCACCTTACAGTTGTGACTTAAACTGTATATACTCACAGTTGATATGTTTCTCATTTAGACATCCGAAATAATTGAAAAATAGGCTTCTGGAACTAATAAGTGAATATAGCAAGGATGGAGGATACTAGGCTAGTATATAAGGTAATTGCTTTTCAATATGTGAAAAATGAGCAATTAGAATGTGAAATAAAAAAAAGTTTGTAATAGCACCAAATAAATAAACTACTTTGATAGAAATCTAAAAAATATTTGCAGGATACATATGTGGAAAGCTAAAAGGAAATCAAACATATGAAAACATGAAGACTTATTCCACATTCATGAATTAGAAAGCACAATATTGTCAAAAAATAAGATTCTTGCCACATTGATCTATAGATTCAGTGTATAGAATTTTGATTTCAAGCAAAATCCTAACAAGCTATTTTGCAGATATTTAAAATCTGATTCTAAAGCTTATATAGAAAACCCAAGACCTAAAATACCTAACACACACTGAAGTAGAAAAAAGGTGCAGGAATGACACAACCTGATTTCCAGCAGTACTGCTACAGTAACCAAGGGGGGAAAAGACACAGAGATCAATAGAACAGAGTAGAATTCCTGAAAATAGGACCTTAAAAAATATAACCACTGCTCTTTGACAAAGGAACAGTGGAAATTCAATGAGGAAAGGGTACTCTTTTTAATAAATTATACTGGAACATCTGGATAAAATAGTAATAATAATAATCTAGACACAGAGCTTACGTCTTTCACAAAAATTAACTTATAATTGATCTTAGACCTAAATGTAAGACAAAACTATGAAATGTCTAGAGGAAAACATAGGAGAAAAATCTATGTTACATTGAGTTGGTGATATGTTTTTTCAGATACAAATTCAGAAGAATATCGATTAAAGGAAAAACATTAAATTAGCTTATATTAAATGGGAAATAATTTTAATTTCTGCTCTATGAAAGACACCATGAAGAGAATCAAGAGACAAGGCACAGAAGGAGACAGAATATTTGCAAAATGTACATCTTATAAAAGATTATGTCCAAAATATACAAAGAACACTTAAAACTCAAGAATAATAAAATAAACCTACTAATGTGTGCAAAAGATATGAAGCAACACATCAATAAAAAATACATACATAGAAAATAAACAACTGAAAAGATCTTCAACATCATTTCACATTATGGAATTAAAAATTAAACAATAATGTGATACCACTACACACCTATAATGGCTAAAATCTAAAACACTGACAATGCCAATTGCTGGTGAGTATGCAGCAGCAGGAACAGGAACTCTTATTCATTGCTGTTCGGCATACAAAATGCTACAGCTACTTTAGAAGATATTTTGGAAGTATCTTACAGAGTTAAACAGACTCCAACCATATGATCCAGCAATCATGCTCCTAGGTATTTACTCAAACTGATTTTAAAATGTATGCCAACACAAAACCTGTACCTGAATATTTATAGCAGCTTTATTTATAATCACAAAATACTGGAATCTACAAAGATATCCTTCAATAGGTGACTTGGTAAATAAACTGTGCTAAATCCGTATACTAAATATTAGCCAGAAATAAAAATTAAAAAGCCATCAAGCAAAAAAAAAAGCCATGAGTGAACCTTAAGTGCATATTCTAAGGGAAAGAAGCGCTTTTGAAGGGGCAGCATGCTGTCTGATTCCAATGATGTGATATTCTGGAAACAGCAAAACTGTAGCAATGGTTTAAAAAAAAAGAAAGAAAGAACCAGTGGTTGCCAGGAGTTTGTGGGAGAGGAAAAAAATTGAATAGGTTAAACACACACAAGAGATTTTTTAAACTGTGAGACCATTTTGCATGATACTTAATGGTGGAT
Source organism: Varecia variegata (assembly GCA_028533085.1). Taxonomy (NCBI): domain Eukaryota; kingdom Metazoa; phylum Chordata; class Mammalia; order Primates; family Lemuridae; genus Varecia; species Varecia variegata. The sequence continues at coordinate 2,060,499 of CM052437.1, forward strand.
TTGTGAGACTGTGCTTTTGCTAAAACGCACGGAACTTTACAGCACAAAATGTGAACTATAATGTATGCAAATTTAATAAATCATTTATGAGGTCGGGGGATCCCAGGATGGAATGCAAAATGTGACAAAACAAATTAACTGTATTACAAATGCATGAAACAAGCTTACTGAAAGGGGTGGGGGTAAAGGTGCTGGCCCAGTAACTTGGGAGATGATCACTGTCTGTAACTGTGACTAACAACAAAAGAAGCTTGCCTGAGAACTATACTCTAGAAAATAAATCGGTTTACCATGGGGTTACATGTGAGCAATTTTGATACTGCTACAGCTGTATACTGGAATTGAACAATGAAGTAAGCGGATGACGGATGTTGGGAGCGGGGTTTCTCATGTGGGAGTGGGAATTTATAGATAAGCATGGAAGAGGAGGCTAGAATAATCCATATGGTCATGTCTTAAAGTTGGAGGCATCTGTATGAACTTGTTTAAGCTTAAGGATGTTACAGACTACTATGGTTAGAGCATACTCCCTAAATTTCATGCATTGGAAACTTAATCCCCAAATTCATACGTTAATTGGAGGTGGGGCTTTTGGGAGTACTTAGAATTAGATAATGTCATCAGGGAGAGACCCCCAAGATGGGACAGTGGGAAGAGGAAGAGAGACCTGAGCTGACAGACATGCAGACTCCCACCCTCTCACCAGGTGATGCCTCTGTCAGGTATGAAGCATCAGGTAGGTCCTCACCAGGTGCTGGTGCCATGCTTTTGGAGTCCAAGCCTCTAGAACTATAAGAAATAAATCTTTTTTATTTATAAATTATCCAGTCCATTGTATTCAGTTACAGAAATGGAAAATGGACTAAAATACATATGGTTAAAGATAGAAATATTTGTATACATACATGTATATATTTGCATATATATTTATATTTCATTTATATTTTATATATTTATATACACATATATTATATCTATATACACACACACATATATGCTTTTTTTCTTAATCTGTCAGTTGAGAGGGCCTAGAACAATGATATCTTAGCAGCTATGAGCACACCTAGTACCCAGATCTTGGATTCTAATATTGTTCTCCAGTGGAAGAAAATAGAAATCCTGGAGCAACAGGTGATTCTAGGACTAGGGCAGAAAATATAGGAGATAAGCCTGGATAATCTTGTCATGACAGAAAGTCAGTGCTATGGTCTGACTGTGTTCCCCCAGAATCCAGTTGTTGCCAATGGTGCTAAGAAATGGGGCCTCTAAGAGGTGATTAGGCCTTGAGGTCTAACCTCAGGAATGGGTTAAGGCTTTTATAAAGGATGCTTCCACTGCTTTAGGTGAACCTGCTCTTTGGCTATGCAGCTGTGTGAGGAAACAGTGCTCCCTTTGTCCAGAGGAAGCAGCCCTCACCAGGCAGCAGACCTCCCAGCACCTTGGACTTCCCAGCCTCCAGCGCTCCAAGGAAATAATTTCTGTTCTTATAAATTACCAAGTCTATGATAATCTGTTCTAGCAGCACAAATGGACTAGGACAAAACAACACAAAAATCCAAAATACACACACAGTTATGGAGGTATGCCAAATTAACACAATAGCCAAGTAAATACGTTCCCAGTGGCCAAAGCTGGAACAGTTTGAGCAACAAAATAAATAAAGTTATATTGGATTATAACTTAAAGTGTAAAATAAATACCATGCTTGCATACTGATATAAATATGTCATTGAAGAAATGAGTAGATGGGGGATGAGAGAATTTTCCCATGCAGAAAAATTCTGAATAACTCTGCCTTCAAGGTGGTGGAGGACAATTCTCCACTGCCTAGGTGTGGGCTGTGCATGTTGGCTTCCTCTCAAAAAGTACAGCTTGAAAAGGGGAAACTTGGCAAAAATGACCTCAGCCAGGTAACCAAGGTTAACATCAACAATTGTCACGCAGATGGTGTGTCCTCTTGACGCAGGTTATAAAAATGGCACTTTCATCTCTCTAGTCTTGTTTTTTCACAGTTGAATCAAGTTCAATGCTGCTAATTCCTGTGGCTAGTATTTTAGAGCTGCCACCAGGAATAGTAGAAGAGCAATTGACAGAACAATGAAATCTCATCTTGCCGTACATTTTGCCCAAATCTATTTTTCACAGCTTTGTGGTGATTATATTTTCCATGAAATTGATCTTTGTGTAGATTGTTACGGCGAATTTCATGACAACTAATGCAATTACCCGCAAATCTTAAAAGTGCACTACCTGTCTGCCTCACTGAAAGACAGTTTGATCTTAGCAAGGAAACAGTTATTGGGGAATCTCACTAAATTTCAGTTTGATCAGGGAGTTTGGAGTTAACACATGTTGGCGGCGAGAATTATATTGAGTATTCTTGATTAACAGTTGTGTTTGATCAGGGATTTAGAAGTTAGCACCTGTGAGAAAGTGAGAATTGGATTCTAAATGGCTTCGCTACACTGAAGAGCTGTCTCGTTGCTACTGGGTGGAGCTTAAAGCATGTGCTAGGAGACGAGCGGGGAAGCCGGTATGAGTGACGTCCACGTGCTCATGTGTTTCTGTTTCTGAAAAAAAATCACACCTTGAATAATGTTTTATTCATTATTCAATGAATAGCATTCAAATGTTATTTCTACTTTGAATGCCTCCAGAATCTCACCACATGCTGGATACCCAACTTTTATCTTAAATTTAACAAATACTTGTTATTTATCCATATTTAAGGCAGCATGACCCACTAGAAAGGCATTGCTTTTGGAGCTGGATAGTGCTGGGTGTGTCCGGCTCTATCATTTTTGTTCTACAAACTTGGGCATGAAGTTTTCCTCTCTGAAGCTCAATTCCCTTTAATAAAATGGAAGCTATAATATGACCTAGGGAAAGTGGTGGAAGGAGTTACTCTAATCTGATAAGAATGTAGAGCAGTTAGCATAGGAAAACCATGTCTGTGGGGTGGTCTCCTTTTCTGAGACTCAGCACCTTCCACTCTAGGCTTCTCATTATTCCCTAAACATATGGCCTTGTTATCTTGGCTTCTGTGCTTCATCTATGATGAAGGGTTTGCCCCCTGACTCCCACCTTTCAACTACACAAGTCTTCAGCTTCTAAAACCTCTTTTCTACTAATCTCTCACCTTAGAGCATCTCTGTGGCTCCACAGCAATGTATTGACGCCATCCACTCCCGCCAGGCTTCATCATTGGATTAGTTTGAATAACTTCACCGTCTCTATTTTTCCTCCTTCTAGGCATCGTGTGTCCACACATCTCTGAAGCATACTTATGTTCCCCTAGGACTCCGAGTTTGGATCTACCCACCCAGCATCTCAACTGGTTCCTCGTGCTGCCTGTCTTTGAGATTCAAATTCATCAGTTTTCCTCATCTTTTTCAGTTCACTGTAACTAATCACTTCTTGAAACATCTATAGCTCCAAAATCTTATTCCAGAAAATATGGCATTGACTCCTATTATAATCTTCCATTATTATTATTTTAAACTAATAACCAAGCTTTATAGCAATCTATCAATGTGGAAAGTATAATGCTAAGTCCTTGCACAGGAATTACACAGCCATGTGAGATAGGTACTATCATTAATATTGTGTCCTTTTCACATGTAGAAAAACTGAAAAATACCTTTTCTAAAGTCACATGATAGGAAGTGGTAGAACTTGGGCTTTCTATTGTAAGCCTCTGGATGGCAGGTGGGGTAGTCATGTGTCTGTCACTAACAGGTACTAATTGATTAAAAAGGTGAAAACTTACTTATAATAAGTACCATGATTAGTCATGTTCAGACTTGCTTTATTAAACATATTTTGCTTATTTGTTTGAACTGGATTCTAAGTCTAAGGACTCAGAGTCCTTAGTTTATTATAGTCATTATAGCCTGTCAGTAAGAGTTAAAGTTCTTGGATTTCACAGTTATGTGTGAAATTTCCCAGAAGAGGACATGCTTAACACAATATTTTTACTGAGTGGCAGAATTTCAATAAGGCTAGATTCTTAAACTAAAGGAGTGAGTGTCCCTTATCTTGGAGCCAAGATGACTCTAATTAATGACTTTGCTAACAAATGGTTTTTGCTTATAAGTATTTTAATTCAGATTTCTTTGTTAATTTAGGCATAAGTATCCATCAAATACAAAATATATTGTCAGAAAGAATCTCTTTAGTTCCTCAAGTTTATTTCCTTTGAATTTATTTAGTTAACCAATCACTTGTAGAGTTATTTATTAGCCACTTAGCTACCTAGGTAGGTAATGAGTCAACATACATTTATTAGACACCTCCTCTGTGCCAGGCACCATGATGAGAGATAGAAACAGGGCCATGACTGAGCCTACAGAGCCTGGGCTCTTCCACTGAAGCTGTTCTAAGGAGAGAGAAATTAAGAAACCAAATGAAGGAATACATATGGGGAGGAGATGTGTGTGCACATTTAGGTAAGTCCTCTAAGAGAAGAAATTCAAGGAAAAGTGTTGTAGGTTCAGCCCTATGGTCTTATGAAGAATACAGTGGTACACGTTTTCTCAGAAAAGATAAAGTTAAATTCATGTAACACAGTGTTTGAATCATATATTTCTCCCATTCTATCTTATCATTACTTGAGTCTTTGTATTAAATGGCCAAAAAGCAACAAGTGATTGGGTACAGAGTCAGAGCATGAGTATAAAAGCATTTCTACCCCTTTTGTTTTCTAAGCAGGTAGGATTAAAGTTTTATGAAGCTGAGAGGACAAGCTTTCGGCACGACTCAGTCTGCATCCACCCCTGCATCTTGTGCTCATTCTCATCAGCGTAAGGAGAGGAGGAAATCAGTCCACAAATGCAAACACACAAATACCCACAATTCATTACATAGACTATTCTCTTGTTCAGGATCCAGGGACAAAAACTATATAAACCTGAAAAGGAAAAGGATGCATCTGCTCATTTAATATTGACATGGCATTGCTGTTGAATCTGGAAATGCATATTTAAAAAAAATAAAAGAATTAGATATGCTTAAGATGCTTAATTTATGGAATTGAAAAATATCTACTGAAGAATATCCACAAACACATCAAACAGTGTATTCTTTAATTTTAAGGCCAAGGTTAATCAAATGCAATGCAATTCTGGCATTTAATAATTTCAGCCTGCCATTTTCTCTGGGAATGCTGGTAATTTATTTGATTTTTAACATCAATAAATATAGTAATCTTTAAAAATATCCAGAAAAATATGTAGCTTGACTGGCCCAATAAACTAAAGATCCATGAAATGCATGTCTGTCTTTTATTTTCCTGCAGGGAAACAATGGAGGTAGAAACTGTTCACAAACAGTTTTGCGATCAAATTCAAGGTGATTGGAACATGATGGTCATGGTGATATTTGGATGTTATAGCCCCCTTTCACTTTAACTATATGATTTAAATAAAATAATAGGGTCTGTATGGATTGCACAGAAAATCAGATCAAAGGGAAGCAAACAGCATTGACAGAGGAAGGACCTAGAGAGAAGTGGAGCTCCACCATGGCACTGGCCCAGTTCTGAAGCCAGAGATGGGAGTGAAATCCAAAGGAAAGAAGATGTGTAAAGCCAGGAGACACTGCTGTGAATTCTGTGCTGAAAGGCTACAGAGTCTCCTTATGCTATTACGGGCTATTGTACGCTTTATGCTATTATGCTCTTATGGACTGTGGCTAAATGTTTGATCTCTCATCTCAAGGAGAAGAAAACCCACCGGAGAGAGAGATGGCCAGAAAGGTCCCCTCCATCAGGCCTGAGTGAAGGTGGTGGTGAGTGCAGGGCCCCTCACTGGAACCCCAAAGGGAAGGATGCGGGAGGGACAGAGCTGCGAGAAGGGAACATAAATGAGGTTCAGATTAGGGAGCTCATGTGATACAAGTTCTCTCTTGGCCACATGAAGACAGTTTTGGTAGGACCGGGCTTCCTGTTTCAATTCTAAACAACTGAGCATTCAGTGGTCCAATTCTCTGCTTCCACATAGAGGGCAGAATTAAGTTCTATCCAATACCAAAGTCCACCAGGTTTTAACTCCCTGAGGGCAAGGAGTTCTGGTTTACATCATACATGCAGCACTTAGCTCAGAGCCTTACACACGTCGTAGGTCCCTAATCAATGTTTGTTGTGGTTGAATAGATGAGACCCTCAAAGATGGGCCATCCTAGGTGGGTGTGACTCCAGTCTCCTTCATGTCTGAATCAGCCCTGACCAAAGAGGCCAGTGTCATGCAGATCGTGCACAGATGTTGAGGAGGACCCCTGCCCACTGCCAATCTGGTTAAACTTGGCTTAATCCTCACCTCAATGGACTGTTAAAAATAACACATTGTTTTATCATTTCTGCAAGTTTGTTTATCTCCTTATTGAGAAATAGAAGCTCGATGAGCAGCCCTTCCCATTTTTAGGTTTTCATAATACATCCACACACAGCACATACGTATATGCATGCATGCATAGACACATGCATATGTGAATTCATGCAGCATGTCCACATGCTGGGAACATTGACTAATCTGTGTAGGATTGGGATGGAGTGTGGGGTGGGGGACATGCACTGGGTGGGATCCCTTGTCCTGCCAGACCCCACCCTCCTGTTAGCTCTCCCTGCCCCCCTCTCACTCTCCTCTTCCTTTTCCCTCTCTTTATCCCAACTGGAAAATTCCTTATTTTAATCCCTCTCCCCAGTTCTTTCCTCACTCACTTTCCTCAGCTTTCCATGTCCTATTACAAAGAGAATCCTTATAGAATAGTACATTTTAATTAATGTTGATTATTTCAAACATTAATTGTTGACTAATTATTTGACTGATTGTTCCTGAGTCAACTTTTGCAGTTTTTAATGCCACTAATAACATTAAGACATAAGGATTTGGGCAGTTGTTTTGTCTATAATAATTTTTACCATGTTCCATTTTAGCTATTACTCATTGTATATTGTGTTGAAAACCTTTGGCAATAATATTCACTCTATGTTTTATACGAGACTGATGACACCCACTTATTTATCAGCACAGAGCACAGAGGTCATAGAACGGCAATGACATGGGATTTGGGTGCAAGATCCAAACACCCTATTCCTTCCAGCCCCCATCGCACATCAACCATACTGTCTCAAAGTTGGGTTTTCTTTTTCTATATAAAATGACATTTTCAGTACTTAAATCATCAAAATTAAAGATTCCAGTCACAAAGTAGCTGTCATTACTGGAAAATGATTAAAAAGAAAAAAATCTGCAATACTAATAAAATTTGTACCTAAACATAGTTAATATAAATTGTTTTGCCAAAAGAATGCTTAAATTAATCCTTTAAGAGTGGGAAAGTTCTCAACCTTTTCCCCACAATAAACACTTTCTAGATGTAACTCAAATTAATCATAAAATTTATTCTGGAAGCATTTTGTTACATGGTAGAAAGAGGCTGATTAAATAAAAAGAATTGATGTTATTCAGGAACAACTTTAGAAAACACTGTGAAGTACTTATTAATAATTTAAGTTGGTAATGAATCTTTTTAGATTCTGTCCCTACACTGGCATCTAAGTCTGTCTGTTAATGTCAAAAAGTTTGATTTTTTTTAATCACACCTTCTCAAATATCCCATTTTCCTGACCTTTCTGAGCACTCACTCTACCTGGAGTCTTCCTGGATTTTGTGCCACTGCACTTCAGCGAGGCCATCTCTAGGGAAAAGGGTGGGTGCCAGGACTTTGCTGGTAAATGCTTAACCACCAGCTATCCAAAAGAAAAAATAAAGGTTGCAATTTGTGGTCTTTGCCAGTTTCTGTGGTGTAAATATTTCTACCACTCTTGCTGAGTTCAAGCCACCGACTGACTGAGCTTAGAGCTGGGAAGAAATGCACTCACTGCAAGCTGGGGAGAGTGGGCTCCAGGCACACACTGGGGTTTGCCATCTTTCCTACCATTGTGGGAACCTGTGAGATGAGAAAATCATGGGAAATGGGGGCCCTTCCCCAGATGTCTGGAGGAGAGTGAAAGAGAGGGGAGGTGTTTTGGCAAGACGGTTTGTTAATTTTGGGCTTTCTGATTAGCATTCTGGGGTAAGTTCACAACTTGGATTGGTGGTGTGTGTGGGAAAAGGTAGGGGAAGGTCGTGTGTGTGGGAAAAGTAACTGAGAGATACATATGACTTCAATACTGGGCAGGGGAAGTCAGTATTGAAGTTATATGTATTTCTCAGTTACTTGCAAACTTTTCTGACCCTAAGAATCACATAGAGCCTTTCTTAAAAATGCATATTTCCAGGTTTTTGCCCAAATGGAATCAGTACTTCTCAGGAGAGCCTTGAGAAATCATATTTTAGCAATTGCCCCTGTAATTCTATCGATCAGGCAAGGTTTAAACGTGGAGACTGAAGCCTTGCTTTGGGGTGTAATTATCTGAGAGAGAACACGCAGAATGGTGTTTTCCAACGCTTACCATGCAGCAGAATTACCTGGGGAAGCTTAAAATTCCTGTTGCTCAGTCATCACCCCAGAGATTCAGATGAGTTTGTCTGGGTTGGGGCAGACGGGACATCTGTAGATTTCAAGAGTGTCCCAGGGCTTAAAACACAGAGTCGGGCTGGGAAACACTGGTGTCGTCCTGCCGACTGGGAAGGGGTTTGACAGCAGCACTGGGGGGAAATCAGCCTTGAAGCTGAAGCCTGCAGGATCACGACTGCCGCTTACACGCGTGTAAGTTTATCTTTCCCAAAAACCCGCGTCCTGCTAGAGACAGGGCTCGTGTCTGCTCTCCCTCTGTGTCCCCAGCACTTACCCAGCAGTCGCATATGGTGATCCTGCAATAAATGTCGAGTGAGCGAATGTCCTAATTGGCTTACCTCATTAATAACATGGTGATAATGTGTTGATTAATGCATTACCTTGTCCTGAGTAACATGTTCTATGGGGCCATCTGCAGACAATGACTTAACCCAAAGAAATATCTCCCCACTGACTGTGGTGGGCAGGTGGGGGAGACGTGTTTTATTAAGCCTTTCTCTTTTACACAAATTGTATTACATGGGCAGCTTATTTCTATTAAGAGCCGTGTAGAGTCCTGGTATATTTTGTTCTTGTAAGTGTGCATTAGATAGCAACTTCCCAGCTGGAAGGTACAGGACAGGGCTTTGGAATAATTATTTTAGAAAGAGATATAACATGAATAGTATTTATGTATTTAGAAGTAGTTAAAGACATTTACTGCTGGATAAGGTAAAAAATGTCTCGGATGTGAAAAAATGGCCTTTTCCTCATAGGCACAAAATATTGCATAACTGTAAAAATTAATTTATTTCAAAAAACATATTTCCCATTCTCAGTGTACTGCCGATCGGGAGTATGAGCACAGGAAGTATTCAGGTCTGCCTCTGGCACCTACGGGATGTTTGGTGAATGATGTGAACCTCATTCTTCACACTCATGAGCAATTAGGCAAGAATCGGTGCCTGTTTTCTCTCGGACTGCTTTTCCCATGTGTCCTACCTCTTCCTATTTTGTTGTCTTGGTTTTTTCAATGACAATTAAAACTGAACCCAATGAGAGAGAAGGGCTTTTTGCTTACTGCAATTTGTTCTGCTTTTATTACTTTAAAGTGAACAATCACCCCCTCTCCCCTGTGCCCTGGGAAACGTGTTTCCTGAGGCCTGGAGAGGAAGGACCTTCTCTCTGGCTGCCCCAGCATTCTCCGTGGGGGTTTCAGGGAAGGCTACCTGGGTACAGCCACTCGGGGGTGTATCAGCAGATCAACCTATATTTTCACCGGACCTAGGTTATCCACCAGTGTAGTTCTTGTCCTCCCAGAGGGCTTTGGACAAAATCTGGAGACATTGTATGTTGTCCCAACTTGGGAGGGTGGTGAGAAGCTGCTCCCAGCATCTAGTAGTAAAGGCCAGGATATCGAAAAACACCCAACACAGGACAACCTCTAAAAAAAATGGTCATCTGTCACCAAATGCCAATAGTGTCCAGACTGAAGAACTCTGATCAGTGTTTACATTCATATTTATATCTAGAGGTCTCCAGGTGAGTTCTTATGAGAAGTTACATAGCCCTCAACAAGACACGGAGTTAGTTGCCTACATTTATATCTGCTCTACTCTAGCAAATTCCTAGAGGACAGAAGCAGCAAATTCCTAGAGGACAGAAGCAGCACAGTGCCACCTCTGTACCTGCAGATAACCTGGCACAAACCCTTAGACACAGATGCACAATTAATGTTTTCTGAAATGAAGTCAGAGAACCCAGCAGACACTTTCTGTCCTGAGTGTCTACCTCACTGTCTCTACCATGAGATGTAAAATAATTTCTTTTGTGTAGCACCTTGAGGGTTCCTATGAGTGAAAATGATATCTTAGAGGCAGAGCACTGTAATCCTAGCTAAAGTCATCCTGTTATTTAATCTCAACACACTCTAAAACAGAGAAGTTTTCTTTGAACAAGACTTTACTGAGAGCTTCCTAGTCACCCTTGACTTTGTCCTTACCTTCCAACATTCAGTTTGTCACCAGGCTGTGCAGGAATGACACTTCTCTTTAATGTCCATTGGAAGAGAAGTGTCAGTGACCACAGTGGACAAGCCGTCTGTGGCCTGGCCTGCCCTGGCTGTCAGTCTCTCCGCACTCCCTGCTCTCCCCCAGCTCCAGGTGCACTCACCCTGTGCAGGTCCCAAGCCCACCGAGGACCTCCACACCTCCAGACCTCCAGACTCTGGCACATGCTCTTTCTTTGTCTGGCAATGTCCTTCTCCCCTCCGGGTTATTGTTTAATGCCTCATTATCCAACTGATTTGTCTAGTGGTCCTGGGCTCGGAACGGTGCCATCACCTGTCTTAGAATAGTAACCACTGTGGGTTTGTGACCCATTAAACACTGCACTGCCCAGCCCTTCACCTGAGCATGGACAGAGACGTGCACATGCCCCACTGAGCAACAGGTGGGTTTTGGGAAATCTGGCCTGGCCCATGCAGGTGGCCACAGGACACACCAAAACAAAATTCCGCTTGTTTCTGAAGGGCTAGAAATGTCACAGAAAAAGTGAACCCTCTGTATGAGTAACATGCAGCTTTTCTCTGAAACCCACCGCAGATGTCTAAAAGAGCAGTCATTACTAGTGCATTTGTTTATTCTGTTTCCTTACAGAAATGGCACCTGCTAACCAAGCAGGAGGCAGGAGGAGGGAACAGGGAAAGCTTACAAGGAAATTAGGTACCTTCCACACTAATGCAATGTCTGCTAGGAATGTTTCGGAAACCAGAAAGAACACAGACTTTGCGCATGGACCGATCACACGTGCACTCAGTCAGTCGGCACCACTTTCTAAATGTGGGGGGCGGGGGACACTGGCTGAGGGAAAGGAGGTGCCACACAGGCCTGTCATTGATCACGTCCTCAAAGGATGCACTTCTTCATGGGGTAACTAGAAGTGCTTATAAATTGCTTATCCAGATCCTGGACAGATGACGAGAGCTATCAGAGAAAAGATGACTTAAATCATACTGTGTCCAAGTCCAGACGGGACACCGGCCACTCCCAGGTAATCAGAGGCGACTTCATGGGAGAGTTGGGATTTGAGCTATGCACGGAATCCCACAAGCAGTGCGGTGAACTCCTGGAAACTTCTGGTGTGGTCTGTTGGTAATACAGTAACCGGCTCTATGAATACATTTCAAGGACCCCTGTATGTTTTTTATAATCCTCTCCCTTAACTAAATACTTGACCTTTTGAGTTGTTTCCCAGAAATGGTGGATTTCCTGCAGGAAAGGAGCTGAGTTTCTGAAGTCCCTGGGCAGACTCCTGACACCAAGAGTCACCATCCCCACCACCTGCCCCAGTGCACGGGGCCCCTCCTTTAGAAGCCATCATCTCTGTTAGCGGGGGAACGGGGTTTGAGGCAGTTTCTCCCATTCTCCTGACATCTGTCGTGTTAAAAAATTCCTTCCTTCCTTGGCAACCCTCTTTGCCTCAATAACTGGATCTTTGTGCGATAAGCAACTGCGTCCAGACCGAACTCCCCTGGCGGTTTTGACAACACTTGGACCGTCCACCCCTGTCTCTCTGGAGATGCCCACCTCTTGCATCCCCCTCTGCCACTCAAGAGGGAGAGCTGCTCCTGAGGAGAGACTGTTTTATTAATATAAAGAAACAGAGAAAAGTGAAATAAAAAGGGTGTTAAATCAGAAAAAAATTAAAGAATGCTTCAAGCGTTCATCCTGGGAAGGTGCATGTTCCTGTGACGTAAGACTGATAGGAAACCCTGGGCACGGCTGGCACAGGCTGTGTCACATGAGTTCAACACAGCAGGTCCCGTGAGGACTTGCGATGTCGCCCTGCTCTCTGGCTTACGACAGCGACAGATGTGACTTTTCTTCCCATCAGGGAGCAGCATCACTTGATGGAAAGTGCCTGGATTTGGAGTCTAACAGCCATTCTGCCCCTGGCTGTGTGGACGGGGGCACCCTCTGCACCCGCAGGGCCCCCCAGGTCCTTCACTTGGGGTCACCCATCCCCTCACGGGTCAGCAGTGGGGAAGCAGCAGATAGTGAGAGGACACGGGACTTCAGTGAGTCTGAACTCCTTTTCCCTTTCCCTTGATGAACACTCAACACAATAGAAATAACAGTAAAAAAAAACCCAAATGATTGTGACACCTGCAGGAATGAAATAAGGAGCATAAGGAAAGCATTCTTGAGGGGTGGATGGGTGAGAAATTTCCTGGAGCTCATCCCCGGGCTGCTGGTCAGTTGCAGTTTGGGCATAGATGGAGGGCAGCCCTGGCCCTCTCACCTGCCGTCCCCGCACCTGTGCCCAGGTGCCTGTGGGGAGCACCTGAGTCCGTGCCTGAGGCCTGCTCAGAACGCCCCTGCGCCGAGCAGGTGTTGGCTACTGTTGCTATCACTGCCACGACCACTGCTGCTAGTGTATAGAATGGGGAAAGCACGTCCAGTCCTTGGTTATACAGAAGGAAATCCGGTTTCTTTCTTTCTTTCTTTTTTTGGTTTCTTTTGACTAATACCTTCCCAATCCCACCCCACCCCCGGAAACCATCTTTCCACTCTCTACTTGGATGAGTTCAAACTTTTTAGATTTCACATGTAAGTGAGATCGTGCAGTATTTGTCTTTCTGTGCCTGGCTTATTTCATGTGACATAGTGCCCTCCAGAGTCACTCGTGCTGTCACAGATACTGGGTTTACTTCCTTCTTAAGGCTGATCTTGTCCCATTGTGTATGTTCCACATAGTCTTTTGTCTGTTCATTCCTGGATGGACACTTGGGGTGATTCCATACCCTGGCTATTGTGAATGGTGCTGCCATGAATATGGGAGTGCAGGGATTTCTTAGACATACTGCTTTCGTTCCCTTTGGATACATACCCCAGAAGTGGGATTGCTGGATCAGGAAATCCGATTTCTAATGCAATAGTTCTTATGTGGGAATAATTTTTCATCACCCATCCCCTAGGGGGAATTTGGCAACGTCTGGAGATTTTTTTGGTTGTTGACTTGGTGGGTGCTACTGGCACCTAGTGGGTGGAGGCCAGCAGACTTAGCAGCATCCCATAATGCACAGGAAAACCCCCACCGCAGAGAACTATCCAGCCTCAAGTACCCATAGTGCCGAGGTCCACAAACACTGACCTATGGCTAATGCGGTGCTTGGGCCTAGAAGGGGACGGCAGGCAGCCCTGCTCCCACCCACTCAGACACCGGAGTCATGTTCCCAATGCTGTCATACCTGGGCACAGCTCTGCTTCACGCCTTGGCCGGACTTCCAGGGAAAAAAGCAATGCAAATCAATTGAATGTCATCAAACTGTTTTCATGGAAAGGCTCCTGCCAGCTGGGAATCCTCACCCTGTCTCTCTTTTCCTCCTCCAGAGACCAGCCAGGCCCAGGGAGCCAGCCAAGTTGGCGCCAGGAGCAGGCAGGTCCCATGTCCCTGGAGGTGGACAGGCCACGTGACCTTCTGCAGTCGACTGTCTGGGAAATCCTGCCAATCAGTCAGCAAAGCACCCAGGCCCTGCCCTCACCCCTCACTGGAGGCAGCAATACAACAAATAAATAAGTATAAATAAATAAATCCCAGGTCTGGCATGATAAACGTGTCAGATGTGCCTCTTCAGAGACACCTCCCAGGGCAGGACCCGCTGCCACAGTCGATAAATACCTAGTGAATGAAGGAGTGGATGACTGAGAAGAAATGACTTAAGGAATCGTAACTAGGGATTGGGAATGTGGCTGAAAACTTTTAACTCTTCAGTAAGAAAGAAAATTCGGGACCAGAGTTTAGAAATTCAATTTGTATAGTCCATGAATTGTTCATTTTTATCCCCACACATTCTAATGTGGTAGATAATTACCTGCCAAACAGTAGAAATTCAATAAGTGTTTATGTCAAAGGAATAAAGTTTGAGTGCTCTTAAATCTTCAAAGAGTAAAGTAGTAAAATAGAAATAAAATTGTCTTTGGAGAATTAAGTCATGAGCATAATTATAAGTGGGCAAGTTATTCTAGTAATAGAGTCAACTATAAATGTTACATATCATGAGATATTTGACAAAAAAATTCTTCTTGACATTTCTAAAATGAGGTAATGACACAATAATCCTTGTTTTAGCAACCTTGATAGGTTCAGTTAGTGTCTCCAGGGCTCTGCTCTTGTGGCCTCACTACCATGCTTCCAATTTTAAGAGGTTCTTATGATTTCCTCACACATATATTCAGTGTATTTGCTGAATATTTGGGGGGAGGAAAATTTAGGGTCCTGAAAGAGATATAGAATGATATGTTTTGATCGACTGAAAAAGGATTTTGTAGACTTCCAAGTTGCCTGGTTTATAAAGTAGTTGGTTAGTGAATCTAACATGAAATATGTCCTAAGTGTCAGTATTAAAATAGTGATATTTATATCTCAAATTTGAAATACAATTATAGTCAAGGGGCATAAAGGAATCACAGAACTCATGGAGGACGCAGCACATCTGGATCTGGGGGAAGAAGTGAGTGTGTGGAACCCATTCATCCTGTGCTGACGCAGCAGCAAGACACCCAGAGCTCAGGGGAAGTACTCAGAGTACAAATTAAACTTCCAGCAACTGTAGCCGTATTGCATCAGTTAGCACTCACTTAGGCCAATGCACACACACAGGAGGAGCAACTGAAACGGCATGTTACAATAGTGAGAGAAGGACGTTTCGAGCACCTGCAAAAGATCAAGGCTGTGAACGTGAATCTATCACAACAAGACAACACGTGTGGGGCGTGGGAGAAGATGAAAAGCGTCACGGGCTGCTGGAAATCCGGGATCCAGGTGCTGCACGAGCCTGCATCTCGGTGCTCTCACCTACAAATTAGGGTGTAGGTCCGCATCGTCACCTGCGATCCTGCCGTCTTTTTATGAACTGGTCTGAGTCTGCAGTACTCCTAATACATTAGAAGGTCAAGTATTGCAGAAGCCCAGGCAGCACTAGCCCTGCAGCATTGTGTGAACACAGGCATGGATGATTTATGTTTCTCCATCTGCCCCTGTGCCTTGCTGGAAGACAGGGTTACTACTACTATCTTACTGATATTCATAGAAACAATATTGTTATACATCAAATCTTTCTGAACAATAATCCACTATCTATTGCACATGTGTCATCTGATAAACTCCTCCCAAATTGTATCACTTAATCTTTACCAAAACTCTGAGGGTTAAAATGTTAATTATGTATGTTTATGCAGTTTAGAATAGTAAATAACTTACCAAAAGTCATATAACTAAAATGAGGTAGATTTGTATTTACATACTTCTTTCATCTGATTCCAAATTCCACACCCTTTTCACCTCTGCACTATTTAATAAATGATCACATAATTTAAAAAAGTGAAAATGTATAAAGGTGAAATAGTCAAATATGTGAAAAGAGAAAATAAAAAAGGGAATTACCCTGCACAAGAGAAAGTACTTTTTGCAATTATCTAAGTCCTAATTTTCTAATCAAAATACAAGCAACAAAGAAACAAAACTTCTAACCGTAATTAACACATACAGTCCTCTACTGTATATCACAAATAGATCACAATGGAGAGAACATTGGCCGAGAGCCACCCCTCCTCCCCTCTTCCCTCCCTCTCTTGTTCTTTTCTCTTTTACTTCCCTCATTCATTCACTCATTTTTACTCTTCAGGTCTGTTAAGATTATAGCTTATTTGGAGAATAAATTATGTGAAGAGAAGTAGTGGATAATGAGTTTGGACAGAGAGGTCTGAGTTCAAAAATCATGCATTCAGAGGGGTGAGTACAACAGGGGATTCCCATACTTTGGGATGTCAGAAGCAGTGACTGAGTTAACACTGGACACAGGTTTGAGAATTGCCAACTTGAAGACACACTGTCCCCAAACTATACTCAACGAAGAAATTGGTTATTTCCAGTTTATTTCATTGAGATAAACTATTCCCAAAAAAGGGAATTTGGCCATCTTCACTCTATGCCATTAGTACGACGAGTTTAGGGACCTCATGTGACTGTTTATCACTGACCTTCATTCACCTAGCCCAGCTCCTGGCACAGAGTATATTCTTAATACTTATGTATTGAGTAAAGAAATATTTTTCTTTATCTTTTTTTTTTAATCTGGTCCCCAAAGAGCGAATGCTCAGGATCTTTGGCACTGAGATCAGGACAAAGAAGGAGAAATGAAAATAAACAGAAATGTTACAGGTACAAAAATCAAAACACATCTTCTCAATTTTACATCTAGGACTGTTGGTATTCTGAGGCGAAGTTATGGATCAGCGAGGGTTAAGTCACCAAAGTCACCCTTTCGGTAAGAGATGGAGCTGGGGCTTGAGCCTTGAGCTCTGTGATTCTAAAACCCTAGCCCTGGACCTTATATAAAGTGCATTTGGCAAGGGTGTTGGGTTCTGTAAGTCTAATCCTTGGGATACAGAGTTTGGTGTGGCACCGTCTTGGAAACAACTTGAAAACTGGCAGAAGCACTTGCGTTACTAAAGTGCACAAGGTAAGCACGCAGCAGGAGTCACAGGGTCGCTTGTTGACCGTAGTTCCATGCTTTTCTTCTTGTTAGCACCTGCTGACCTGGACCTGGGAAGCCAGGATTTCATGTTCTTTTCCTAGGACCATGCTCCAGCCTCTGCAGCTCTTTGGGGTCCTCTTAATGCTGTGTGTCTGACCTACCCATCAGCCTTGCTCTTGTTGGGGATGGAGGAGACTGCAATGCTGTCACTTCTCCAGGTCAAGGGAAGAAGACATCATCGTGGCTAAATAGCCTGGACTCCACAGCGTCTTGAAGGAAAGGAAGCTGGGAGAAACCGTGGCGATACCAGCCAAGTGAGCTAAACTTAGAGTGCAGCGGGACAGGGCAGCCTAGCACAGGGACCAACAGTGGGGATGGGAAGCAACTCTTGGGGTGAATCTCTGTTTTTGTCACTGTCAACCAGTTAGATCAGGTGCATGTTAGTTCTCTACTCTCAGTGTCATTGTAAAAATTGGATTGGTGAAGGTGATAATGACAGTTCTTACCGCAGAACTGTGCCAGCATTAAATGAGATAAGCTATAGATAGTTCCATACTATTGAGTGAACATTTGTTATCACCTTTGACTAAGTAAACTGGTATGCATTGTAATAAATGTTGTTCCATATTGCATTAATTAATACTTAATAGATGACATTTTTATTTAATAATAATTAAGATTTTATAGGCAGTTATAACAGTAAGGACAATAAATGTTAGCTTCCCTTCCCTAACCTACTGCCCAGCTGGGGATTATGTTTCCAAATATTGACCAGACCCAACAGACAATTTTTTCTGTGAACAAGGTGAAAACTGTTGGCCCCAATAACATTTCTTGAACTCATCTTTGAAAGGACAGAAAAACTCAAGAAAGAGCTGAATTTGGAGGAGCAATGTGTTCGGCGCACATAGTTCCAGCTACGTCTGAATGGGGCCTCATTGCTTTCTGTTTGGATTTTATTTCTTTTTCTTTTGTTGAGTCACATTGACTTTGAATGCATTCTAGAAATTATATTATCCTTTTTCTTTCTTCCTGGATGTATCTATCCCAACGATTTTACACTGCTCAGATACACCTACCACCAAATTAATGTTTACGAAATAGTCTGTGTGGACTTTAAGAGCTTGGTTGAGACTATCACATTGGATGTGAAGATGGAGGTTATATATTTGTACAATTGTGAGCTTCTAGAGGGAGGGACTCTTAATTCTGTCACCAACACAGTACCTGGTATGTAGCAAGTGCTCAGGGGAGTGTTTGTTGAGCTGACAAGGAAAGCGTGAGATGGCCGTTTTGACCTTGCATATGACAATGAGTGAGGAACTGGAAATTAGCCTGGAGATGTGAAGGAGATGATCCACCTTTATCACCTTCCCTATGCCTCTTCGTACTTAAGGTATTACATTGAGTCAATTCGTCATTTAGACGGCTGCTTATGGAAAACACTTATGAGGGAAAAGGACTTTATTCCCTGTAACATAGGCAAAGAAAAAATAAACCACTGAGAGAGTAGACCAATTGTCCACCGTCTAATACAGACATTTTGATGTGGACCCCACCTTTCATTCTGTGATATTTTTAAAACTTGATTTTTACTATCAAAATACAAAACATTTCAAGACAATTTTTTTTATCAGATGTGACATTCTCATAATAAAAAAGGAAAAAAAATTCTTTAAAAAGCAGAATAAAGTGAGCCCATGAGATGGATTATCACCTCATTCCAAATGTGTAAAGACTCCTAGCTGGGGAGAAGCCACGCTGTGATCCTCTCTCTATAGAAATACTCAGCGACATCGGTTACCAGTTGTCCCGCATCAGAGCCAGTTGGGGTCTTCATGGCTCTCGTGGATTATCATAACTCTCATTCTTGCTGTTTTTCCTAAAGCATGCACAGAGTTATCATTTATAGATTGTTAGAATTGAAAGGGTCTTTTAAAATTGTCTGGTTCAGTCTTCCCATTTTATTGATAAATCAATCAAAATCTAGAAAGGCTGATTGTATCACCGTAATTTCACAGCTACTTCTAGCATCTGAGCGCTCTTTGTACACACAATGTCTTCATAAAACATACTCTGGCATCACAGGATCTCCCACCGTGGTTTGTGGGATGCCCTTGAGGGAAGCAAGCGGTTCGTATTGTCAAAATATGTCCTCCTTTCTGCTGATTTCCAAACTTTTCTCCCCTAGATTTACCCCTGTTATTGATGGAATATTTAAAGTTGAGGACAATTCTGTATAATTAGTGATTTATAAAGATAGAACAGAATGATAACCCATACCTCTCTTTCAACAAAGAATATTTTCTGGAGTTGGAAAAGTGATTTCTTTAGATGATGGAAGCCCATTAATTACAGTTTTCATAAGAAAGTCACTATAATTCTGAAGAAAGATAAAAAACACCCATACAAACACACACACACATGTTCTTATTAAGAATCTGAAATATGCCCAAAAAGTTATCTGCAAACATGGAATTTGTTTAAAAAAGTTATATATATAATCATACAGTAGAAAAGGTGTATAACAGAAAAGAGTAAATTTTACATCTTCATAAGATTAATGTGATTGCTGTATAGAGGAGTAAAATAAAAAACATAACAATGCATTTAATTTATAATTTCAAATATTCAGAAAGGAAAGAATCTAAAATTTTTATTTATATAACACAACATATGTTAGATTATACTCCACATTCATACACATTAACTTACTGAATACCTTCACAAATTCAGGGGTTTAGATAGAGTATGTTAATGTTACTTTTCCAGAAGAATTTGCAGCTCACAGAAATTAATTTACCCCAAATCATGGAGCAAGTCAGTGATGAGGCTTCAGATCCTCTAGGATTTAACACAGCATTTTATCACAGATCTCATTTCTTCCCAGAGAAAGAGGAAGTATCAATGCAAAAGATATAGGTTACAGGAATGATGTCACATAAAAATGTGAAGAAAAAAAGCTTAACGACAGCTAATAATTAGTGATATGAAGAAAACATTTCAATTTGCTCACAAAAACTTTTGACTTGGTAAAGAGGAAATAAAATCCACATCAACATATACCTGGAACTCCATTTGTTCCTGAAAAAACAAAAATGATTAAGACACAGACTTACTTTCCTAGTACTTACAAATGAGAGACTGAGTTTACAGTCTAACAGAATGTGAAACTTGGAGCACAGGAGCTATGAAGAAAGATTTTAATCATTTATCTTTCGTTAAACAAAAAAGGATATTAGGTCAGTATTAAATATTAAAAGAACAATGTTAAATATTAGTATGTCAAAAATGTTAATCATCTTTTGAATCTTATTTTTTAAAGGAAATAACAAAAGTTACTCTAAGAGTAAAGAGTTAATTTTATGTAAATTTAAATTAAATGATCATTTGAATATTTGACTTGTGAATTATACAGATAATTTATAATCAAAAGTCAGATCAAGTGCTTCCTGATTTAATGAAAAAATACCTTAGTTTATCAGATATTATATATTTCTCATACAAGTTTTATACCCACACACATACATATACCCATACATTATATAAATATAGATACAGTTATATATATCAAAGGGATATAAGAGAATTCTCAGGTGATACATCATTAGCAGATGAATGAAACATCAAGTAAGTTGTTTTCTAATTTTATTAAATAATGGAGGCAGTTAACAAGTTTTTAAATTTTTTATAAAATATTTCATATTTATTACACAAATCTGAAAATTACAGTCAAGAATAACTTTAAAAAATCAATTTATTTTCTCTGCATATATATGGAGCCATTTTAAAATAAAAACTGGGATCATAATGCTATTTAAAAGCAATTATATATTCTTATATTCCATGTAGTTAGATATTTTTTTGAAAACTGAATTTTAGTGATATATGTAGCAAAATTTTATATCCAACAGAGTTATTATCAATGTTTCCCTATTCTTAACAGAAAGGAGAGTGAGAAAGCGTCTTGGAAAACTTGAAGGAAAGAAGAGTGCTTGGGAAGTCTGGCGGAGGAGGTGTTGGGCTCGGGGGGAAGTGTGGACCCAGGAGGGGCCCAGGTAGGGCAGATGAGAATTGTGCAGGCTGCCAGGGCCGAAAATGGCTGAAAACCCTGCACATCCTGAAGCAGACACTTCGAATCCCAGGGCCAATTGATAATTGCTAATCAGCTAGGTTAAAAAACATTTCTAAGTTTTATACATTTTTATTTCCTTAACTACGATCTTTAAACTGAATCTCTGACCTTTGTCTTCACTTCTTTTACGTAAATTCTTCTTATCACTTCTCCTTGGCAAGTTACCTAACATCCCTCATCCACGTAATGATTTACTAATTGGGAATGCAAATATTTTAATATATATAGAATATTCACATAAATATATGTTATAGCTAGCTTAGTATATAGCATTCAGTTTAAAAGAAATTGTCTCCCACCACAATAAGGGTAGTATTTTGCCTACTGTGCTTTATGAATGACCTGATAATTATTAATATCAATGACTAATATTAACATTATTGCAGTTTGTTAGGAAAAGCATATAATTTGCCTACTTCACTATGTTTTCCTTTAATCCATCTTGAAAGCAGAGAGCCATACTTCATTATCCACAGGGTCTGTTGCTGGAGAAATGAAAGTATGTCTGATAATTATTCCTTTCATGGAGTTCGTGCTTGAGTGGCCGGTCCTCAGTGAGTGAATGTTCTCAACACTGAGTGTTTTTCAAAAAGCCTTGCGTGATAGGTGAATGGCTTTTATGCAGTGGTGAGATGATGCATGAGGAACAGTAATCTATTATAGATTTTCTATTAAAATTAGCAAGTAAAATAAGCCATGGCTATTGTAACCTCTTAGATAGGTAAGAGGAGCAAATGCATTACTAGTGACTTTTTGGAGAGCTCCATCTCTTGTGGTTCATGCTGATTCTAAATTGCCTGAGAGTGAACTGGAGACAGCACAGAACAATAATCCCACATGTAATGTGCTGATAATTAAATCCCTCTGACAATTACATCATGCATTAGCAGGCTCCGCCGAATCCATTACTCATGATCACTGTCTTGGACAAAACAAAATGGGTACACGGGGGACCATGCGCGCAGCAGATGCTCCTGTGGAAGGAGGCAGCCAGACTCTGTTTACGTAATGTGATCTGCAGAGGCTGGAGCAGGGGCTCCCTCCGCCCTCCCCTGGTGCTCCCTGGGGAGGGAGATAATGACACCCACCCTTTGCCACCTGCCTGGCCTGGTCTTGTTGCCAGTCTGAGAAAGTGCATGGCAAAGGTCAAATGGTTGGTCATGAATGGTACCAGCATATTCCAAAAAGATTTCTGCTGATTTTGCTATTATTGAGAGGTGGCAACAATCTGATCTTAAGTCTCATGGAACAAGGTTCTCTGTTTAGAAAGACCCAAACTGTTTTTTAATTGTTGGATTGAAACATTACTCTCTGTTTGATAATTTAAAGATCATTCTGAAATGACAAAAGGTAAATTATTGCACAATTACAGTCTTAAATTATAAGCGTTCTATCTCCAAAATAGACTTTTTGTATATGTACACACACACCCACACACACACATATTATTGAAGTTTTAAATGTCCATGCATTTAACACAGGACTTTAAGACATTTCCTCAAAATTTCTGCAGACAACAGGAGTAACCACAATTTAGTACTTACCAGATGTATACTAGAATGGTAACATTGTAGTTAACAGGACTCCAAATAACCAAAATTGTCAATTATACAGAATTTCTTTTCAATAGACTTTTATAATAAAGAAGAGAATAACAAGAATCTCTTATCATATATTCATATTAAAATCAACAAAAGGCAAGCAAATTTTTAAAAATCAAGTTAAGCCTGAGGTTTTGAACCTTTTACTTTGACCTACATGTTCAGTATGTCCAATCTTACCCTCAGATGAATACCAGAGTGATGGCTCTGAATTTTTCTAGGGAATACTCATATCCAATCAGCTTGTCCTTACAAGATCAAACCAGTCATTCTATGCTTATGTGAAGCCAAGGTCTACTCTGATTGGTTCGTATATCTGCTTCACTGGCTTTTAAATATTTTGACTATTATTTTTGCTTCTAAACTGCAATAAACTACAAAAAATTATTCATGTCCATTATAATCTATTAGCTGAGAAAGGGATGTGCACTCATATTTTAAAAATTATTTCTAAGACAAACATAAACCGCCAAGGGCCTCACTCGATGTTGGAAGTCACACAACTGTGGGGGAGGGTGCAGGGAATTGCTGGAGCAGCTTCTTCCCAGGGGGCCTGGTACATAAATGCAGGGGAAGCCATCTGTTCCTGTCTGTAGACCTGCTCCCTGGGGAGCTCTCGCTCTGGTTTGATCCCTGGAGACTGAGCTGGTGCCCCTTCTGAGTGAAGCCAGGAGAATGCACTGATTATGCACCTGGCTGTGGGGCCACACTAGCCTGATTTCAGATCCTGGTCCCACCATTTTCTAAGTGAGTGATCTATCTAAGTGAGTAAGCTATTTATCCTCTCTGCGCTGTGGCTTCTATCTGTATTACTCAGGACTGGGTAGGCTCTGCTGCTGTAATAAACCTCAAGATCCCAGGGACTTAACACAGTGTTTATTTTTCTGCTCTCATAAAGCCCAAGGCAGGTCAGAATTCCCCGGGGGCAGCTGCCTTCCACACGGGGACTTAGAGATCCAGGCTGCCTCTGTCAAAGGATCGACGCCACTGCACGTCATGTGAAAACCAGGCACTTGTTCCTAACTGCCTCTGACGGGAAATGACAACAACTCTGCTCACACTCCGCTGGCTAGAACCATTGCAGTGGCTACAAAGAAGCTCTGAAGGGAGATGGTGGTCTGTCCTGCATCTAGGAAACACAGAACCAGTAGCAAGAGCAATCACCTTTGAGTCCACACCTCCCGGACCTGCCACTCACGCACACCCCCGCTTGCCTGTCCGTCCCCGTCGAAGTGAATGCAGCCCAGCCTCCAAGTGTGACTTTCCACAGGGCCGAGAAATCAGCACACTAGGGAAAATTTGGAGAAGCTTAAGGCAAAACAGATGAAATTCAATTTTGAACTAGGGAAAAAGAATCACTGTCAAAATTACCCTATTAGGAAGGTTGTGTTGAATTAGGAGATTTCGGAGACACATGATCAGGTGAATTCCTAGCACAAGAGTGCAGAGAGGGCAGCAGAGAAGAAACCCGCAGTACGACGGCTGTGCACTGTGTGAGTTTAACCCTTGTCCCTCCTGGTCTTGAGATGACTTAACCTCGAGTCTAACATATCGGGTTAGACTGCTGCAGACCTAATTACCATCACAACTAATGGATTAATAGCACTGGCCAGCACTTTAATGAACTGCTGTTATTATAAGGCAACATGACAGACAGGCTGGTAAGAGAACAATCTAGCAGCAAACTGATAAGTCTTTTAGAATTCCCAGAAAAGGAAAAGAAGATGGAGGAAATAAAAGAAAGGAACTAGAAAAGTTAAGAAAAGATAAGAAACAATGAAGGGATGAAGTGAGGGACAGAGCTCCAGTCTTGTAGGCAGCTGTGTTCTTTCCAGACCTTTGATCTAGTTTACTTCCGTCCTGCGAGAATGCCCAGTCCTTTACAACAACTATTTCTTCCTTCCTTACCATGGGGCTTCAAGAAAGCCCTGGAGAATCATGAGTCAATCATGTGTTCTCTAAATATCTCCTTTTCAAAGCTATATATATTTAGGATTCATTTACTTGGCTGTCAATTCTTACCTTTTTCTCATTGAGTGAGATTCTTTGAGTATCGTGTTTCAGTCTCTGGAATCTAGCGGTTAGAACCCATGTGCTCATGGAAGTTGTTACGGGTTTTATAGAACAATGTAAAAGATATGGCATGTTTCAAAGGTACGGTGAGAGCATACGACATTATTTGATGTGCTTTGCGTCTGTCTGTATCAGAGTAACACAGGTGTTCATGAAGCAGATCATACGTGGCGGGCAATGTGCTAAGCATTTTACTTGCATCATCTCATTTGCTTTACAACACAAATCTATGAGGTAGGTATTATGTTAGCCTCACCATAAGGCTAAAGTAATAGAAAATAAGTATATTTAGTGAACTTCTCAAGTCACACAGACACAGAACTAAAAGTGTCACTACAGGTCAGACACCAAACCCTTGGTTCTAGAGTTAATTCTCAGTTCATTGTAGGATGCATGCAAGGTGCCACCTGCTCTTTCTTTCCTTAGATAAAGAGTGTGTGTAACACAAGAGGAGGAGACTGTTTGCCAAAAAAAAGAATGAGCGTAATCCCATCTGAGAGCCAGTGACCAGCCAGAACTCCAGAGCTGGAGAGCCCTAGAAGGCCTCGGACATGAGACAGGACCGTCTTTTCAAAAACCTTGACACAGCTGAGACCCTACGTGTAATTCTGGTTGCTGTCATTTTAATATTACAGGTTTATGCCACGATTTATCTCAGATGAGAATGTGGCTGTTACGCTCAGTGTCCACAAGGGGATATCTATTCACGTTTTTCCATTGCTTAACATCATTTAGAGACGAACCCCCCCGCCCCCCCCCCAAAAAAAAATCCCATTGCCTACCGGATAAAGTTTGAAGTCTCCTGCAGTCAAGGAGCCTCACGGCCCAACCAACAACCACGACATTCCCAGTCTCACCTCCTGCCTGTTTCCTGTCCACACCAGACACTCAGTTCACACAAAAGGAATTGTGCTGTGTAAAAAGACGTGGATCTTTGCTCGTTCAAATCTTTAGTGAAGCTGTTCCTTACTCACTGGCAAAATGCTTAGGCTCTTCAAAACTCAGCTGAAACACCAGATTGCCTAGAAATGACTTCTCCCCATGCCAGGCAGGATGTGATGCTCACCCTCTGGCTTCCTGGCTCGGTTTTCAACAGCAGCACTGACCACGTGGCAGTGACCGCTGCCTGCGTCCTCACTCGCTCTGGGCTATGGATTTCTCAAGCTGTGTGTTAATTTTTGTACCCTCAGAGTCTAGGGCTGGCAATTAGGCCTTCTGTGAATGCTTGCTGAAAGAGGGGCACAAACAAAAAACAAACCTAATTAATAATTGATTGAATTCTAGTCATACCAACTTGACTAAGTGACTCCTCTCAGGTTAACCCTCCCACTGCTCTTGGACAGTCGTCTGTCATGTTTGAGGCTGTGCAATCCAGCTCCATGTGAGAAATGTGTAGTCCTCTCTCCTACGTTTGGGCACCAAACAGAGGGGACAGGGAGAGCCTGTGCTCACACCCACTTCTCTACTCCGTGAGTGCTAAGACAATGTGTCACCGTCTCATGTGAAGGATGAGTGTGAATGACACCTGGGGGAAGGCTGAACATCTGTCATTACCGTGGGTAAGACGCCAGCACTTAATAAGATTATAGGAGAATGAAAGCTGAAAGAAGCTGTGAACCAGGAGAGGTCCAAGAGAAGCCACTCCTGCTTCCACAAACCTGTGAAAACTGACACATTAAAACCCTCCTGCCTCCTAAGCAGACCATAATCTACTAGCCATACCGGGTAATTAATAGCACTTGGGCTTGGGACGATGACAGCCACAGTCTTCGGGGAAGGGCGGCTGGGTGGAGCACATTTTTGCCCATCTGCTGTCTAGCACCAGCTCTGAGTGAATTAATGGGGGAGATTGATGAGACACAGGAATGGCTGCCAGTATTTTCAATATGACAAGAAGGCATATGGGTAAGGACACAGAGGATATTCCGGTACTCATTTAGATAGGGGGAAAAAGCCAATATAAAGTCTACTCCAAAAATTCTGAGTCTGCATACTATTAAGTAACATTTTAAATCAAGAAAAAAAAACTACTGTAGTCATAAGTTGCAGTCATTTGGCATATTTTGGAAAAGGAGAATACCACAGAAGTGATTTTTAGGAACTGATGCATGTCCTTTTCCTATGAGTGGCTGCAGACGCACACAGCCACATGGACACAGTGCTCTTTCCTGAGGCCGAAGTGAACTTCTTCTGCACCACCCCCACCCCATCCCATTGGGACAATTCCTCAGATCCTTAAAATCTCAAATTAAATGTCAGTTTCTTGGATGAAACATTACTAACTCTGAGACTGACTTCTCACTAGTTAGGTCTCTGTATTTGCCCCGTAGAAACGTCCCCCACGTTAACTGAATTGCTTGTCTGGTACGTGATTTTGCTAGTTAAATGTACTCTGATAGCGCAAAGCCTAAGACTAATCTTACACCTCTGCTGTGGTCTCAATGTCAATGTCCCCCCAACATTCCTGTGTTGGAACTTGATCCCCAGTGTGATGGCATTAAGAGGGGGAGCCGGCAGGAGGTGACTAGGTCATAAGGACCGCGCCCCCATGATTGGAATTAGTGCCTTTAAAGAAAGAGGCTGTGCTGCCAGTTTCTCTCTTCTGTCCTCCTCTCTCACCTTCACAGTTCCTCTCCGTGGTGCCCCTGGGCTCCACTGCTGTCTGTCCCCGTGGGCCACCTCTGAGCAGCAATCATTCCATGGCGCTCTACTCAGCCGAAAAAATAATGGTGATCTAGTATCTTTTGTAACAAGCTGGATGGAACTGGAAGCCGTTCTTAATGAAGTACTGCAAGAATGGAAAAACAAACACCACATGTACTCGATACTAAATTGGAACTCATCGATCATCACTTATGTGCACATATCAAAGTAAAACTCAAGAGAAATCAAGTAGGAGGAGGGGATGGGTAAATTCAAACCTAACGGGTACAATGCACACTAACTGGGAGAAGGGCACACTTGTAACTTCAGCTCAGACTGTACAAAATCAAATTATGTAACCAAAATATATGTACCTCCATAAAATTCTGAAATAAAAAGCTATAGTATAGTAAATACATAAACTAGAAAAATAAATAAATACGTAAATAAATAAAGAGGCTGAAGGGAGCCTGTTGGCCGGTTCCACGTTTAAGGACACAGAAAAGGCACCGTCTATGAGGAACAGCCCCTCACAAGGCCAACTCTGCTGGTGCCTTGGTCTTTGGCAGCCTTCAGAACAGTGAGCAGGACATTTCTGTCACTTATAAGTTGCCCAGTCTGAGGTATTTCATGATAGCAGCCCGAAAGGGCCAAGACAGTCCCACATTTCCAATGGGTAGCAAATGACCATGGTGACTATTTACCACATGCTGTTAGGTCTGCCCTCGATTGTCTAAATCCAGACTAAACTGGTCCCATGTGCCTCAACTTGCCCTCACATCCCAATACATTCTTTTACTAAAGCCAATGTGGTCCAGCTAAAATAAAGTAGTAGTAGCTGTAATAATAATAATACTGATTCTAATGATGTTTCTGGTAATCTATTGAAATGTAACAAAACACCCCAAAACTTAGTGGCCTAGAACAAGATCAGTTTGGGCAGGACTTAATGTAATACACTTAAGATTCACTCCCACATGCCTTTCCCAATTCTGTCAATGCAAATTAGCAAAGCCTTGAAATTCTTTTGGTATATAGTAAATATTCTCATGAGTTTGTAACTCATGAGGAAATACCTTTCTCTCTGGGAAATGCTAGAACTACAGTTCCCAAACTGTGCACATGCACTGAGGTGCCCTAGGGCACCTCAATAAATACACACAGGTGCCACAAGACATATTAAGGAACATACAGAGTCATGCAATGTCTGTCAGACACTGTGTGGACTTCTACTTTGACACATGTCACAGTTTCCACGTTAGATCATGCTTTTCAATGATAGTCTATCTTTTTAAATGGAGATTTTTGGTAGTTACTGGGCAAAAGCAAGTATCACGTGAAAATCAGTGTGCAATACCAAATTAAGGTGGCAGTGTCCAATCTGATTCTAAGATTTGAGAAGTTGTGCAGTGCCCAACAGGTGTGCATATGCCACTAGTAAGTATGATTATTTAAGTATGAAGTGAATATATTTGTTCTTTTACTTGGTATGTAGTATTTTTTTGAGTAGTTAAAAATGAAAATAAACAAGTATTAAGGACTAAACTTCTTAATGAAAAAAATCTGTGTTTGAGTATTTTGTTTGGCCTCAGGGCACCATAGAAAGTTATGGAGATGCTAAGTTATCAATAGATTGAAGGAATTTGGCAATTTCTGGACCAGACGTAGTGAGATGTGGTGAGGGTGGGTCCTAAGAATGATCATGAGCCTCTCATGAGGCAATTGCCTTAGGGAAAGCTATTCTAGCTTCTTCAGACAAGGGCTGACCAAACATACTGAGACAGTAGAAAACCCTGTTTATGTGGGCAGAAGAGGCCCAGCAGAATTTAGGAGGGCAAGGTCCTCAGCCACACACGAACCTGTTCATATGTTCTCACCTTTAGTTGTACTCCATTTTCATTAATAATTCAATTTGCCTGGTGATCTACCCAACCATTGGATTAGACTTGGGGTTTGGTTTTCAGAAATCTCACGTGTGTGGCTGGAGGAAATCAGATTGCTTGTAGAGCAATCAAAGCTTTCTAGTCAATTTTGGACCTAAAATTGAGAACTTAAATCCATGAGCTCATCATTTTTTTCCTCCAAGATCTCTTGCATGCTTGCAAGCTAACAATCAATTCCACTTACTTGCTTACTTGTGCTAAAATTTACTGTCATGGACTTGCCTTTCACAGGTACATGTTGATAGGTGTTCACAGGTAATAGTGTCAGCAACTACTTTGTCACTGCACTGTATGGACCACCAGCATCCTCTTTACCACTGCAACTAAGTGCTCTTTAACCTAATCAGAGTGAACAGAAAACCCACTTCAGATTCTCATCCTTAAATTCCTGTTGCCCTAAACTTCCTTTAGTATCAGCAATTGTATTAATGAAAGCAGAATAGAATTATAAAATACTGTTGATTAAGAAATTACATCTTATAAAATTGTGGGAGAAACTGAAAAATAAAGTTCTGAGAAAGGGAATTTAGAAAAAAATCAAGGTCTCTCAGCAGCTCTGGAGAATGTGAGTGAGTTGGACCTCTCCAGATGCTGGAGCAGGGTCTTGAAGACGTCAGGTACGGACGTTTACAGGAACTGGTTGGTTGTGGGCAAGTATCTCCAGCCTCTTTGAACTCACAGCAAAGCTTCTGGTAGTGAGCTGGGCTTGCTGCTGCTCCACAGGGTCAGAAGTCAGGAAGGAGAGCAGCAAGCAGAACAGAGTAAGAGTAGAGGAATGAAAATTCATCTACCTGGCACGACCACATCTGTCTCTGGCTTCCTCCAGTGAACTATGACCTTCAGAACGTGATGCCGAGAACTTCACTTGCATCTCCCAACCTAGCACAAATTTGCTGTCCAAAAGGACAACTGTAAGCCAAAAATATAGAGAAAAGAGTATTCCAGGGCATTTAGTGTCCAGCATAGCCGATTTGACAGCAGAACCACCAGCTCATATACCAATCCACTTATTATCTGTTTTCTGCTAACTCCTTTGTTGGCATCTTTCACCATTCCTCTCTCTTACTAAGCTACTCAAAGTTTTGAAAGAGAAACCAATTTCCAAATTTTCTCTGGACTTCTTTGCACCCCCCCCCCACTCAAACCCAGTAACTAACTTACTTTTAGAACTCACAGACCTCAACATCAAGGACTATTTCCCCAAAAACCTTCCTGGGCTCTCCAAGTCAAGTTAAGCACTTCTCTGCAATTTGTGGCACCATGTTATTTCTACCACACTGTCTTCCTTCAATGTACTGAAGTTGTCTATTTCTTTGTTACTCTAGCTAAGTGGGAACTCCTTTAGAGCAAGGATTCTTGCTAATATATCGTAAATATCTAGTGTAAATCTTGTCTTATAATAAATTCTACACCAATATGTTTTGTCTGAATGGAAAGAATAAAGGAGGAAGGAAGGAGTGACTGGTGGGGAAAAGGAAGAGAGGAAGGAAAGAAGAGAAAGACTGACTTTTATGATCAACTGTGTCTCATATTTCTCTTCAGGAGCTTATCCTTTCTACTTCGTGGAATCCACAGGGCCCCTACAAAGTCAGCCTTTTAGTTTTACTCTCTGGCACCAATGACACATGTCACAAGTAATTACTTCTTCTAGCTCAATCCAATCTTCTGACCCCATGATTATGAGAAAAAAAAAATTCTGACGTTTAGTTCTTTAGGGCATTCAATCATCTCTTTTGATAAAAAGGAGCCTGGATGTGATTTTGTCTGGAATCGTAAACTGAAGTTCAGCTTGTACACAAAGGGCTGGACTGCAAACAGAAACTAGATGGAGCTTGCTACCAGGACCCTCTTGTCTTAGTTCTGCAACCCCAAGCAGTCAATATCTCCGAGTGTTCATTTGTTGCCTTCAATAATAACAATCGAGCAACTCTTATGTGCACATATGGAAATAAAATTCAAAGGAAATCAAGTAGGTGGGAGGGGGGAGGAGGTGATGGGTAAATTCACACCTAATGGGTACAATGCACACGAACTGACTGAAGAGCACACTTATAACTTTGACTCAAACTGAACAAAAGCAGATTATGTAACCAAAATGTATATACTCCTGTAAAATTCTGAAATTAGAAAAAATTGTAATAACATTAGCTCCCATTTACTGAGAGCTCCTAAATGCTTTATGTGCATTGTCTCAGTCTTTTAAACAGCCGTCTTAGGTAAGTATTATAAGAGGACACTAAAACAATGGTGTTGCTGTTTCATCACCAGTATTGTTTCCACCGAATTTGTGGTTCACATATGAGTGCATGTGGCATGGATTTCCGTATACCCAAATGACTCATAGCATGGCAAAGAAGATGGGAAAACCTAACAGAGGATGTTCATGTTGGTGTATATCAAATCATAGAAGAATTTCAAAAAAATCGGTGCTGTGTAGAAAATGAATGTGAAGGTATTCTCTGAGAAAAGTCGTGTCTTAATATCTTTCCCTGTAATACACTTTTTCATATATCAAATTTTCTTTTCAGTTTTTTTCTTTTACATTATTAGTTTTTTTCACTAATTTAAATTGTCAGCATTATTTTTTACAATGCATGATATGCATTTCATCTTCACATAATTTCCAAAACTGGAGGTATATATTGTGTAAAGACTTTTAGAGAGTTCTGATTTGTTTTACGAGATTTTTTGCAAATATGATTCTTTGAAAGTACATTATCACAAAGTTGACTTCATTTGTAAGCATTGTGCATGTAGGCAAAATCATTGAAACTTCCTCAATAAATGAAGAGATATCTTTTTTGTGCATCTGCATTTGTGGGAGATAAACTTTCTCAAGGTCCTGGCTCTCTGGGAGACTGGTGCCATGGTATTGTGGTGGTGACCCATCATGTTTTTTTATCCATGTTGTCAAAGAGTCCATTATGGTGTTTCAGATGACCGCAGTTATAAAGCTGGCTGCACACAATTACCAACCATAGCAACATGAGTTTATGTATCTCACATTTGACCTATTTCTTTACAAATATGTTTTGTCTGTTCATAACTGTTTTACAGGTGTGACCATCATTAGCATACCTGAGGGTTTATGCTTGTAAAAATATGTTATTATTGCTTATCTTATTGTGTAAAGTGGTCTATGAAGTGTTCTGTCATGTTTTTATATGTTTCTCAAATAAATCACCTTTAAAAAATGTACATAAATATCTTTTAAAAAAATGTTTAAACTATATTTTCCAGAATTATATTTTTGGGATTATAGTCTTTTGAGATTTCAACATTCAGGATTATGGCATTCAAGACTGTGCTTTCAGGGTTATGATCAGCTCCCAACTGGGTCATAGTAAATGTTGTTGAATTTGATTGTCTGTACTTTGTCTAGAACTTTCCATCCATGTCAAACTGGGTGAAATTTGCCTGTGATATTCCTTTCTCATAGTGCTCTTGCCTGTTATTTTTCTCTTATAACATGGTTAAGATAACTTTATAAAATGAGTTGGGGAATATTTCCTCATCCTCTGTCCTCTGGAAAAATTTTGAACATTTTTGAATTATTTATTGAATAATTGGAAAATTTTGTGAGTGAAGTTTTTGGCTAGGCATTTTCTTTGTGAGAGGAATTTACTGCAGATTCAGTGATTTTATTGGATTTAGACTTATTTAAATTTCCCTGTTTTTTTTGCTAGACTAGTTTTGTTTAGTTATAGTTTCCTAGGAATTTCTCTATTTCATGTAAATATTCAAATTGACTAGAATAAAGTTAAAATTAATCTACTCTATTTTCTAATGTCTGCATTATTCCAGATATTTTTTATTTGTAGCTTTTCAGATCAGAATGGAGAGGACTGTATTTTCAATAAATGTTATTGGAACAACTGGATGTCTACATTAAAAAAATAAAATTAGACCTACTTCACACTATGTGTAATAATTCTTCCAAAGTTAAAATGTAGATATTAATAGCAAAAATTTAAAAAACTGTTTAAAACAAATTATTATCATAAAATTAGACCTACTTCACACTATGTGTAATAATTCTTCCAAAGTTAAAATGTAGATATTAATAGCAAAAATTTAAAAAACTGTTTAAAACAAATTATTATCATAACCTCAGTGGGGGGTAAAAGCTTTTCAAAAGAATGAAAAAATCATTAAGCATAAAGTAAAATATTATGAAATTTAGTTCATTAAAACTAAGATCTTCTCTTTATTAAAAGATACCATAAGGAAAATGAAAAGGCGAGCCACAGAATGGGCAGAAAAACTTGCTAAACATATAGGTAACAGAGAGCAAATATCCAGTCTATATAAAGAACTATAACAATAATGAAAAAAGATAAACAAGATATGGATAAAAAATGACAGACTTAATAAACTTTAAAACCTAAGATATCTACATCCCAGCTGAATGTTGAAGAGGTAATCAACTATCTTATAATTATGGAAATTCAAATTGGAACCTAAGACACCCTAATTGGGATACATTTAAGTCTGACAACATCTAGTGCTCCTAGTGACCTGAGCAATGGGAATTCCCACATGCTGCTGGGGACAATAAGGATTGGTGCAAACACACTGCTCAGGCTTCGGGCATTGTCTAGT
Source organism: Varecia variegata (assembly GCA_028533085.1). Lineage (NCBI taxonomy): Eukaryota > Metazoa > Chordata > Mammalia > Primates > Lemuridae > Varecia > Varecia variegata. The sequence goes on from CM052437.1 coordinate 2,094,531, forward strand.
AAAACTTGAGTATGTGTGGACCTGTGACCGCAATCCTCCTCCTAGGTATATCCCCTAGAGAAGTTCTTGCTCATGGGTGCCAGAATATATTCTAGATTGTTCGTGCATTCTTTTGAAATGGTCTGAACCTAGAAACTACTCAAATGCCTATCTATTATAGAATGGATACATAAATTGTGATATATTTATACAAATGATATTCTACGAAAAAGAAAGAAAGAAAGAAAAAACCTACAGTTATCTGCAGTACCGTGAATGTTCTTCAAAGGACATTATTGAGGGAAAAGCCAAGGTCAAAGACAATGTGGAAGTCTGGGGTGTGACTCTGTTCTCCTGAAGGTCAGATCACAGGACATTTCTTTCCCAAACCCTCCATCTCAGCCCAGGCTGCAGTGGCTCCTGGGCACATCTGACTTTGTCTCCTGCTACTGCACACACCCCCTTGTCATTCCCAGTCTCCTCCCTCCAGCTCCCCTGCTGGCGGGAACACACCAGCCAGGTCTCACCTTTGGGTCTTTGCTGGACTTTTCTTCTGCTTAGAACCCTCTTCCCCAGACAGCCACAGGGTCCCTCCAGCACATCCTTCAGATCCTGACAAGAATGTCCCTTTTTCAGTGAGGCTTTCCCAGATCACTGCCTGTTAAATAAATATTGGTTAATGGAATGGTAGAACAAACGGGAAACCCACACTCCAACTGCAGGAAAGTGATCACGACTGAGGGTGCAGTATCATTACTACAGAATGATAAGTTATTGGCTTGTGTATACCTCTTACATTTTTAAAATGAATCATCTGTAACATAAAAATGTTAACAATACAGCTATGCATATATGGATGTGTATTAAGTTTTTTTTTTTTTAATTTTCCTGTATGTTTGAAATGTTTTATAATATTTTTAATGTAGAGAGAGTATAACAACCTTGGAAGGAAGCATGGTATGGTATATTGCTGTTTGGGGTTATAGTATGGTATTTGCTTTAAACTCAGTATTTTTTCAGACATACTTGATAATGAGACACATTTTTTCAATAAAATAGCTATTATTTTCTCCAAGTAAGTTCGATTTCCCATTTGTTCTACCATTCAATCAACCAATAGTTATTTAACACCAGCTATGAGTCACTGGTCCTAGAAGTGGGAATAGAAGTGTTAAAAATAAATGATACCAAGTTATCATGTAGGTTATAGTCCAGTGGGAGCAGATAGGGAATAAACAAGATGAACAAGAAAATGAATGAATGATTCATTAAGTAGTGATGATGTTTTGGAGAAAAATAAAGCAAGGAAAAAGACAGTGGCCTAAGAAAGCAAGATCAACTTTTATTTCACTGTCCTCTCAACTTGGGGCATGTTTGTCTCTAAGAGTTTGCCAATTTGTTCTAGGACCAAAGATATCCATGAAATACTTCAATACTAAGACATTTTCAAAGGTAGTTATCATACCACATGTGGCATCTATTTACTTACTTACTTATTGGTTTTCTGATCATTAGCTTGATTTTCCAAACAGAAAACTGTTTCTGTAGACCATAATAATTTTTACTCACCTCTGTGTCCTTCCAGCAGAATTCATTTTTTAAGTTACTTTTGGAGTTTTGCCTTAGATTTTCAGGAAGAGGGGGCTGTACACATACGTATGTCCTCAAGGACAACGGGAAATATGTAACTCACTATGTTTTTCTATTTTACCTTGGCTTCCCGTGGACTCATAGCCAATTCTTATCAAAGAAATCATATAGAATCTTGTGGCAAACTAGACTCAGTCAAGGTGAAGCTGCTCAGAATAATAGAGTAAGGAAACAAATTCTTTAAAGGAGAAAAATGGCAAAAAATTTTGCTGGAAGAATATAAAACTTACTTCCACATCATCAAATATTTGGAAGAGTGCATAGAATTTCTGTGTTTGATCCCAGAAAGTAAAACTAATACCAATGAGTGGAAATTGTTACATGCAGAAGCAGATTTCAATACAGGGAAGAACATTCTAATGAGCACAACTTTCCAAAGACGGACTGACATGTACCGTTAATATCCAGTTGAGCATGTCCAGTAGAGATGGTGAAATCTTGAAGTTTTTTCAGCTCTGTGATTCTATACATATATGAATGTTATCCCTCTGATATTTATGCCAATGTGCTCTCTAATCTGGAACTTGTAAACTCACTTCCCATGAAAAACCAATGCTCTTCCCTCTGACATCTATTTACAAAAATTCCTGGTGTCACACAGTTCAACCGAAGGTGTTTGCACATATGTAAATGAGTGCCCATGCCTTGTACAGGGTTGTTGAAGGTTATTGATGTTATTGATGTGTGCTGTGCATTTTTAAGAGTCATCTGGTGCTCTGGGCAGAGGCCACTGCTGGTCGGCCTGTTGTGCTGCCATCCGCACATCATAAATCCTTCAGAAGGCTTCGCACTGTCACGGGCAATTTTGTTTTTATTGTTACTCTTTCATTTAACAGAACATGATAAATTGGTTCTGTCTATTGTGCATTTCTCAAATAGCCACTTCCTGGTTCATTATCATGATTATATGACACGTGAAAAGAATAGGGAAGGCTGAGCTAATGGGGCCGTGTGTGAGCGGCAGACAGCTAGGAAACTAAAGTGGTCTGCATGTCGACAGTGCTCCTGGCTGAACACCAGACTCCCCGAATGTCCCTGGGCTGTGACCAAAACCAAAGAGCCTCTGTGGACACCTACACACACACCCCACACACCCACACAAAGTTACGCATTCAAGAAAGATTACCAGTCAATTTAGTGTAAAAAGCCATAAAAGCAAAAGATAAAGATATTTAATTTTTTCTTCATGAGCCCCCAATTGCTTTCTCTGTGAACCCTGTAACCTTTCATATTGTGTGAAAATCCAATTAAGAATTTCATAAATCACTTACAAGTGTTCTTTAAATGAAGTTATCAAATATTGAATGAATATTTTTCAGAGCACAATGGTGAAGTTCAGTTTCTAGGAAATTAGTTTCTTTTTTTTTTTTTTTGACAAAAATAAAAACATAACCAAAGTCAAAAAAACAAAATAATATGTTTTACAAGATCCTATTTATATGATAGGGAGAGATTTATTGTTCCTAAGTACCAGTTTTAAAAATTTTTTATTTATTTATTTATTTATTTATTTTGTTTATTTATTATAGCTTAGGAAATTAGTTTCTTAATCCCAGAATATGCTAAATTATATGACATAATTTTGTCATAAAAGAGTATTATTTGGTCATTACAATTTCATGAAGATAATTCATCAAAATGCATTCAGAAGAGATTTTACCATGATTCATCAGCAGCAGCAAAACAAAATAAACAAATAAATAGAGTGAAGTTAGGTATTTGGTAGCATCGGGAACCATTTTTCTGGGCCCAGAGATTTATGTGTGCGTGCTGTACATAACCAATGATGATAGTGATGGAAACTGGCATACGTACGTTACTTTGGGGTTTGAGACACTTTTTTCATGCATTCTCTCCTTTGATCACGCTGGTTGTGCTGAGAGATAGATAGGTTCTACTCCATCTTTCAAATAATAATTAAAGACTCAGAGAGCTGAGTGACTTTTCCAAGTAGATGCATCTAAAATGTGGCAGGCTAGAATTCTGGCTTCAAAATAGTTTTTCTTCTCAATATTATAACTCTGTCTCTCTATCCATTAAAATTCTGCTCCTCCCTTGCTATGCCGGTGCCTTGTTGTTGATGCCACAGTGATTCTGAAGTGCTGTTGGGTACCCAGGCCTTATAAGCTGCTTCTGCTGCTTGGGATTCTTCTCCCAGTGAACAATTAGTCTCCTACTGATCCGAGGTCATCAGCTCACATTTCTGGATACCTTTCGATATAATATTTTTTTAAATTGTTTTTATGGAAATGTTCAAACATACCCCAAAGTAGGATTCTACCCAGCTTCAACATTTGCCAATTTTCATTCCTTTGTGATTCTTCTGTCCTCTCCTTGACTTATTTGTGGGTTTTATGTTGTTTGTTGCTGGAACATTTCAAAACAAACCTCAGACATCTGTGAATACATCAGTATACATCCCAAACAAACACAGTTTTTTCCCATTTTTAACCTACTTGTGATCACTTGACAGTGTTTATGCTCCAGTATGTTATCAATTGTCCCAGATATTCTCAAAATGTGTTTTTAGTTTGTTAGCTCAAACGAGGGTATAAACAAGTTTCTCACACCATAATTGGTTGATTTGGGACTTGTCTCCTTCAATCTGTAAGAGAGCCCCCTGACACACACACATATTAGTCCACGCTATTTCTTCCTTGAAGAAACTGTAGAACTTCCCAAAGTCTGGATTTGTCTCATTGCATCACATGCTGTTTAACATATTCCTTTACCCTATTTCCTATTAATTAGGCAATGTGGTCTAGATGCTTGATTAAAATTCAGGTTTTACATAGATGGATAAATCTTGATTAAATGCTTGGTTAAATTGAAGTTATTTATATACATAACAGGAATATATAAAAATATATATTATATATATATAAATATTTGAAATGTAGTGCCAACTATTTTCTCTTGCATCATATCAGGGAGGCACATACAGTCTTATTGTTCCACTTTTAGAAAGAAAAAGGTTAATATTTGGGTTCAGATGTTGTAATTCTGATCATTCATTGAAGACTTCCCTGTCCGTCTTTCCCAGTGGATTTTACCAGGAATTGATGTTTGTTGTCTAATGGTAATTAATGAATTCTAAAATTTCTTCCACATTTATGATCTATAATTTTTTTCTATAACAAACTTAACCTCATCATGTATTTCATTTTTTGAAATGCAGTCCACATTGGAAAGGAAGGATGAATGTTAATATTTTCTTTTATTTATCAATATTTAGAATAATGAGTGGGTGCCCTAGCAACCTCCAAAGTTGACCAACAAGGCTATTACTTTAAAAAATTATCATTATGAATTAATGGATGTGCACACATGTGCATATGTGTATACATATTTTTTAATGATTTTTATTATGTAGTTCAATCCTTTGCAGTTGTCATTCTCTTAGCTGCTTCAATTTTCTCATCATAGGCCAGTGAGAATTCATTTTTCAAGTTGCCTCTTACAGACAGCTTCTAGTTAGTCTGTGATAATTTCCTTGCTTTCAACATGACCAAATGTTCCAGGATCATTTTATATTAGGTGACCCCTTTTGAATTGCCAATATCAACCATTCTGAACCTACAAGGGGACAATTTCATATAGTTCAAACTGATGCATAAATTCTGCTCCGGTTGTGGAAGCAGCCAGTTCTTCAGGGAGCCCTGGCCCTTATACTGGTAAATGGTATTTGGATGACATAGGTGGTAGTGGTGTTAATTTGTTCTGGTTTGTAATTACTTTACTATATATTTCTTAGAAGAGAATGAAATCATGAATTCATAATAATTTTACAATTTGCATAAAAATTATATGCATATATTGCATCTCAGCCAGTTGCAGCAGCACGAGCCCAATTGCCAAGTACCATTGTTCTCCATCCGTCTCTTCTTATCCTTCTTGATGAACATAAGAGCATTGCTGCTCAGAATGCAATTAGGCGTGATAAATAAAGACCTTTACAAACAACCCAGGCATTGCAAAGCTCCTCATAATTGCAATGGCAACATAATTACATACAAATTTTAAAAACATACAGCAGGGCACTGCCAAGTATTACTATAGTATCTTACCTTCAAAATCAGATTCCGCTGATTCCTGACCTTATGGTTCATTAACTCTACTCATGGTTTTCACATACACGTAGTTTTAAACACTGAACAGGTGCACAGCATCTGCATCACTGATTCTATGGGCTGTGACCACACTCACCTCTGTTTGCCCACACGCATGCCACAGGACAGCAAAGGCTGGGAAAGTGAATGCCTGAACTATTTCCTTCAGCTCTGTGTGAAAAGTACCCTAAGTATATTACATTATAAGGAAAATTTGAAAACTTCTGATTTCTCCCCAGGCCACTGCTTTTTCACTTTCAGTACATTGAGAAGTCTAGCTTTTATTTTGGGCTTTAGAGATTCAAGGACAATAGTAGATCGTATCAATTGAAGAATCCAAATGATAGAATAAATGCGACCCGAATTTAACTCCATTCCATAGATGTGCACACTGACTGATGTAGGTATAGACTCGCTCCATTTTGGAGCTCTGGAATTGGAACCAGGCTCCATGTTAAGAAAGAACTGAGGAAATGGTGCAGTCTGGAAAACCTGAATTGATTTGTCATATGAGCAAGCGTCTGAGAGTCCATGGGGTACCAGACACCAGGACTGGGGCTGGATTAGTGATAGGGGTCTCTATCCAGAAGGCCATGGGCATTAACAAAGGTCCCTATCGATGTGTTTTTCTCAAATGTTTCCTTAGAAACAAAACACCTTGGGATCCACTATATATATGGCAGGTCAAAATTGTTGGTGAGAGATTAATTTTGTTCCTCAGGTGATCCTGATAAACAATTCAAGGTGTTACCTGTCACCGACTGTTGAATTCTTTGCAATTACCATTTTACAGAGATAAGCCCTGTGGTTGCCTACGTGGTAGAATTGTTGTCAGTGAGCCTTGATTCAGTTTTTTTCTTCAGTGCCTTTCACAGGGCTTGAAATGAAGCTCTTGGGCCTTCAAGACTCCCTTCTTAAGATGTGTGAAAGACTAGAGCATGTCACCCCAAAATATGCCTCTTTTGCATGGGGATTGTTGAGCTGTGGACAATTAAGAAGAAGCAGATGTGGGAAAGCTCTCTGCCCTCTCTCTATTTGCCTAAAAGCAGGATAGATTTACAAAGACAAAAGACATCTCACCACCCCTTCTACCAGTGAGAACAAAGGTTAAACACCCAAGGCAAGTTTAGAAGCTTATTGGCTGTGAATCTTGAGAGGGACCAGAGAAATCTACCTTAACAAGCTTCACTAGCTAGCCTTCATCTGCCAGTTACCTGACTTCCCACAAATTGCCAACCTTACAGACACAGATTCCTTTTCCTTTGTCTTGTCATTTCTCTAAAAATGTACTGCTCTTTACTGAAGAGGCTATCCAGGCTGGAACTCAAAGCCACCTCATTGAGAATGACTCATTCCCTAGGTATCTCCCATGGATGTATGAAATATTCATGTTAATATAATTCCGTTTGTTTTACTCTTGTTAATCTGTCTTGTCTTGTAGGGGTCCATTCCAACTAAAATTTGTGAGGATTGAGGAAAAAATAATTTTTCCTGCTCTACAAGATGAAAATATTTCAGTAAAGAAAGGGAAAGGGAAATGGGAATAAAGAAAAATATAAACATGTCCATTTCCAATTTCCAGCAGATTGAGGTGTGCAAAGCTTAGCCCTGGTTTGTCACTTTGCTATAAAATAAAATTGCAGGTCCAGATCTTGGCCATCCAAGCTCCCTGGCAGCGTGACTGCCCACCTCAAAGTTCCTTATCCACATCTTTGTTTTCCTTGGTTCCACATCACTGCCTGAAACTCTCTTCCCTCCCTTCAATGCCAGCTTGAGTCACCTTCTGCAAGAGACATCCCTGAACCCCCCCTGCCCTCGAGTCTTCTGTGTCCTGTCGGTCTGTCAGTCACTGACCTTGCTGCACACCCTGACATCACTGCTCAGTTGCTGTCTCTCCCTCTGAAACTTGGGTCCCTCAGTGACAGACATGACCTTTTTCATCGCAATGTCCCTAGTGCCAAGTAAAAGGGCTATGATTTATTAGATGCTCGAAGTGTGTTGAACTAAACCATCTATGTTAAAAATGCTACTGCTGCCATGTATAGATCAGTATAGATGATGCCATTCAGCCTATAAAACAGCCCTGTGTATATTATTCTTGTTTTTCATGGGGAAGACTCAACACTGCCCTTCAGCCAGGCTGGTCCTCATGGCAGACCCGGGGCTTCCCTGTTCTACCTTCCCCACCCCGCCTCACTCAAGATTGATGGAAAAACCACAGTGGAAGGTGTGTGATGCATTTTGCCGAGGTGAGCAATTTGACTGTAATTTTATCTTTCCTAGGTTCCTCAATTTTCTGAGATGCTGTATCCCTTTCACAAGATAACTTTTGTTCAGCATGATCATTTTCAAATGTATATTTTCTCCTTCAAAGACTTCCTCTAATATGCTGAATGCTGCATTCTTGCAAGTAATGAATGGCAGCTTGAAAATGTGCAACATGGCCTTTTCCCGGAAAGAATCCTACATAGATATCAGTGTTGCTGAAAATCTATAAAATGCTTTGTTGCATGTTTTGCTTTTTGAAGCCCTGACGCTCTCATTTGTAAAGATATCTTTACACCCAATGTGCTCTGCACATGGTAACTCACAGGGCCCTGAGCTCCCTGGAAATCATTGTCATTTCCCTTGCCGGTTATCGCACTTACAACATGTCATGGGACCTGCTGAGAAACCCAGCGGGTTTCTAATAGTTTGGCACTGCCTTTGTGTGAGAGACTGCTGGCCCAGGGGAGGTAGGAAACTTGAATTCTTTCTGAGTAAATGTGAAAACTCATTTCTTAGTTTCTCTGCACCAATCTCTGCACACAACCACTGATTAAAAAGACAGAGGCTGCTACCGTATGGAGCAAGAACAGTCCCTCTCTTTGCTTTTTTTCTGTAGAGTCTTCTTTTTTCTATATCTCAGTATATTCCTACCATTCGGAGACATGGGATAGGACCTAGACAAGAGAAAGCCAAATATTTCCATTAACTATGGCAGATATCTGTGTCAATCAGGGTTGTTCAGAACTGGAAGGGATAAGCCACCTCCTTGGGCAGGAGCCTCTCGCCATCCTTAGATAGGCAGGAAATTGCCATTTGGAGGTGCATGATCTGTGCAACCAAACAGCTGTAGTGTGGAGCAATGTCCTGGATATGGTATCGCTCTTTTAATATCTTGGCTTCAAAGATCTGCAATAGTCACACAGCAGACCAAATTCCAAAGGTATAAATATTAGTTTTTACCATAAAGATAATTGGATGGTAATTGGATGGTAGATAGAAGAACATTAGCCAGGGTGAGGGGAGCTAGGTTTGAATCCTAGTCTGAAATTCAGATTCACAATAGTTTAGCATCAGTTTGCAGACAAGACAAGACAGTTCTCGATACATATATGTGTGTGTGTGTGTGTGTGTGTGCGTGCGCATGTGTGTATATATATACACATATATATATATATATATATATATATATTCTCTAATTCATCTAGGTACTTTATTTGTAAGCCAATGGGGCATAGCCACATAGTACAGCATATTGATTAAGTGCATAAGCTTTGGCAATACAGAGGCAGATATACCAGCTCTGCACTCACAAGCTATGTGATCTAGGTTGCTTAATCATTCTGGGTAGATTTTCTTCATCAATAAAACATCCTTCACAACTCTGCCTCCTACGGTCATTACGAGAATAAACAAGATAGCAAACACACAGAAGGACTGAAAGTGGCAGCTACTATTTTTGGATAACTATTGTAATAGATCCCTCTTGTATGTTGAATGTATGTTGTTGCTGTTCCTGTTGTACTTTGTTTTGTTTCCCCCGCCCCGCTGCTTACCTTCTGGTTTCAGAACCCACGTCCCTTCCCTTAGAAAAAACACTCTCTCAAAAAAGGCACCTAGGAGACCAGCCCCTTTTCAGGTTCCAGGACTAGCTCCTGAGCTGTGCGTGGATTTTAGCAAATTCTCCATAAGAATGTGTTCACTGAATATCCATTCGTGAAAGGGCCAATCCAGGGGCCACAGGAACTGACTCAGTGAAGGTTGTGAGACCAAAGCCAGCCAGCGAGGCCTCCCACTGGTCTTGCCGAGAACGTCGGGGAAGCACCGTTCTCACATGCCGAGGGTTGCTCATCTGAAGAGCGTACACCTGGTGCTGCTGTGGTCACAGATGCTGCGCGCAGGTAAAGTCTCCACGGAAAGACTCTAACCAGGACGAATAATGGTGACCATAGTTAAGCACCACAATTAAGTCTGAGGTAGAAATTCGTTACATTTCTACCTCAGACACCTCAATTTCATGATTTATTAAATTTCATTTTTTCATTTAAGCCAAATTGAGTAAGTTTCTGTCATTTGCAACTTACAGAAGTGTGACTAATACACTTTTATTACAAATCCCTCTTTTGAACTAAGACCAAGCATTAGTCTCTTGTTTACAATTCTCCTCCTGCCCTTTGGACTGGATGTCAGGTGCTGGCCTCCCACGTGCCCAGGTCCTGACCTCTCCTCTGGGACTTAAGATTAGACACAAGTGTATGGTTCCCGTAGTTCAGTATTTCCTGAAAAGTTTATTCCATTTTAGGCAGTCCCTGGAAATTCAAGTTTCCACCTTCCTGACTTCTGCATCCCCATAAGAGAGGAGGATGCTAACACACGCCAGATGCTTGTGGTACCAATGTTTTCATAGCCCACTGATGCCAAGCTTGAGAAAGCACAGCCTCAGTTCCTTCTCCGTGCTGTACCCGGTACCACAGTTATTTTTTCAAAGTCTCAGGATTTGTGCACAGTTTACTTCTCATTATTTCTTATCAGGACCTTGACATCAAATAAGTGGAGGGCAGTTTGTTAATCAAAGGAACATGCACACATACAAATGCACAGAAACACACACACACACACGGATACACACCAGGTATACATACACGTACGTATACACAGGTACACACACACATATACAAAAGAAGTATTTATTTCTGAGGGCTTTTGTTCACTAAACATGCTGTGACAAAGACTCGATTAACCCACAGATTGAGAATACAAAAATGAAAAAGATTGAAGCAGCTGAATAATATTTATCCATTTATCCACTCATGAGATCCAGGTTATGAGTCCATATTAAGAACACAGTATTAATCTTATAGATGGTAAAAGGAAGATCTAACAAGGTTGAAAATCTTTTCTGTATGTTATGGAAAGAATGTTCCCCCATAATTCATACATTGACTTCCTAATCCCAATGTAAAGTATTAGGAGGTGGGAACTTTGGGAGGTAATTAGGTCCTGAGAATGGAGCCCCCACAGGTGGGATTGGTGGCCTTAGAAGAAGGGACACAAGAGAGCTCTCTCCCCCCATCTGCCTCCCCCAAGGCATGTCTCCTTCCACTCTGCCACCTGCTCCCAGCACCTGCTCTTAGTAAATACTACAAGGGCCAGACTCTGTGATACCAACTCATGTCTCTCCAATGTCAACTTTATCATCTGAGTAACACAAATAAAATTACTTGAATCTTATTTTCTCTAAACAGGATTGAAAGGGACAGGTTACAGAGATGACAAATTATTTTAAAGATTACCTATACTCTTCAGTTTTACTTTCTTTGCATACACTACAAATGGTATTTTGGGAACCTATTTATCTGTTTCACCAGTATCTTCATTAACATTACTATTCTCTTCTAAAATATGGCCTTGTTGTTCATTATCTTTGAATTAAGAATAAGCATCTTCCATTTCTTTTTTTTTTCATTATTCTTCCTCTAGTTAAAAAAAGAATAAGAAAAAGAAAGAAAAATTTCAGCCATTAATATACTCCTCTTCCAAGACAGGAATGATAAATCTTGAAGTGATTCATTAAACGGGTATCAAATACTCCTTTTAGCTGTTTCTTCTGATTTTGGAATACGTTGTATGTGAAGTGCCTTTAAATGGTCAGTTTTATTGATTATGTCATGTTTACACTTGAGGGAAGTGATGATTTTGGACACGTTCACTGTGGCTCAGGGATGATCACCGAAGGACAGACTAACAGGGTGAGAAGTAGGCAGGTTAAGACCTATGGAGGAAGTGGGAAATGTGAGTCACACTTCTGTTAGCCGAAGGTTTTGACATTATCTAGGTCTCCTCAGGGTGGCCCGATTGGTACACGTGCTCAGGACTGCAAGCAATTTTATGAATAAAACCAAATGGTCCTATAAGGGTGAAGGGACAAACATCCTTCCACGTATATGGCAGCTGGGTACACTCTTGAGATGCTCTGACTCTACTTTGACATTGTGCAGTTGCTCCTGCCTCATCCTCTCCTCTGCACTCTCAGGCCCACTGTCTCCTCCCATACTTTTCCAGAACATTCCTACCATCAGGGCCGTGCACAGCTTGAATTGCTGTCCTCGTAGTCTACCTGGCACTCCCCGCTCATCTTGCAAAGCCATCTCCCCTACTCGGTAGTTGCCATCGTGATTTCCCTCTTGCCGCTTGATGAATGCAGAATCTGTGGGGTGATGATTTTTGCATACTGCCATGCTGATCTCTTTAGAATTCGGTGAATTCTTTAGGAGCAGGAGCTATTTCTTTTCTTATTTCCAATTCCTGAAAGCATCCAGTAGATGATCAGTTACTGCGAACTGAATTTAGCTTGTTAGACTGCAGAAGAGGGATCTGTTCTGCACTACTGACACAGCAGTAACACTCAACCCACTTCCTGTGCAGTTTAGTCGGACTTAAGTACACCTTTTCCTGCCAGCTGACACTTAAATGCCTTTAGGTAGGAGAAACGTGAGCCTAAAGCTATGTACAGTTGGCCAGAAGGCTGAGGACTCAGACAAAGCTACAGCAGCACTGACTGTATCTGGTTAGCCACATGAAACCTTGAACATCAACCTGCAGCCTGAGCTCCTGGCTGGTGTTCTCATCTAACACCGGATGATCAGTGGGGTGAGCTCATTAGCCCCTGAGTCCAGCTTATCTTCTAACTCAGTCAGCTCCCTTCACACCATCAAGTCATAGCTTTAAAAATGTGATCTAGCAGGAAAGAAAATACTCCTCAAAATTGTGCTTTTTAGATTTTCACAAAGGTTACATATCGTCTGTGAAGGAGAATTAGGCAGATAACCAGAGGGGACGTTCGTGTCCTGTGCTTAATGTGAGTTTCGTTGTTGGTGTTTTTGCTGTTGACACACAGATCAGGAGGGATCTGTGCGCAAAGATTGATAAACGTAGAGGCCAAATGTCATCTGCATTTCTATCATATCCTCTTACACATTCTTTTCATAAATGCACTAGAGGTTGTACTTGAAAGAGACCTTTGGGTTCAAGCATTTATGTATCTTTTAGAGTATTCCCAGGGGTTGCTTTTAAATGTTCTGCTGTTATTTCAGAAGCTCTTAGAAAATATTCTAGTGTCATGGAGTTATCAGGAGCCATGGAATTTATCTGACCTGACCTTCTGTCCTATATATTTTCCTAAAAATGATGGTGCAAGTTAAAAACATTTGATTACAATATAAAATGTGTTCCTTTGAAAATGGAGTAGAAAACTGCAGAGATGTAAATGCCTGTACACGTTTGCCCTAGCAAAAATTGCTAACATGTAATTCATATTATAGCTTGATTGTATATGATGCACTTAGATGC
>CM052437.1:2108382-2136594 GCA_028533085.1 Varecia variegata
TAAATTAGATTCAGAGAAGTATATCTAAAAATATTTATGTTTAAACTTGTGTTAATAAGTTATTTTGTGTGCCTAAAAAATAATTGTGATGTGGTACCACAAATTGAATAGTAATTCAGAATTTTTAAAGAGTTTATTACTCTTCTAATCAGTGAAGAAGACTATGAAATTTAGAGATATAAAAATCTACTAAAAATTTTAAATGTTAACTCTGCTCCTTAAAAAGATGTGTTTGGTCAATTAAGTTCTCTAAACACTGGGACAAGAATGATTTCATTATTGAATAACTCTGAAAACAGAAAATGTGCCTGGGGACTTGATAAACAAGTGCTGTCCATTTTTGTTCCATTCTGAGTATCATTTCCCCTCATACAGCTGCCCATAGGTTTTTCCAGAGAAAGTATTAGAAAAAGTACTTTGTAGAAAATAATAGTCTATTCTGGGGAAATGGTAACACTTAGTAGATATCAAAAATTCCAATAGAAAAACAACTTCAAAAAAATATTTTTTTCAAGATTTCAGTATCTACCCTTGAATTTTAATTATGATCATTATTACTTAGAACCTAAAATGACAATAGTAGTTGCATCCTATGACTCAAGTTAACTTATGTGAGTTAATTTAAAAGGGCTTAAAATAGCACATGGCACCGAGCAAGCATGTAATAAATGTCAGCTAAAACACAAAATCGAGTGATATCAGTTGAGATCTATTTATTTTATTTAAGGTTCAATTTTGTTCTCTTGTGGGAAATCTTCCAGCAGATCTTTTTCAATTAAGAGTGGTAAGCTAATAAGCTGACCTGAGGGTGGGAGAGGCATTCAGGCTCAAAAGGAGAAAGGGGAAGGGAGGGTGGTGACAGTCAGGTCACCTTTACTTGATATTTTATAAACATATAATATACCCATGTGTAATCTTTATATAATATATGTACATAACAATGCATCTATTAAGCTTTTAAGATTTTGCTACAAGCTCTTACATTATATATCTCTGAAATGGAAAGCATAGAAATCATTTTTATTTTATAAAAAAACACATTGAACACACAGAGGCTCAGAAAGGCAAACATAGTAAGAAACAGATCTTGACTTCAAGTCCAAGTCTTACAGTGCTAAGTCAAATTTTCTTTACCCTTTGCCATGGCTATCTCTATATAAGTGATTGTGTATTAACCTGTGTATATTTGTATATATTATTTTATATACTTGCATATTATATATAGAGATACACTTAGCTCCCTATATGTTAATGCATACAATATTATTTTCTAACCATATGGATACATTTGTATAAAAACAGATATATTTTGGAGAGTAAAATTTATATTTCAATGGTTATAACTTGCAAATTTAATTCAAATAAATAAAACACAATGTAATCAATAACATATTAGCCAATGTGATACAGCATGGAAAACTAAGATTTATTGAAATTTGGTAGAGTAGATGAGCTTTCTAATATTATTTTCTAGCACCGGCATGCATTTGAGATAATGGAATTAAAACATTTTCTAAAAATATGTTTTAGCTCTGATGTTCTTACTTGCAAGCCTTGTGTTATATTAGCAATTAGATTTTATCATGTTAACATGCAAAGTCATGACTCTCCAGTTAGCTACAAAATCCCTTCAATTAAAACTTCCAAAGAAACATTAATAATATATTTGATTTTGCATCCTCCATTCACAATGTCAAAACACAGAAATCTCATTTTCTACATATTCTGAATGGCTGCTGCTTAAGCAGTGGGCTGGAGGAAGCGGTCGCTGCATCCGTGAGGTGGAGGAGCAGGCTCCTCACTCCATTTCCTCCAGCCAAGAAACGGGAACAGGATCAAGGGATGAGCAATATCGATACGAATCCCTCTACCAATCATGAGTGTAATCCCAAATCCACTTTTTCACAGGCGAACATTTTTGCATGAATTCTCTCTCACTTGTTGAGCCGTGCTCAGAAGTGATATTAAAGATAGAGTGATACTCTCACAATCCAAATCACATTTCAATCTAACTTAAACCTCAGCCGAAGGCTTCTTAAATAGAGATGGCCACTAAAAGGCACGTCTTTCCCAAATGGAAAGTGAAATAAATCCGATTTTATAGGAGACACAGACACAGGTTGAAAAATTAATCCCTAGTCCTTTTTCCAAAAGTGAAAGATTTAGGTGAATCAAAATGGGCTAGGCTGTCATAAAACTTTGTCTAGGGGAAAACGGACTTTTGTTCTAAGTCCTGTGTTCTTTTCCCATCTACTTCTTTCATGCACTGGATTTGGAAAGTCCTTGCACAGTGCAGGCGTTGCAGCTTATATACTGATAGCTGGTGCCTTGACGGTGTTCTAAAAGTGGTAAGTGCCACAGACAGCATGAACCCACAGTGGCTAGTTCCTACACATCACACATGATTGCATTTCATATTATCTAAACCTGGTGACCTTTGCAAAGCTCCAAGCACAGGAATCAGTCAGAGGGGGCGTTTTCCTCTGGGAGCCCAGAGCACCAAGAGCTAAGTGAAAACTAAGCAAAGCCAATATGGGATCTGACCTGGGGATGAGCACGGTGCAGGAATGGGGAAAAAAAAATAGATGTCAGGTGTCACTTAAAGGCAGGAATAAAGAAGAGCAAGAAAAAGTTGAAAATGACACCAGACATCCTGGATGAGAATGAAGCACTCCTGCTCCTTTTGTGGGTTTGGCAAGGCCACACGCAGGGGTCTGGTGAGGGAGTATTGCAAGGAGTAGCAAGTGTGCGTGCCCTGCGTGTGCACTGAACGAATGCTGTCCTCGGGGTCTCAAGCTCTACCCCGTCAGGGTTATGTCCCCAGCTGTGCCTGGCTTTAGAATGGTCCCATTGCCCAGGAGCAAAGCCGTGCGGGACGAAGGTCAAACCCAGGCTTGGTGCTCACCTGCTTGGGACACAGTCAGCCCCAGCTCTGCCACCTACTAGCCTTGGACAAGTAGCTTAAATTCTGGACCTCTGTTTCTTCACCTGTGATATGGGAAATTAGGGATATTTACCTCGAATGCTTATCAAAAGGATTGAGTTGGTTCAAGTGAAGCGTTTGTGATGATACATTGAAAGGTGCCTCATTTTGGAGGAGTGTCGTTCCCATTAAAATATTCTGCATTTGTCAATCACAAGTGATTGCCCTTGAGAGAAATATGTTTCAATCTTTAGAGAGAAGTGTTGTGTTCCAAATGTCTTTCTTAGAGAGTGTGTCCAAACATCTCGTCACATAGATACATTAAGAAAAACGCGTCACCTAAGTTAATGCACCCTGTTCTTTAAGGCTTTAAGCACAGCAGGTCTTCCAACAACGTTGTCTGGTTCCATGATGTTTCCTTATGAAATTGATGAGAAAAAAAATCGCTTCCTGGCCACAGGCCACTAGCTGTGTGGAGTTGGCATGTTCTCCCCACGCCTGCGTGGGTTTCCTCCCAGATCCCAGAGCTGTGCATGTGAGTTCACTGGTGTGTCAGCATTGTCTTGGTGTGATTGAGTGTGTGAGTGCAGCCTGCAATGCTGGCATCCTGTCCAGGGCTGCTTCCTGCCTCCCACCCTGAGCTGCCCAGGACACGCTCCAGCCATCCTCGATCCTGAACTGCAATGACTCGCTAAAGAATCGTCTTACTTGTTTTTACCAATCTTTCTTAAATGTATACATAACTCACATTTATTTTGATGTTTAATATTAGAAGTATTTGGGGTCTCTATTTCAAAGTTCGGGGATGTTTTTGTGACTAGAAATATGGCATGTGTGCTTAACTCTTGTTTGTATCAATTAGCCTGTACAAGTTGGTTTAGTTATACATTGCTTCGCTTAAAGTCTCAGTTTCCAAGAACTTATTGTCGTTACGTGAGGATTTACTATGTATGGAAAATCTATTTCATAATAATTAGCAATTATATAGGCTAAATATTAACAAACAGTATCTCCATTTAATAGGTGGAACCACACTGGATGGCAGGGACAGTTTTATTAGAGTAAAATTCAACAGAGTAGTTAAGAACATTGCTCATGGATCCAGTGCCTGAATTCAGCACATATCATTAATAATTACGTGCCCTGGACACTTTTAAAACTCTGTGTCTTTGTTTTCTCATCAATAAATGAAAGTTGTAACAGCACTTGCTTCATAAAGTTACGAGGATCAAAAAAGTTGCTGCATGAAAAGTTTCTAGTACAAGCAGTAGCTATTTTTATTGTACTGATTTTAAAGAATCTGATGTTAAGCAATGTTAGCTGACTTGCCCCGAATTATATACCATTTATTTGAAGTAGACATTAGAGAGCCGATGAGTTTGAACTGTCAACAATCACATCAATCACCAAAATGATCACAGTGTTTCCAAATTACTTGAGACATTTTTATTTAGGTTTTTGCATTTGGAAGACAATTTGTTGAGACTGAGTGATAACCATACTGCTAACGTTGTCAGTGTGTGAAAAGAATGTCCACGTAAGTGTGAGTCACCAGGTCCAGACCTGTCGCGATGATTTCAGAAGATGGGGGCGCTAATGGAGAAGTAAAGTCTCCAGGACCTAAGACTATTTATTAAAAACCAAATCAAAGGTCTGCAGAACAAGCAGAGCCAGGAACTGGAGGCAGCATGGTACGGTAGGAAGGAATAGACATGGATTCAACGTTGGTCCTTTCTGTGGTTTGATTGGGCGACCTGCACAGCACCCCTACCTCCCGCCCACCGACTGCAGGTGGCAGTGCCCTCTGCCCTGGCTCTGTGGCCCTGTTCTGAAGAACAAAGTGAAAGCACCACACAGACCCAGGAGCAACATGCACTATGAGGGGCTGAGAACTCAGGCACGGAAACTGAACCATAGACCACAGTGGAGCATGGAGCCTGGGGGAGGAAGGAGGGAAGAGACATGGAACCTAAGAGTTTCACCAGGCAGGTCCAGGGCTGGTTCCTGGCCCAGGTATCTGAGTCAAGCCAGTGGATAAGACACTTATTATGTAATATTCAGAATCCAGAGTTTGAGAGAAGCCAGGGAAGTCAAGGGACAAACAGCCCAGCCCTGAGGAGGAAGAGGATGGGGTTGGCCTTGGGCAACCATCACCTCCAGGTGAAATGTCAGAGCTTCGTGGATGAAGGTATGGGAACTGTTGGGGGCTTGGGAGCTCATTACAAAAATGGTGCTTTGAATGGCCTGTCTGTAATGATGTAAGTCATGCCCGTCACAGAGACACTCAGTAGATGATAACTATTAGTACCATCAGTACAGAAATGTAATGTTACGAGGCCAACAGTGGAATGAACAATGTACTTCGATGACACAGAAAGGAAGAGTAGAGTGATGGTTACAGCTTGGTGGGAGGGGAGCCAGGAAAACTTCGTAGGAAGAGTAACTTTTCATCAGAGTCCTACATTATGTGTGTATTATAGTGTGTGGATTAAGAGGTTGAGTGTGCTTTCGACAAAAAAAAGTAGTGTAAGGAAGAAAATAAGTTTGGATTTAAGGCATGTTTTATCTGAGGAGACAGCAAAATGCCCAAGATGAAAATTTCCATTAGAACCACACATGGATCAAGATTTGGCTAGAGGAGGATCTAGGCATCAATAGTGTTATTTGATTAATTAATTTTTGTCAGCTTTATTGAGATATGGTTGACAAATAAAAAACTGTGTATATTAAGATGTACAATGTAGTGTTTCTATATAAGTATATCTTGCATGATGATTCTCACAATTGAACTAATTAACATGTCCATCACCTCACGTAGTTACACTTTTCTCAAGCATGGCAAGAATACTTAAGATCTACTCTCATAGCAAATTTCAAGTATACAATACATTAACTATAGTGACCCTGTCAATAGCATTTATTTGACAAGCAGCAATACTTACTGGTCACCTCCTTAGTGCTGAGCATTGTTTCATACTTTACTGATGCATTGGTGAACAACCAACCACAGACAGAACCGAGGTGATACTGGAAGGGCAAGGGTTGATACCGTCATTCAGTAACAGGACACTGCCAGGCTCGAGTGTGGAAGTCCGATCCCAAATGCAAGTCATCATCTCTCCAAGAATAAGAATAAAGTACTGACGAAAGTGAACAGCCTGGCAGACCTGGTTAAAACCAGCGAAAGGACTGACTCTAATTGGATTCTTGGGTTACACTGAAGAACAACCCACCCATCACCAGATTCACCCACAGACAGCAACTCACAAGCAGCAACAAGGACTAAGTCAGTCTCCAGCTATAGATATGGATGAAATGACAACAAATCTTACCCATGCATGATTTCCCTTGTAAAAATGCCAATATTTAACTTTACCACTATTGAAAAGGAAAAACTCTACGGTTGATTATTGATAGGGTGTAGTAAATGTGAAGCAGAGTCCTGTTGGAAAGCAGTGGAAAGTATTCTGTAAAGTTTTCTTCAAAAGCCAGTGCACAAACATTTAAACTAGACCTCGAGAACTAACCAAGAGGTCTGAATTAATGTGTTCTTCTTGGAGTTCAATGCCTGTGCCTGGCATCTCGGGTTTGACGACAACATTCCAGATATAATGTCTTGGTGTTGCCTTTAGTGATTTTGAACTCCTGTGTAGGAGACACTGAGAGAAACAACAAAAACCAAAAAAATATAGATATAAATGAGCTTATTTATCACACAGCCATGATTCTTTGCTGTTAGGTAATCGTGAAATAGACAGTGATAAGCAAACAGGTATCGATTCATCATTGTGAGGTGTCTGTTGGTCTGTGTACATGGACTACGTTTGGTGTTCGCACACAGAAAATACATCCGTGTCTGTAAGCTGGTTTATAAGCATGATTAACTTTTCTCATATATGGTGTAATAAATTTTATTAGGATGAAAAATGGCATATTCCGAAAATGATTTCAGTGACTGGGGCTCTGTCGTGGGACTGACCTGTAATCACCTGTGATGCACAAGGGCCCGGAAGGCTGGCTGCACGTGCACTTGAGAACCCCAGGGGGGAACTGACGCGTTTGTATGTGTGCGTGTTTGGTGGTGGCTGACACTAACTGACACAAAGAGAGAGACCCTTCCTCCCCTTGGGTGAAAACATTCACTTTTTGAAGAGAAAGGCCAGCTTCCAGGCCTTTGCATCCTGGAGAAAGACATTATAAAAATGAGCCCCCTCCCTGCATGCTACAGTTCACAAATGCCTGCCACTGGATAACTTAATCTTTCGCAGATCTGCTTCCATCTGCTGACCTGACAAGTGCCCAGAGCCCGGATACCACAAATTAAAATTAAACATAGAAGGAGTACGGAGCTTTTGCTGTCACAGCAGAGACCAGGACAAAGGTGCATCCCTCGGGGCACTGTGCTAGCCTCAGGAAGACCACACCAATCTGAGCCTCACAGGCTGGCCAATATTGAGAGAACTCATGAAGACCCTCATCAGCAGAATTTGGATAGAGGCATCCTCTGAAGTCTGAAGAGAGAAGACAAGAATTTGGATGGAGGCATGCTCTGAAGTCTGAAGAGAGAAGACAGCGAGATAATCTGAGCCCCAGTGGAACTGGCTACTGAGTGTTCCGGAGCAGGCCTGCGACCCGGGCTCCTGGGTGGCGCAACACAACCTGGACGGTCGGGAGAAACTGCAGGTGCCGAGCTCCAGCCAGAGGCTCTGAGATGCTGGTCTACACCCCAGGGCCAGGAGGCTCGTCTGAATCACCTGGGAAACTTTTTAAATTAGGGGTTTCTTCATCCTTCTTAAATCTCTTCCCCAGTAATTCTGAACTAGTATATTTTAGGGGTCCCTGAGGATCTCTCCAATTTGAAAACTGTTCTGATGGAACCATCAGTATTGTGGATTCCTCACTCTTGTTGGACCCCCTGACTTAGGGGTTCTCAATCCTGGCTGCCGCTGCCCTTTGAATCTCCAGATAAACTTTGAAACCCTGCCGATGACTAGTTCTCCCCACTGGGACTCTGTGTGGATTGGATTTTACTGATAAGTGAAATCTCCCCTGTGGTTATTGCATGGAGTCCATTTCCAAAACAACCACCTTTCCTGATTCCTGAATCCTCAATGGCACGCGGACAAGAGAGACATCCACCCTCCTTTTTAAAGGCCATTTCCTCCTGCAGGATCCAGTCGCAGAAAAAACACTTTTTGAAACAAACCAAGACCGGCCTCATAGTACCTAACTGTCACGGTCCTGATTGTACCCAGTGGTGAAGTCAGCCACACTCATGCTACAACGTGAACACAGAATTCTCCTTCAGCTGACGTTACCTGGAGGGCTTACTGTGCTTTCTTCATAGTTCCAGGGCAGTAAGCAAGCCTGGCAGGAGATCTTATTCAATCAATATGTAAATACTTCTTTGCTCTCTGTCACTTCTTTGCTATGAGGTGTACCAGGCTGCAGGAACACAGGGCAGACATGACAGGTGCAGTCTTAGCAGCCTAAGGTCAGAAACACACAGTGGTGGAGGTAGTGTGTGAAGCAGGCATCTGTAGTCAGATAGCCTGGACTTTAGTCCCAGCTATGCCTTAATCACTCTGTCCCCCAGGCAAGCTGTTTCCCTGAGCCTCAGTTTCCCCATCTATAAAATAGTAATAATAACACAAATACGTTTAGGATATTTGTTATATACCAGATAATAGAAATGCAGAAACAAACAACAACAAAACAAAAAACAAAGAAGAACAAAGAAGATATGATCTCAGGTTTAGTAGAAAAATATACATGGAACCCCACAATGATAACGTGTGATACAAAGTGGTTCTAGAAGGGTCACAGGAGGAAAAGCCAGACTGGGGGGTGGTTGAAGCCTTCCCTGGGAGATGGTATTCCTGGGCTTAGGGCCTGGGCACATCACGTCAGGGAAACCGGTAATTAGGTTGGTCAGTGCCGACAATGTCATACCTGCTGACTCCCTGCATACCACCTACTCTTGGAAGTAGATGAGATAATTTGTGTGTACTTGGTAGGTCCACTAAAAATCTTAGTTCTCATTCTACTGCCTTAATTATACTCACCCCACATGGACAAGACTGACTCCAGAGACTGAGAACATATGTAAATCCTTCACAGAATGGCTAAAATACTCCCAGCTGGAAGAACTAGAGTACAGAACTCTAAACTCGGGGACAGAGACCTGCAGAAAGTGTGAGAAACAAGATGCCTGTTTGCAGAGGAGCGTGCCTGTGTCTTCTCACTTTAATCTTCTAACACGCAGCTTGGACCCTGTTATTTCCTCCCCAAACATTCAGTAGTTTTTGACCTCTGTAAAATAAATCCCAAGAGATACACAGGTAGTGCTGACTTATTCAACAGTAAATGCATTGATAAATGCCTATATGTATAGCCTTTCCAAAACATCATGTACTTCTGCACTCCCTGGCATTAGGCAATCAGTATCTTCTGTTTGAAACACCTTCCTCCAAGTTTTGTTGATCACTCTTGTCTTTCCATTACAACGGTGCTTCTTCACTTGGGCTGCACATCGGAATCAACTGGGGAGCATTAAAAAGTACTGCCACTTGGGGTGCGGTTTGGGCGCTGGGATATTTGGAAGCTGCCCAGGTGACTGTGTTGCACAGTCAGGTTGAGACCAGCTGCCTTACAGCTCAGATGGAATTTCAGCTCCACATCGCAGAGCTCCCCATCACGGCACCGCTGGTGATGCCTGCTGCTTCTGAATTCCCAGAGTAATGACTTCTCAGGAACACTGATCACAGATGGTGTCACAATACAGTTATTTATGGAAGGAGCACTGGGTCAACTCAGGAGGTTTACCTGCTGGATTAGATCATTTCTACCACAGCAACCACAGGAAAGTGAATCTCTGAGCCTTGGTTTTCTCATTTATAAAATAAGGCTGTTACCCTAGGTGTTGGCCTCACCACTCAAGCGTGCACTTGGAAAGTCAGCACCTGGTCTTTTAGACTAATTTGCAATTTCCTGGAGAGCAGGGTCCGAGTCCCGTGCTGCTTGTGTTCCCCACGACAAGTAGTGGGTGCTTCAGTTAAAGTGGAGGTCTGATTCCCCTGCACCTTCTCCACCAGGCTTCTGGAGGAAGCTCTTTCTTGACTTTTCTTTGTCTGTCCTTAAAAGACTAATACACCATTCTTAGCTCCCTCCTTATTTGGGGAGCTACCCAGGAGTAGGCACCGTGTGTCAGGCACTGCAATAATCACTTTACATCCATGACACGTGTTCAAATATAATTACAATTCTGAGTGGTAGATACTAAGTCATCCAATGTCTGTTTTGTGGGTTGATTTTCAAACTAGTCCCGTTTTCAAATAAAATTGTTTTCAATAAGAAGAGAGTTATATCAACATGATGGTGTAAAGATCTCCACTGTTCAGTGGAGTTGGTGAAAATGCTATAAAAACAACAACAACAACAAAAAAAAAACCATTTAAGGTCTCTGGAGATGGTATTAAGTACAAATAGCAAATGACAAAAAATATTTATTCAAGTACATTTAGAAAAAAATCAGTAAGGAAGGCCAGAGTCTGTGTATTTGAACAAAGACAGCTCCAGCTCCAGCTCTGTGAGGTAGACACTTGACTCCACGTCTCTGCTGCGGTCAAAACACAGGGCTCCCTCGCCCAGCTCCCGGCTGGAGGGCTGTCTTCTGGAACACCAGTGTTTCTCATCCTGCCTCCTGCTACCTTTTGCTGGGGCTGAGTCCTGGGTGAGCACAGCCCCACTCATGGAAGAGTGGCTCTACCTCAAGTGTGGCAGTGAGGACACCTGTCCTGAATATCTCATGACCCAGCTCACGAGGTGGTGGTCCCAGGCCTGGAGAGACAAGCTGGGGGACCTCAGGTCGGGGACCCCCTGGCCCCACCCAGCACTCACCCTACTAGGGTGTGGTGTCACTCAAAGGGAAGCTTGTCATTGTCCCTTTCCCAGGCTCCAGAGCTCAGAGATATGCCTGGGGGGAAATCAGATTATAGAACAGCCCTTAATCTCTTCCTGAAGTCACTGACGTCATTTGCAACAGAATGTGGAGAAAGTCAAGACTAGGCACAGTTGAGAACAGTGGGGTGTGGTGAGAGGTAGCTGGGAGAGTATTCATGGGTCTAACCATGACGCAGCCTAGACCATGGGCCAGCTAGTGTTCAGGAGAGAAATGTACAGTTGATCCTTGAACAATGTGAGGGCTGGGGGTACTGACCCCCCCACGCAGTTGAAAATCTGCTTATAACTTTTGCCTCCCCCAACCTTAATTTCTATTAGCCTACTATTAACCCGCAGCCTTACGGACTGATAGCATAAACAGTCAATGAAAATACATTTTGTATATTATGTGTATTGTGTACTGTATTCTTATAATAAAATAAGCTAGAGAAAAGAAAAGGTTATTAAGAAAATCATTGGGAAAAGAAAATAGGTGCACTATTGACTAAGTTGGAGTGGACCATCTTAAAGATCTTCATCCTCATCTTTACCTGGAATAGACTGAGGAGGAGGAAGGAGGGGAGGGCTTGGTCTTGCTGTCTCAGGAGTGGCAGAGGGGGAAGGAAATCCATGTATGAGAGGACCCCTGCAATTCACACGTGTTATTCAATGGGCAAATGCAGGTAAAACAGCTGGAGTCCTCCAACTGTCAGAACAAATATCAAACACTGACCTCAGGAAGGGATCCATTTAGGAAGCTGTGATCTCTGAAGAATGTGTGCACATGTTAACAAGTATTGGAAAAGATGCTGGGTATCATTAGTCATCAGGGAAATGTAAATCAAACCACAATGAGATACAACTTTACACCCACTAGAATGGCTAGAATCAAAAAGTCAGGTAAGTATTGGCAAGAATATGGAGAAATTGGAACAGCTGTGCATTGCTAGTGGGAATGTAAAATGGGCCAAAGCCTTTGGAAAATAGTCCATCAGTTCCTATAACAATTAAAGATAAAGTTACCATATGACCCAGCAATTTCACTCCTAGGTATATGCCCAAGTGAAATGCAAACATATGTCCATGCAAAAGCTTGTACGTGAATGCTTTTGGGCGCATTATTCATAATATCCAAAGTGACAGTAACTCACATGCCCATCAACAGGTGAGTGGATAAACAAAATGTGATATATTCATACAAGGAAATATTATTTGGCTATCAAAAAGGAAATGGAGCACTGATAATGTTATCACACTGATGAACCTGAAAAACTTAATACTAATGAGAGAAACCAGTCACAAAGGCCACGTATTTCATGATTCAATTTATATGAGATTCCCAGATTAATGATATCCATGGATTAGTGGTTACTCAGAGCTGAGGTTGGGGAGGAAGAGGATGAAATTGTTCTAGAATTGATGGTGCTGAAGGTTGCACATATTTGTGAATACACTGAAATACACTGAATTTTACACTTTACACAAGTGAATTTTATGGTGTGTGAATGATGCTTACCAGAGACCAGGATCAATAAAGCTGTTTTTAAAAAAGAAAAACAGATTAGACTTAAGGACATCCAAAGAAAAAAATTAACAGTTGCCAAGATGGTGTTAAATGGAAAAAACATGTATCATTAGGGGTTCTGCCTATGAAGGATAGAGGAAGACAAAGGAAAAGGAAGCAAAAGTTTCAAGGAGAATCTTCCAAGCATGATGTAGACCCGCCTGGGGAAAGAGAAAGGATGATTGGGTAGAAAAGGCCTCAGACAGCAGCTCTGAGGACCACTCAACCAGACCAAAAAGGAGTTCTATACAGAGATGGCCCGTTAATGAGTCCTGCGTGGGCAGACAGGCTCTCCTACTGCTGTCTTGCCTAGTCACTGGCTGGGTACTCCCTGGGCGGAGCATGACTTCAGTTCAAATGCTATTTTGCATCCCAAAGGTACAAATGCTGGAGGCTGTTAGCTAATTGCACTTCTTGAGCTGAT
Source organism: Varecia variegata (assembly GCA_028533085.1). Classification (NCBI taxonomy): domain Eukaryota; kingdom Metazoa; phylum Chordata; class Mammalia; order Primates; family Lemuridae; genus Varecia; species Varecia variegata. The sequence continues at coordinate 2,121,235 of CM052437.1, forward strand.
CCTGATGAAAAAGACAGTAAATCCAGTATCATGACTATACTGAACATATTTCCTAAATCCCAAATCAGAATAAATGGGCTATTTTTTGATTTGGGGAATTGTGTAGCAATTTCAGATGCACAGTTTAGAAATATTTCCTCCCTGCAAGGCATTTCTAGCATTCTAAAAAATACTGACGTATTGGACAGGCACAGCTTGTACAACATTCTTGCTAGACTTCCTAATGTAAAATACTTGAAAAAGACATTAATTAATGTTTGACAAGTCTGGCATGAATGTACGGCACATGAAAAAGGAAAATCCCTCGCACATGAGGAGTCCTCCAAAGTTGATGGTCTTATGGATGTTGACTCTAAGGTCTTTCACTTCCAGATTTTCCACTGGTCATGATGATATTTACGATAATAACTAAGATATATCAATTCTAGTTTTTTAATAAACTGCTTATGTTAGTGATTAAGCTCTGTCTCCCAGCTCCAAACGCAATCTTCGCACTTTGCTGTGTAATGTTGGATTGGGCCTCTGCAGACCAGGTTTTTTGCTAGGCCAGCTGGCTCTCTATTCACTTTTGCCAAAAGGCTATACAAGAGTGAGGCGGGCTGAAGGAGGCTTTTCCTGTTTCTTCTCTTCCTTTCTGTTCCGGTGAATATCGCCCTAATATGTGTCATTGTCCCACACTCCTGTCTGTAGCAGCGGGTGGATGTACTCTGCAGCACTCCAGCACTCAGAGAACCAGACTCTCCTGTCTTCTCATAGAGCCCAACAACAGACTTTCCTCAGCGGTCTGTTTCAGCTCCATGCATCCTCCTTCAAATTTGTAAGTTTTAGTAGTTAAATCTTTCTTTTTTTAGTTCTGCTAGTCCTCGGTGAGGAGGGGGGATGCTACTTCCTATAGTTGCTGTCTTCATGTCTTAGTGGGTTTTTTTTCCAGTTCTCTACTTAATTCTTTATAAAACCTAAGTTCTCTCGATTAAAATTATATCATATTCTATCATACACTTTCTATTAAAATACCTGGTATGATTTCAATTTTCTGATTAGTCCATGACAAATTCAGTGCTTTACATAAAGGATCTAACTTAATTTTCCCAGTAACTCATTTAGAGAGGCATCATCCCTATTTTATAGGTGAGACACCAGACGCACAGGAGTTGTTACTTGCTCAGAAATCCCAAACGAGTTAATGAAAGACCTGGATCCAAACATGACTGAGGGGGGCTGAAGGTCTGGCTCTGATCCGCATGATAGAGCATCTCCTGATGGGGAGCTCCTCAGATCCCTGACTTTTCTTGGACACAGTTTGCTTCTCTTCGAGAACTCTCTGGAACAAATTGTAACTCTGTCCTTCTGCTATTAACTCAACTATGTGTTTGGCTTCATCTAGCATTCTGAAACCTATCACTCACATTTTCATAGTCTTAGCATATAAGGTGCAGAAAAAAGTGTGAATCCTACACCTTGAATAAAATATTTTTTATTTGGTAATACTAACATCTTGACTTCCTCCTAACTTTCATTTTTTCCAAAGAAATGAGACGTTTCTATTTTATGACTATTGGAAACTTCATGCATGAATGCACAGGTGCCTTCCTTGACGGCTATGCCTTCACATGTACAAACTATGTCCCCTCCAGTGACAGTAGCCATGGCTAAAATGCCAGTGTGCTGAAATCAGCACCATCAATTTTAAAACATTTTCATCATCTCAAAAAGAAGCTCTGTATCTTTTAGTATCACTCCTCTATCCCCCCCTCTCATGTCACCCTCAGTCCTAAGCAATGACTAATATGATTTCTGTCTGTATGGTCCAGCCTATTCTGGATGTATTATATAGATAGAATTGCATGGTATGCTGTGTTTTGGGACAGGTTTCTCTCACTTAGCATAATGTTTTCAAAGTTCGTTCCTTTTTTGGCATGTGCCAGTACTTCATTCCTTCTTATGGCTACATAATATTCCATTGTATGGAAATAGCACATTTGCTATCCATTTGTCAGTTAATGGACATTTGGAATGTTTCCACCTCTTGGCTATTATGAATAATGCTGCTATGAGCATTCATGTATAAGGTCTTGTGTGGGCATGTTTGTCATTCCACTTGCACACACATCTAAAAGTAGAATTGCTGGATCATAGGACAATTCTCTCTTTAATCATTTGAGGATGTGCCTCATTGTTTTTCAACATGGCTGTAACATTTAACATTCCCACCAGCAATGCACAGGTGTTTCAATCTTTCTATATCTTTGTCAATGCTTATTATTAGGTGACTTTTTTCATTCTAGCCATCCTAGTGGACAATGTAGGATACAACCTTGCTGAACTCATTTTTAGTTATAATAGACGTTTTGGTGGATTCCTTAAAATTTCTGTATGAACAATCATACAATTAGAAATAGTTTTACTCCTTCCTTTTCCTTATGCATGGCTTTTGTTTCTTCATCTTGACTAATTGTCTTGACTGAAATATCCAGTGTTCAACAGAAGTGTCAGAAGTGGCTATACTTGTTTTATACCAGATCCTTGGGAAAATAATCCAATCTTTAACCATTAAGAATGATGTTAGCTGTGAGCTTTCATAGATACCCTTTATCAGTTGAAGAAATTTTCTTCTGTGATGGTTAATCTCAGGTGTCAACTTGACTGCAGTAAGGGATACTGGTAGAGCATTATTTCTGGATGTGTCTGTGAGGCTGTTTCTGGAAGAGGTTGGCATTTGAATCAATGGGTTGAGTGAGGAAGATCTGCCCTCACCCAGTGTGGATGGGCACCATCCACTCAGCTAAGGCTCAGACTTTTAAAAAGGCAGAGGGAAAGATGAATTCTCCCTCTCTCTCTGTCTCTCCACTGGAGCTGAGTTCTTCTCCTGCCATTAGACACCAAAACCCCAAGTCCTCTGAGACTTTGGACTCTGAGTCTCGCAGCAGCATCTCCTGGGTTCTCATGCCTTCGGCCTTGGACTGAGAGTTACACCAGAGGCTTCCCTGGCTCTGAGGCCTTCAGACTTGGACTGAGTCACACCACTGTCTTCCTTGGTTCTCCCGCTCCTGGATGGCCTGTTGTGGTAGCTTTGAGCCTCCATAATTGCTTGAGCCAATTCTCCCAATAAACCTCTTCTCATATATCTACATCTGTAGACATATATCCTGTTGGCTCTTTTTGGAGAACTCTCACTAATATACCTTCTTTCCTAGTTTGTTGAATGGTTTTTGTTTTGTTTTCTTATGAAAAAGTGTGGGATTTTGTCAAATGCTTTTTCTGTGTCCGTTGAAACTGCAATCGGCTCTATCAACAAATTTCAGTGAAACTTACATTTTTTAAATAATTCCCCAATTTTCATGTTTTAGATTCTCAAGCCAGTAGGACTTGATGACGAGAAGCTTATAGCTTTTAACTAACTACTTGACATTTTTTAGTTGTTTCCCAGAAATGGCAGAATTTTAGCGAGACCAAGAAGTTCAGATTCCAAAGTCCCCTGCACAGACTTCCTGACACCAAGACTCCCCATTCACCACAACCTACCCCAATGCACCTAGCCCCTTGTTAATTTCACCACTACTTTCCCCAGTGCATGTAGCCTCTCCTTAAAAAGCCAGTACTCTGTTGGTGGGACAGATGGATTTGAGGCTGCTTTTCCTGTTCTCCAGACAGATGTCTTTTGAATTAAAAATGTCTTTCTTCCTTGGCAATCCTTATTGTCTCAATAATTGGCTGTCTGTGTGGGGTATAACTGGACCAAAGCTGAAACCTCCTTGTTGTTTCGATAAAAAGATGTTCATGTAATATATTTAAATTTCTATTGAAATTGTGTACTATGCTAATTGAAGTTTGCATGTTAGCTGAGTGTAGTGACTCGTGCCTATAATCCCAGCTACTCAGAAGGCTGAGGAGGGAGGATGACTTGAACTCAGAAGTTCAAGATACCAGCCTGGGCAACATAGTGAGATCCCATCTGAAAGAAAGAAAGAGAGAGAGGGAGAGAGAGAGAGAGAGAAAGAAAGAGGGAGGGAGGGAGAGAGAGAGAAAGGAAGGAAGAAAGAAAGAGAGAGCAAGAGAAAGAAAGAAAGAAAAGAAAAGAAAGAAATTCAGATGTTGAACCAACTTTGCATTCCTCGTATAAATCCCACTTAGTCATGTTGTATAATTCTTTGTATAGGTTGATGGATTGAGTTTGGTAGCATTTTGTTGAGGATTTTTGTATCTGTATTTATGAGAGATATTAGTCTGTAGTTTTGTTTCCTTTTTTCATTTACTTATTTTTATTGCTTTTTATTTCAAAATATTAATTAAGGGGGTAGTTTTCTTTTCTTGTGATATGTTTGTTTGGTTTTGGTGTCATGGTAATAATATTGGCCTTGTAAAATAAATATTTAATAAAAAGTATGTTCTTGTTTTTCTTTTCTTTCTGAAAAATCTGTGAAGAATTGGTATTAATTCTTTTTTAAATGTTTGGTATGATTCAGCAGTGGAGGCATCTGGGTCTGCTCTTTCCTTTGTTTCTTTTGTATTGATTACTGACTCAATCTGTTCACCTACTACAAGTATATTCAGATTGTTTATTTCTTCTTTATTCAGTTTGGTAGTTTGTATGTTTCCAGGAATGTGTCTATTTCATCTGTCTAAATTTTTAGCTTATAATTTCTCATAAAATTCACTTATAATTCTTTTTATTTCTGTAGGGTCAGTAGTACTCTCCCTTTATTCATTACTGACTCTAGTAACTGGAAGCTTTTTTTTCTTATCCATTGTAGCTAAAGGTTTATTAATATTTTTATCTTTTAAAAATAAAATAGAATATGGTTTCTTGATTTTCTATCATTTTTGTGTTTTCTAATCCATTACTCTCATCTCTATTCTTTATTATTTCCTTCTTTCTACTTACTTTAGATTGTTCTCCTTTTTCAAGTGTTTTAAGGTAGAATTTTACATATTGATTTCAGAACTTTCTTCTTTCTCAGTATGGGCACTTCAACTATGCATTTCTCTCTAAATACTTCTTTAGATGCTTACCATAAGTTGAGGTATGTTGTATCTTTGTTGTAATTCATTTCAATATATGTTTTTATTTCCCTTTTGATTCTTCTTTGACCCCTTGGTTATTTATTAGTGTGTTGTTTCATATCCAAATATTCATGAGTTTCCCATATTTTTCCTGGTACTTATTTCTAAATGTATTCCCTTGTTGTTGGAAGACGTTGATTTCTATTCCCTTAATTTATTTTATGGCCTAGAAGCTTGTTTATCCTGAAGATTGTTCTATGTGTACTTGAGAAGAAAGTATATTCTGTTGTTATTGATTTGAAGTATTCTATAGATGTCTGTTATTTCTAGTTAGTGTCGTCTTCTGTTTCTTTGTGGATTTCCAGTCTAGTTAGCCTATCCATTATTGCAGGTCGGATATTGAAGTCTCCAACTATTATTGTTGACTTGTCTATTTCTGCCTTCCATTCTGTCAATATTAACCACATGTATTTTGATGTCCTGTTATTGGATGTATATAATATAATTTATAATTATTATGCATATTTTGCATGTTTGTTTTATCTTTCTAATGAATTAACTCTTTTATCTTTTATCACCATAGAATGTTCCTCTTTTCTTCTAGAGACATTTATTGTTGAACAGTCTATCTCATCTGTTATCAGTACAGCCGCTCCAGCTTTCTAGTGGTGGCTGATTGCATCACATCTTTTCCTACCCTACTTCAAATCGATTTGTATCTTTGAGTTTAAAATACATTTCCTATAGAAAGCATACAGCTGGATAACTTTTAATCCAGTTTTATAATCTCTGCCTTGTGATTATTTAACCCATTTAAATTTAATATTATTCTTGATATAGTTGTTGTCATGTCTGCCATGTTACTTTTTTCATCTTCTGTCTGTCTCGTGTGTTTTTTGTTCTTCCATTACTCTGTTATACTCTCCTTTTGTATTAAGCGAATATTTTCTAATAAAACATTTAAATTTCTTTAATAACTTTTTTACTATATTTATTTGAGGGTTTTTTTGTGTGTATGTGTGCATCTTTGTTTTATGTTTAACATATACATCTTACCTTATCAAAAAAAAGCTTCAGATTTGCACTAGCTTAATTCCAGTGAAATGCTATTGCTATATAGCTCTATATAGCTCTTTCATTTCTCCCTTTTGTGATATTATTGTTAGACATATTATATCTATTAATGTTACAAATACAAAAGTGCATTATTAGAGTTATTATATCACCATCATAAGCATTTCTTTAACCCATTACAGATTTGTTCCCACCCATACTTTTTGTAGGGTTATTGACAAATAACATATATAATACCTTTCTATATGTTATAGGCCCATCAGTATATATTTATTATTTTATATAATTGCTTTTTCAAATATTTTAAAAGAAGATAGGAGAAAATATGAACTTATGCTGTCTCTTACAATTTCATAATTACCTTTACTAGTTACTCTTTGTTTGTATGGATTCAAATTACTCTTTGGGTCACTTGCCCGAAGAATTTCCTTTAGTATTTCTTGTAAGGTGAGTTACTAGCAACAAATTATCTCAGCTTTAGTTTATCTGAGAATGTTCTTATTTCACCTTCATTTAGAAAGGTAGCTCTGCTGGATTTTTGTTTAAGTTTTGTTTTGTTTTTATTCTTTTCCTTTGATCCCTTTGAATACAGTATCTTATCCCACTGTCTTTCAGCTTCCATTATCTACTGAGAAGTTGTTCATTAATCTTACATTGAGACTACCTTGTAAATTCTGTCTTTTTTTCTTGATGCTTTCAAGATTTTTCTGTCTTTGACTTTCAGCACTTTTACTATAATGTGCTGTTTGTGGGTCTCCTTGCATTTATTCTGCTTGAAGTTTGTTGAGCATCCTGAATGTGTAGGTTATTGTTTTTCAGTACAACTATGAAGTTTTTGCTGATTATTTCTTCAAATATTTTTCTTTCTCTTTTCTCTCCTCTACTTCTGATACTCTCATTATACATATGCTGGTGGGCTTAACAGTGTCCTACATGTCTCTAAGCTTCCTTTCATGTCACTCTGTTTTTTTCTCTATTCTTTGTATAATCTCTATTGCTTTATATTCAGGTTTACCAATTCTTTCTTCTGCTAGTTTAAATCTATTGTGCAGGCCCCCTAGAAAATTTTTATTTTAATTTTACTTATTGTACTTTCCAACTCCAAAATTTCTAGTTTATTCTTCTCTTAATATAATTTTATCTCTTTATTAATATTCTCTATTTGATATAACATTGTCATCATGCCTTTATTTCATTAATCATGCTTTCCTTTTTTATTGTGAATGTATTTCAGTGGTTCCTTTGAAATATTTTTCCGTTAAAGCCGACTTCTGGTCACTCTTAGACAGTTTCAGTTGCCTGCTTTTTCACTGTTGTATGAGCTATACTTTGCTGTTTCTTTAAAAGTCTTGTATTTTCTTTTGGTGGGAAACTAGACGTTATAGATAAAAATATTGTAACAACTTTCAGTATTTGTCTCCCCCTCACACACACATACTCAGGACTTATGTGCTTATTTTTGTGTTTGTGTGTGATTAAACAGACGTTTTTAGTGAAACCTATTTCCTCCTCACTGTGTTAACCCTCCAATGCTGTTCTTCCTAAAGGTGACGGCTTTGGTTGTGTCCACCGGCACCCTGTAATGACAGTGGGTTTGGTAGGATTTCTTCCACTCTTTACCTGACCTTATCTAGCTGTTAAACCCCACAAATACTAGCTCATTGCTTTACTGTTTTCTGTGTTCTTCTGGGACATACATTTCTCTAAAAATTAATCCAATGTAATTATGGCCCTTGGACGGATTCCCTTCTGAGGTCGGTGCTTGATTTGTTCTGCTACCAGGAAGGCTCCAGTCAGCTGTTTTGTTCTCCAATGCTGCACAGAAACTAACCGGCTTCTAATCTAGGCTTTATCTTCATGAGATCCATGAATCTCCGTACGACATCTTTACACCACAACCTCTCCTGCTCTTAAGAGAGCACTTAGGCTTAAACTTCGCCATACTCTGTTGCAAAAGTAGCCAGTTCCTTTTGGAAGAGATTAGGAACCACCTACTCTTTGGCCCGATTCTCTCCGCAATAGATGAAATCTTTGAGTCAGGGCTCTGAAGTTGGGGTTAGGGAATATGGAAAACTTCTGTCTAGTGAACCTTGCTCTAAGAGCTGAGAGTTTGATGGAAGGCAGCCTTTTAGTTTGCCTCTTTTGTCAGAGACCTGCTAACTCACAGGTGAGGGGAATGGCTCTTAGGGCTCCAGTAGTCTCCCCGGGGTAAAGCCACTATTTCGTAAATGGGGTCTGGGTGAGAGAAGGGAGCCCCTATTTCTTGGTTGCACTTGCCCAGGCAGGGCTCAACCCTGACAAAAGGTAGCTGGAGGCCTAATGAAAAACTGTCATGTCCTACTCTTCAAAAGAAGAAAGTTTTCCAAATAAGAGCTGGAGGAGGGGAGAAGGGAGGGAGCCCTGTGTTCTTGGCTGCAACAGGCTGGAGTGGACTCTGCCTTGCTGAGCTAGAAGGGGAAGGAGGGGGAAGTCTTGGTTCAAATACCATAGACTCTTATGTCTTACCAAATTTTTATAGATTTTCTGCAATGGATATTTCTTCATTGACTGTTTTCCCTTAGAGCAATTTCCAGAGCTTTTGGATAGTGTTTTTTTTTTTAATGTATTTTTTTCTCAGTTTTACTGGGGAGCAGATTAGTGGAGCTTATCATGTTTGCTGCTGTGCTGGAAGCTGATTTCCTGGCAACTGTTTCTTGGAGGACCCAAGTGACACATCCGTCCACCATTGCTCTTTTCCTGTGGGGTTTAGGAAAACAGCACTGCGCACACATTTGCATGCAAGGGGAAACATTTCAGTAGTAGTTACTGACATTTTACCTGACTATGTAAGAATGTTCCTTGAGCAGCGGTCTGCCTTTATATAGAGAGAAACAGCATTCATTAACTGAGCGGCTCATTTCTCAGAACTCTTGACTGCCCCAGGGCCCAGCCACTCTCCTTTAATACCCTCTGTAGATAATGATCTTCATGTTGGCAGAACCCTGAAATGACCTTGATGTTTACAACAGCAGGGGGAAATGGTGAACTGGCTGATGTCATTAAAACAGACAATTAATTGCAAGGAAAAAAGGAACTCCCTCTCATTCTGAGGTACACATATTCTTTAGTAAAAGTAAAAATCCATAATCTCTTGCTAACAAAAATTGTAAACAACTTTCAATTTCCCAATACATTTTATGATACTGGAGACAGTATTGTCAGATTGTTTGAAACATATAACTGATATTCCTCTTTCTGAAAACTGATGTTAAAAAATAAGAGGGCACAAAAATACGATCTAAAAATAAAGTGTTATATGCCGAGTATTCAGATAGGGCATTTATTTCATGACTTCAAAGCCAGGCTTTTTTTTTAACCCCTTAACAGCCTCATTTAAGGATAAAAAATGCTTTGAGTATTTCTTTAGAGTTTCTATTTAGCCCTCTAGTTTTACTTATTATCTAATAAAAGAGATTCTGAAAACTACCCATAAATTTCCCATTGAAGGCAAAACCACCATTAACCATATAAATTGAGTGAAGACTAATCACATTCTGCTATTTATAACAAGCTTTTGCTCTACATTATCCAAAATTGAGCTAACACACATTTTGACTTTTTTTCTGACATAATTTACAGAAATGTGGCCTTTTTATGACTTCCATAGCTTATTTTTCTTTATTTCCTATTGATTATAAGTCAGCCCAGTTTGCCTAGTCCGCCTTGGGACAATCTAGTTAATGGTGATTCAGATTCAAGACTGTTACAAATATATTTAGCTAATGTAAAGAAAATAAAATAGATGACTCTTCAGAACTACTGAGAAAACAACAGCTAACTTTACCTAATTATGCTTGTTTATGATATATCACAGCCTTGCTAGTAAAAGCCATTAACTAAAGCCCACTCAGATGTGATCTCTGCATGGAAGAATATATCTCAGAAAAGCTTGTTCTCTCTTTATGCAGGTCATTTTCCAGAAATTAGTATGGCCAAAAATCAAAACACTTTCTGTAGAAATACTGCTATGCTGGTCATGTCTACCTGTTCATGAAAATATTAACCATATAAATTAGATTCATTAAATGTGTTGTAAACTTTTTATTGATCTAGATCTGCCATGTCAAAAGGGCTTGGATAAATAAGATTAACATTGGTGAGAAAATATTAAAATAAGTAAAGATGCAGAGATAATCTGTAACTATATTGACATTTATGGCAAAATTTTGGGTATTTATTGCTTTAGCTTTCACTATTCAGAGCATTTAGGAGGCAGAGCAATGATGTTAAAGTTACTTTGATCCTTTCTCTTCTGTGATTAAATTAACAGTATTAATAATTTCATTCATGTAATCACACATAAAACAACTCATTGTTCTTACAAAAGGAAAATTGTATCTATATATTATAGTCCATATTACTATATATTATACTACATATTATAATCCATAGATAGTTTAGTGTTTTGGTTTGTTCAGGCTACCATAAAAGAATACCATAGACCATGCAGCTTATAAATAACAGAAATGTACTGCTTGTCATCTCAGAGGAAAAGAAGAAGTCCAAGACCGAGGCCCTGGCAGATTTGGTGTTTGGTGAGGCCTTGCTTCCTGATTCATAAACACTGTCTTCTAGCTGTGTCCTCCCGTGGTAGAAGGGAATAATGAGCTCCTCTGCACCCGTTTCGTAAGGACACTAATCCCGTTCATGAGGGCTCTGCCTTATGACCTAGTCACTTCACAAAGGGCTCACTTCCTAATATCATCACCTTGGGGGTTAAGATTTCAGCATAAGAATTTTGAGGAGACACAAACATTCAGAGCATAACATTGAGTTTTTCTCATTTAAAAGATTATTTTTTAAAAAACTGTTAATAGATTATAAAATCTAAAATAATTCATGTCTACTATCTTGGTAATTATACTTATAAATGACTACCCTAAAGAGCAAATAAAAATATAGGAACATTTATTTATGCAAAAATACACCTCACCTTTATATACGTATGTGTGTGTATATACATATATATACACACACACACATAGATATTTACACATATATACATACACATAAAAATACACACATATATAGCCTATGGTCCCAACTGTATGAGAATTATTAAGTTTGATGTTTTGATTCAATGGAATAAAGCATAACAATTTTCAAATAATATTCATAGAATATTTATAGTTGCAGAGAATATGTAAATGCTGTGTGTATGGAAATATCCAGGAAACACAATTCTTTAGACAAAATTATGAAAACTATATAAATAGCAAAAGGAACATAGATCAGTGGTAGAGAAATACTATAAAGAAATGGTTGCCTTTGAGTGGCGAGCTTATGGGTAATCATTTCAGGGCCTCTTGTGCTTTCGTATGTTTTGCAAAATTTAAAAATAAGTATATATCTTTCACAATGGGTGTCTTTATAAGGCTTTCACTATTTTGATTGGGGCATAATAAAGCATTAATTCCAGTTTAAAGACCTACTTAAAGTAAGAGAAATTACAGTGCAGCATAGTTAAATTCACTTAAATTCACCAACCATTCCTTGAGACTATTACAGGTGTGGACAGGGGCAGTGCAGTATGTGATCTTTACAAATCAGGGAAAATAAGGGAGGGTCTGAACGAAAGAGAGTGTATGGGAGGGGGATTTCCAATTTATAGCATTGTGGAGAGGGACCCTCTCACCAGGTGGTAGGTGGGCAAACTATTATCTCTGTGGAAGAGCATTCCAGGCAAGGAAACAAGTTCAGAGGGACTTGAATAAATGAAAAGTTAAATCTAGCTTGGGGGTGGAGTTGAAAGTAGAATGGGCTTTTAAAGGACAACACATTTCTGAGTTAACTTTTTTAAAAATGAGTTGGTTTGCACTACAGAAGAGAGTGGGGAAGGGTGTCCAAGTAGAGGACTTGGGACAGACAGAGCGTGGAGGCAGGAGGCAGAGGGACCTCAAGTCAGCAGCCGCTGTGTGTGGCTGAGTCACAGGTCTGGGTAAAGAAGGCGGAGGAAAAGCAGGGAGAGTTTGGCTTTAACCCGGAAACTCAGAGTGTGCCGTGGGAAAGCACTAAAAATCCACAGGCTGGTAGACCTGTGTTCTACAAAGACCACAGGTCTCAGCATGTAAGATGTCAGAGACCTACTTCTGGAGGCTCGGAGAGGTGAACGCTTAGGTCATTCTTACAATGACACAGAGAGAGGCAATACGGTGCTTAACAGGTAGCACGAGCAGTGGTCTGGGAACCATTACAAAAATAAAACTTACGGTACTGGGTGCTGAATGTTCTAATGCAGAGAAAGAAAGAGGAGGTATAGTTCATAACAGAGTTTAGATTTCTGTTTTGATTGTTAGAATTGTATACTTGGGCAGGAGGGGTAGGGAGATTCTGCCACAGCTTGCATGGGAAGAAATGCCCCTCTTCAGGCAAGCTGATGACTTTGCACCTGGGCGTCTGCTATGAGTTGCTGTAGGCATTTGTGCAGATGGCCAGTTACAGTGGGATATATGAGTCCAAGCTTATGGAAGACAGTTAGAAACAGTATGTGTGCATCTTAAACATAGGGCACTTAGGGAAAAGGAAAGAAGGAAATTTAATGAGATGTATGATATTATAGTACTTAACTGAGTTAATGGCACACAGATATAAAACTACAGTAGAGATTTTGCAAAATCATAGTAAAAAAAATAATAAACACAACTGAACACACTGAAATGGTTTTCTATGGTGGGGAAAGGAAGGGACATGCAGTATAGGAATAAGAGGAAGGGGAAAATAAATAAGAAAATACATAAAATATCAAAAGAGTTAATAAACTAAGAAAGGGATTTTGCATGTACCAATGATGATTATATGCTCTAAATAGAAGTACCAATTATGTTTTTGTACTGGATGTCCAAAAAGCAAGAAAACAAAAAGGAGGGTGCAATTAATTAGAAAGCATAAAGATAATGTGATAAATCATGTTTGGGAATAAAGATTTGGTAATTATGATAAATACTAATTAATTCAATTCACAAACTAAAATATAGACTCAGACTTGATTAAAATACTATACAATACAATTCTCTGCCCTTTTTGTTTATAAGGTAAATACATAAAAACAGAAAAAAACATAAAGGTTGAAAATGAAAAAATGGCTATAAAAGTATACAGCAAAGAAAAGAAGAGTACCTATTTGATTATCAGACAAATAGAGTTAAATTTAAGACAAACTGAATCACAATGAATAGAAAGGGACACTTCATTCCAGTAAGAGAAAAAATATATCAAGAAATAATGCTAGTGAACATATGAATTGTTAACAGTACCAAACTCAAATGGTAAAGCAGCAATAAGCAAAATTACCTGGTAACATATGTCAACTAATAGAGTGTGGTAAGTTTTTGACGTAACTCTTTCCTAAACAAGTAGATTAAGTAAGTAAAAAATAAGCAAAGACATAAAAGATATGAATAATAATAAAGTTTACAAAAAAATAAATAAATAAAGTTTAATATATGTATGTATACATAAACTTTACATAAAACAGAGACTTATTTTTTTAAATAGTATATGAAGCACTCATGAAAGTTGACCAGGTACTAGTACACACACACACACACACACACACACACAAACTAAATTGCTAAGTGTCAACTTTATACACACTTTATTGAATGAAATAAAATGAGAAAATCCTAAAAGAAATATTAGGTGTCTGGAAACTATATGACATTATAAAATAATTTGAGTGCAGATAAAAAAACATTGGGGAAACAAATAATTATAAATAACCATATGTAAACACTGGGTGTCAGAATATGGAACGCATGCTTATACTAGAACCAAACGAATTTTATTAATGTATCTTTGCATTCATCAGAATACATGAATGAGCTAGAATTTCAAAAGAAACAGTTGTAAGATGAACATATGAACATACTGAAGGGAATAAGAAAGGACATAATAAATATTACTATAAAGGCAGAAAACAATTCAGTAGAAAATAATGCTATAAACAAAACAACAGAGAGGTTTAATAAGCCCAGACCATCAAATAATTGAGAAAACAAGCCCATGCACATACATTGCACAAAAAAAAAAAGAAAATATAACACTGAATTAAGAAATTGGGAAATAACCAAGCAGATAATAGAGACTAGAGAAGAAACAAATAAAACAAGTATACATGAATAAATTGGTTGGCCCAGGTAAAAATAGATGAATTTCAAGAAAACATAAAATATTAATATTGGCTTGAGAAGACACAAATTCCTTAATAGATTAACAACCTTAAGTGGATTTGAAATAGTCATCAAAGGCTTTCTAACACTCTTTCCTATCTCCCTCCCCTGCTATATATAAAATTAACATTTTATTATGTTAATATGTTTGATTACAAAAATGAATACGAAGAATGAAAACAAACTTTAGAATATTTCATTATAACCATAGATGCAAAACCCTTAAATATGTATTATATAAACAAAATAAATATTGTATTAAAATATATATCTTAATAGTGTTTATCTCAGTAATGCAAGAATATTTCAACATCAGAAATATTATTGAAATTTGCTACATGGAGCAAAAAGGTAAATTAAGACAATTATCCCAACATATGAAGAAAAAATATTTCATGAGAAACAAAATTTATTTTAAAAATGAACAAAAAATCAGAAATAGGAGAGTCTGTCCTCAAACTGATTAAATATATAAACAAAAACTTAATGAAAATATCATAATTAATAAGATAAACAATTTAAAAAATTCCTCCACCTCTCCCTATAATAGCCCTGACAAAGAATATAAAACAAGAAAAAACTAACTAAATTTGGAGAAGAAGAGCTACAGCTGTCATTATTTGTAGATCATAGGATCATCTATGTAGAAATTTATTAGAAATAAAAATCAAAACCAATAAGAGATTTTAGCAAAGATACTGGATACAAGAATAACTTAGAAAAATCAAAAAGTCAGCCTTACAAAAATGTCAAAAAGAAAATATATTTTTTAAAAAACATGATATCATCTAAGGTAGCAAAAAATCCATAAACTACCAAATTTTTAACCTAATGAAAAATATGTAAAACCTGTATCTTAATGAGTCTTCAAGCTCTGTTAAAGGAAACGAATAAATGCTTGCATTAATGAAATGATGACTTCAAATATTAAATATATTATTTTTTCTAAATTATTACACAATTTTATAAATTGTGACTCTATTAAAATTTCAATCGAAATGTCATTGAGAGTTGCCAGGAGCTAACGGTGGAGAGAGGAAACGGACTACAAATAAGAGTCAGACTATTTTCTGTGGCA
>CM052437.1:2137094-2167824 GCA_028533085.1 Varecia variegata
TGCAGAGGGGAGAGGTGGGGGGTCTGGATCTCCCCAGAGGCCTCAGGCTTTGCAGAAAGGAGAGGTAGGGGATCTGGGCCCCTCCCAGAGGCCTCAGGCTTTGCAGAAAGGAGAGGTAGGGGGTCTGGGCCCCTCCCAGAGGCCTCAGGCTTTGCAGAGGGGAGAGGTGGGGGGTCTGGGCCCTCCCCAGAGGCCTCAGGCTTTGCAGAAAGGAGAGGTAGGGGGTCTGGGCCCCTCCCAGAGGCCTCAGGCTTTGCAGAGGGGAGAGGTGGGGGGTATGGGCCCTCCCCAGAGGCCTCAGGCTTTGCAGAAAGGAGAGGTGGGGGGCCTGGGCCCTCCCCAGAGGCCTCAGGCTTTGCAGAGGGGAGAGGTGGGGGGTCTGGCTCTCCCCAGGTCTGCTGTGTGCCTGCACCCAGGAAGCGCTCCTGAGTGAGGACTTCCCCTGGGTCTGGGGTCCCTGGTCAGCTGGCTGTTCCCTTAGCCCACACTTGGCTTTTAAGCCCAGAAGTTGACTGCTTTCTCCTTCACGGCCCTTCTGCCGTTTCCTTTGCCTCCCACCTCGGCTGCAGCTGAGCCGGGTTTTGAGGCCCTTGTCTCCTTTGGGGGGCTTGTCAGTGCATTAGGGGACTCAGCAGATTATAATTCGGTACAGTTATTAATTTTTCTCATTGGTGGCGTGGGAGAGACGTCCTCAGGGGATGGAACTTTCCCAGGTGTTTTTTCACGTGAAACCTCGTGAGCAGATCGCCCTCGTTCCTTAGCCATAAATTCAGATTCAATACATTAAAGAAATCTGTACATGAAAATCAATTTTGTGTTGAATTGGGCTGTTTCCTGAGAAAGTCATCGACGTTCCTCAGATGCTGTGTTCCCTCAGGAGGGTGTGGACATCTGGGTTTCACAGGACGTGGGCTGTCCTCTGTCCTGCTGGGCAGCGTCTCCTCCTCTGCCCACGAGTGCCTCGTACAGACCGAGTCCTTTCCCTCAGAAGCCATGGAGGGTGCGTGATCTGCTAAAGTTTATGCTGGGTCAAAAGTCACTTCATTTATAATACTATCTGTCAACAGTTCACTTCCGTGTATGTTAGACTCTGCAAACATTTTCTCAGGTGCAAGGAAGGTAGAGTCATAGTTGCCCTGCTCAGAAACCGCAGAGTCAGGGTTTGGGTGCAGACTGGTCGCACAGAGTCCTCTGCCCGCACTCCCTTGCGTTCCTCTGCTAGACAGGAACCCAGGCTCAGGGGCTGCGTGGGCCAGAGGCAGGGCTGGAGTCCAGCCTGGGTCTGTCCACCGCCAGCGGGGACTCCCACCGCAGTACGTCTCCCGCTGCTGCAGAGATACTGCCTTTCATGAAATCGTAAAGAAGGCAATGAGGCAAGTTGCACTTTTCTTAATATAAAAAAATAAATAAATGGCCACAGATAAAAGGCCTCAAGCTCTGCACTTATCTTAAGAGCTAAGGGGAGGGAAAGGTTATATTTTTTCACACTCAGGTGTCCCCATGGTAACATGAAAAAATCTTTTCTACTCTGCAAACCACACTCGTGCTATCAAGACTCCCCAGGAAATGTTTGCCTGTTTGTAATCTAAGGTTAAAGAAAAATAGACACATATATACAATGCTTTGGAATGTTTACTTTGGAGAGCTTTTAGCCGAGCAACATGGACTCTGTTATCTAGCCGCCTGCAATCCTTCTCTGGAGCATAGACAGGAGCTGCTGCAGACCAGCTCTGGGCAGGGTGATTACCATCTGGGGGGGTCTGGCTGTGGTGAACTCATGCTGGCAAAAGTCGTGCACCCTGCAACATCTCCTTGTGTGGAAAATGAAAGCAAGAGCTTCGGTGACACACAGAAACCAAACTGCAGTAACATATGATCAGAATCATGGACTGCATCACTTAAAAGGTACATTTGAGAGAGAACTCATTTTATTTATTCAGCAAGCGTCAGCCATTCCGGGCAGTCCAGACTCATTATTTAGAAGTCCTAACAATCTAGTTGTCTACCAATAGGTAGAACTATAAATTAATGTAGCCAACAAGGAATGGAAAAATAAATATTACTTCTTATTTATCTAATACTGTAGATATTTTTATGTACTTTATAAACTTACAAGCCAACAATATATTTTTTAAAACAAGATTGAGAGGAGAGTCTTGATGGATTGTGGTACTCTCGATGACTATGTCTCACCAACATTTATTAGGGCTATGTGCTAAATAAATAATAGCATAAGGCGATAAAATGGGGAATGGAAGGTGTTAACATCAGGACCACACTCTCTCTAGGACCTGCATGCACAAAGACTTGCTCTTCCTTTGTGTTCTCCCAGGCCTTATATCATATCGCTTTTGTGGAGCTTAACACAAACAGTTGTTTTTGTGTACCATGCACCTCGTTTATCAAGACCCTGGAGTCAGTCTGCTCTCTGTTTGTATTCCTGTAGCCAGAATCAAGAGTGTAAGGGGTCCCCAATAATCATAAACACCAGTACAATTGAATTTATAACAGTAACAACAAACACAACAAATAAGCACAATCCCTTTGAGCAGATTTCCATAAGAGGGAGGCACAAAATGGAGATGAAATTAAATTTTCACGCACCAAGCAATCTATAGATATGATTACATTTCATCTTCAGAATGTCCTTATGCAATAAGAATTATCATTCCATTTTTTAAAATCAGGAAAGTGGGGCTCAGAGCAGTTAGGTGACACAGGACCTAAGAAAGGTCTGTGAGACAATAGCAAAGGATAAGGGGTGAAGCTCTTCATTAAAATAGAGAAAATGATATTTAGCTCAGAGAGTTTCATATATGAGGCGCAAAGTGCCTACTCGGTATATACATTGACTGGGGCAGCGGAAGTTCATAATAAAAAATAAGGCATGGCCACTTGCTCCAAGTCATTACAATCATAGGAAGATGTCATTTAACTCACAAGTTAACCAATCTATGGTGTATTTTGGTCCAGTAACTGACTTTAGTGCAGTTCTTCATGAGAAAGCCATTCTGTGCTATATAATCCTTATAATGAGCATGATAAAATGTCTCCCCAAATTCTACATGTAATAAAATCTCTGCAAATCTATTCTATCAAATAACATATAGGTAATGAATAAACGAAATAAACCATGGCTTTCGCTCCCTGGCACGAGGGCATGCTCCTCAGGAGACCGTGTGTTTCTGCAAGGGCATTCTGCCAGTGGGCCCAGGCAGCATTCACATGACACTGCACAGCACAGCACCTATCAGATTATCTCACAGGCCGAGTTTCCAGTTTTCAGAGCTTGTTGATTTGTATCTCTTTAATCTGGCTTACATCTGCTTATTTCTTCACCATCCTGGTCAATGTTACAATCTAATAATTCAACATTGATGTTGAGATAAAATCTTGCAGGTCTGGGTATTTATATGAGAAGCTCACTTCTTTAACAATGGCAACTACAGTAGAAGTGTTCCTAGAACTAATGTATTTAATACAATTACAGAAAATGCCAGGACAGTGCTGGGAGGGAAGAGAACATCAGGCAGTTTAATTATTGAAAATAAGGTAACTCCGTTTACTTAAAGTGTGGTATGTGCACAGAGAAGTACTTGATCAGGTCATACAGGAGGTGGTTTCCTGGGGGGCATCTATACCCAGTATCCAAGGAAGCATTTGGAAAGGTGGATTGGCATAAATACCATATTGGATTCATAGCTCCCTCCCTCGAATGTGTAATAAGAAACATACCTAGTGGTTGGTTCCAGGAATTGGGCCTGCCTTCACATGCTGCCAGACATCGGCACACCCCCTTCCCAGCTCCCAAAATGCCTCCCACCCTCTGCCCTTCACTACTGACACTCTCCCTTCAAAACCCAGCTTCAATTTAACTTTCAAGTGCAAGAATTTCTTGACCCTCTGGAAAAAATAATAACTCACACCACCTGTATTATTTCAGTGCCCCATAAATACTATTTTTGCTGCACTGATCCTCATATATTGACATTTATTTGTTTAGAAGTCTGTGTTGAGTGGATAGTAGACACTGAATAGTAATATATTGAATCAAATAACACCTTCCCTCTCGGATGGCAGTGTGATAAGACACCTTGAATGAATGGATGCTTAGACATTGAGACTCAACTCCTAAAAAGTGACGGTTTTTCTGTATTAATTAATTCAATCCTTCAATTAAAATATTGAACAAGCATCTATTAGAGCCACACATTATGCAAATCTCTGGAGAAGAAAGAATAAATAAGCTTTTCTACTCTATTTATGAGCCTGGCGAAGAAAAACATTTCCTTTTCTATTTTTTCAGAAAGAAATTAACACAAAACATTTTTTCATAGTCAAATTGTCATAGTGTAAATTGACTAATAGTTTTTATTGTAATTACTCTTCAGAAAAATGGTGTCAAGTTTTTGTTTTTTTGTAGAAAAAGGCACTTAGAGGGTTCATTTCCTCAAAGACGTAGAAAGCACTTGGGGCATTATGAAAACAAACAGCCCGGAGCCTGAGGAGAGATTGAAATTGCACCTTTGTTAATGTCAACTTTACCGTCTACTGTTATCAAGAAGTCTACATTCAGACTAAATGGCCGTAACAACCCTGTTGGGGGAGTTCTCTGGGTGAATGGCATTATCTTCCAGCATTCACGGAATAGAGAAGAGAATTTTCTGGCTAGTCCTCTATGGCATACCAAAGATTTAATAAAACCCAGCTAAGCAAGAGGTGCCTCTACTAGCCTTGATTTTCTCATCACTAAAATAAATGGGTTGGGGAAGATTAGGTGCCTTTACCTAAAAGACTCTTTAATCCGCATCCTCATCTCATATCCATTGACAAAACAACCCTCAGCCTGGAGGGGCAGGAGATGCTGAAGACTGCAGGAGATGAGGACAGAGAGGGGAAGGAGACAACCTCTATTCAAAAACTATTCCACTTGAGGCCAAGTCCACTTCCACCCTGACAGTTCAATCTCAGTTCTGTTCTCTGAGATCAATAACTAATTTGGAGCTGGGGTGGAAAGCTATATTTCCATGTGTCTATTATCTATCTATACCTCCATCTATGTCTACCTACCTATCTGGTTGTACATACCAACGTTCAGCATTCAAAGACAGGTGGTAAGCAAGAGTGGAAAGCAAGAAACAGCTCAGATGGGGTCTTTGATGCTGGTACTTTCCAATCCTAATGCATGGTGCAAAGGTGAGCGTGGTAGCTCCTACTGTAACGTGGCAAGTGCACAGACCAGTGGTTCTCACACTGGAATGTACGTCAGAATCACCTGGAGGGATTGTTCAGATGCAGTTGTGGATCCCACCTTAAGATTCTCTGATCCAGTTGGTTTTAGGGGTAGTCCAAGAATTTGTATTTCTCACAAGTTCCCAGGAGATGCTGCTGTTAACAGTCCCGGGACCACACTTTGAGAGCCAAGAGTGGAGCCACGTTAGGTGAGAATTGCCCATTTCACGTCTCAATCTCCTTTCCAGCCAGTGAAAATGAGCCAAGGAAATTACATTTCTTCACAAAATGACCAACTGTGTTAGTTACAGGAAGAAAATTTGTAATTCTAATAATTATCTAAATTTTTTTTCAAAAGCTACATTAAAATTTGATTTACTATTGAAACTGGCACTTTCATTCACGACCAAGTGTCGTATCTGATGCTGAGCTGTGCCTGAGGGAGGGTGGCGTCTGTGACATAGAGTAGTGGACACCTGGCCTTCCCTGGGTCCTTTGTCCTGCCGAGTATATCACAGAGTGCCTGGTTAATAGGATTAACAGATTACACCATTTTGTTTTAATTAAGTAACACAGAGAAATGCACAAGTGGCTTGGAAATGTTTACGTAGAAACATGGATTAAAAATATTAATAATTTTACAAAGTAATCGGTAAGAACACGGCAGAACTCACATTTCTTCCATGCCTTGTAAAGTTCTGTTCCAATCACATTGTAGACAGAGAGAACTGAAAAATCGAAAGGATCAAAAAGACTATTTAAATTACACACTTACAGCAACAGTTATTCCTTATATACCTCACCCAAAATGTATATTTTATCCTTGTTTATTTAATTTATAAATAAATATGCAAATGATATATTGGTGAATGAATAAATGGATAACTAAAACCTAGAAACTATCTTTTTCTTTAAAATCTGAGTAAAACTAAGACTAAGCATTAAGTGTTTCACATCCATAGATCAAAAGATGTGAAAGATAAAGACATGGGTTTTGAAATTTTTCTATGAATCCATCAAAGTGCAAAGTTAGAAATGTCAAGGCTTATGCACTCATACAAAAATTTATTTTAAAATATAAGCTCATAATAATAATACATGTATTTAGGAATGAACATGCATATGTTACAGAGTGTGTACCAAAGATTTTTTAAACAAATAAAGTTATATGATCTAAAATTTACCTAAAGGGATGGGCAACATTCTATCCTCTAGTGATCCCAGTAACACCCGGAATAATTTGCCAGCGGTACGGCTCACTCCACGCCCTAGTCACCGTGGCATCTCCAGCACTTGGCAGCACACTTAGTAATAACAGCCATTTAAAAATTATTGTTGAATAAATGTTAAAATAAAATACACACAGTTACAAAATAAATGTGTTGATATAATTTATATATTCTCTTTGAAAAGAGAAAAATCACATTTCTAGGCTGTTAGTGAAATGAAAACTGAATGACTCATCTAACAGGAAACAGGTATGAAAGTCTTCCACAGCATATGTATATCTGTATACAAACATAAAATATTGTCATTTGGTTCAACAGTTGCAATTATATCAAGCGTATTTTTATATCTTCTCCTTCCCTTTTCTCTCATAGTAATTATTTAACATCAGAATCATAATGTTTAAATAATTAGTTTAGGCAATGAAAGATATTTATACCTTTTTAACAGCAAATCTTTAATTAGCATATTAATCAAAAGATGAATAATTTACAAGTTCAGTAACAGATATGAATTATTCTGAAAAAGGCCTTGTCCGTGAGGAGCTTGGAAAGTTTATCAATTTTTTGAGATGTTCCTGGGCATCTAACTATGAGTGTTACTGCCTATTCCATCAACTATGCAGAAAAATAAGAGTAAGAATATCAATGGATTAATGGGATTTAAATCATTGCCCACGTTCATTCTCTGTCCTGCAGCCCTGATCTCTCACTTGGCCCTGGCAGAAGCATAAAACTACAATGGGATGCAATTAACTCCAGCTTACCCTTGTAGCCATGACCCCAATGGCACCCAGACATGGTGCCAAGGGCAGGCTTCTAGCTAAACCTAGTGAACGCTGAGTTTAAGCCCTGAGTTGTACTCAAAATGAAGTTAGTTTGCTTATGAAGACACACTCACAGCAGCTCGAGGAGAGATGTGACTGAGATTTAAAATGGGATGCTTTCCCTCTGGGTCAATGCCAAAAAGGGTGGGGTCTTAAAAAACCAGCAGGATAAGATTGGGGATGGGTGTATACCTACAGGAAGAGTGCGATGTGCACTGTCTGGGGAATGGACATGCTTGAGGCTCGGACTCGGGGGATTGGGAGGGACATGGGCAATATATCTAAGCAGAACTTTTGTACCCCCATAATAAGCTGAAATAAAAAAAAAAAGTCTATGCAGAAGGGCAGAAAGATGCATTATGAAATGACATAAAAAGAATTGAATAAAATCCACATTAAAATTAAAAAAAAAAAAAGATTCACCTGAAGACATGTTTTTCTATCTTTAACACAACAGCACAAGCTAAACAGCTATGAATAGATAACCCAGGTGAAGGATTCATGCTCTTGAGGGAAGTGGGGCTCTAGCTTCTCTCTTCTCTGACTGATTTATTTAAATTCCTCACTTATCCTTTCAACTCTATCTTTGATACCAATAATTCATAATATGATAGCTACTGTTAACTGTAGCCACATTATGCTAAGATAATGGTTAAAAAGCAAAAACTCAAACAAATGGTTATTCTGTGGTTTGGGGTGCATTATGTTTAGTACTGTGAAGTGAGTCAACATCAGGCAACTTAGGGGAAGGCACTGCTCTGACCCTAGGATCACACCCCCACCCCGGGAATCTGCTGAGATTCACGTCTGGGCCACTGGACGTGGACTGTGGGAGACGGCCCGTCACTGAGAGCAGAGCCTTGTCTGCTAATGCACCTGCTGCCCACGCTGAACCAGTTCCAGGGCTGTGAGTGGGGACCGGCAGGGAAGCAGGTGGGATGAGCGGGGGAGCTGAGACAAGAAAAATAGCATGGGGTGGGTACGGATGCTCTTTAGCCCGACATTCCCTTACTTTGACATCAATTTTGATCTCCTGACTTAAATAGAAACATGAATGAAGGAGTGCCCAGTACCACCTCCTCCTTTGTAATCCAATAGGATTGTTTTTTGTATACAGTTTTATTTCCATCTAAAGTATTTTAGAGGATGAAAATTGGCAATGATTATCACAAAGGTACTTTCTAGAAGGGGCAGACGCCAACACATATATATACACACAGACATGTGAGTCTTTATTATAAAATATATATGTAATATATATCAGTTACACACATCAGTTCTATTTTTCTTATTTCTTCCTTTATTTTCTATACAAGACTTTAGGTAATAATTAAACCATTTTTTTATTAGATTTATAACATGTATAGAAATAAAGATAACATATGTGACAATTATAGCACAGAACAGAGGAAAGAAAAAGAAAATATACTAGGAAAAAGTTGTTACATTTTACTAAATTTAAATGTGCATAATGCTGAAGTATATTGTGTTATGTTTAGATGAAAATTTTTATCACTAGGACAACCACTAAGAAAATAACTAAAACTATAGCCAAAAAAGAGGAATTACAAAGGTATATTAAAAACATATTTATTTAAACAAAAGTAAGGCAGTAAAAGGACAACAGAGGAATATGAAGACCCAAGACAAATAGAAAAAAAATTAGCAAATAGCAGATGTAAATTCTACTATATTGATAATATTATTAACTATAAATGGACTAAGCTTCCCATGAAAAATGCAGAGATTATCAGAAACTGGATAAAGAAAAATGTTGACAAGAGACACACCACTTTAGATTTAAAGACAAAAATAAGTTTAAGGTAGAATGATAGAATAAAGGGTATAAAATGGAAATCATAACCACAATAGAGCTGGAGTAACCATATGAGCAAAAAAAAATTTTGTATAAGAACTATTACTGTAGAAAAACAGAAATAATTTTAATGGTCAATATATCAAGAAAATATAACACTTAATTATTTATGAATACCTAACAACAGAGCACCAAAATACATGAAGCAAAACCTAGCAGAAATGGAAAAAGAAAGACAATTCGATGACAGTAAAAGTTGGAGATGTAAATAGTGAACTCTTATTGACTGGCAAAACAATTAGACGGAAAAATCAGCAAAGATACGGAAGTCTTGGGCAACACTTTCAACCAACTTGTTTTAATTGACATTTGTAGAGTATCTTATCTAATATTAACATAATACATTTTCTTTTGAAGTATACATCAATTTAAAATGATTAAAATCTTACAAAATATGTTTCTCTGATCCCAATAAATTTAGTGATCTACAATTGAAAGAAATCTTGAAAAACCCAAAATATGTGAAAATTAAATGTTACAATTCTAAATAATCCATGGGTCAAAAGGGAAACTAAGAAAATTTTAAGACACTTTAAGTGATTAATGAAAACACGCACAATAAGTAAAAATTTATATAAAGGTAAAATCATGCTTAGAAGAAAATTTGTAACTTTAATGCCTATATCAGGAAAGAAGAAAGGTATCTCAAAACAACATTAATGTAAGTTTCCATTTTAAGAAAGTAAAAAATTAAAAAAAGAAGAAAGAAAGCAAGCAAACTAAACCCAATTATTTACAAGAGCAAATAAGAGTGATAAAGAAAATTAATGAAATCAAAAGTGGATTCTCTGGAATTATTAACAAAGTTGAAAAACTTTTAACTAGTCTAATCAAGAAAAATAGGACATGCAAATTATTAAAATTGGGAATTAAAATAACTGTAGGAAAATATTATGAAAAACTTTATATCAACAAATGAGACAAATTGAATGAAATGGATAGACTCCTACAATGATGTATATTACTGACAGTGACTCAAGAGGAATGCAATCATAAGACTAGACTTTTAACAAAGAAAAAATTTAAATAGTAATTAAAAATATTCCTTAAAAGAAATGCTGAGGTACGAGTTTCTTCACTGGAAAATTCTATCAAATGTTTAAAGAATAAATAATGACAATTCTTCTCAAATTCTTTCAGAATAGAAAAGATGATGGAATGCTTCCAAAGTATTCAATGAAGTCAACATTGCTCTCATACCAAAACTGGACAAAGGCATCACAAGATAGAATAGTACAGACCAGTATCCCTCATGAAATATGCACCAAAATCCCTGGCAAAATATTAGCAAACAAAAATCAGCAGCATAGAAAAGTGAGTATATGCTGTGACTAAATGAGATTTATCCTAGGAATGCAAGGTTGGTTTAACATCTGAAAATCAGTCACCATAATACACCATATTCATAGGACAAAATACTTTAAAAACACATGGCCATCTCAGTTGCAGAAAATTGCACTTGACAAAATCTGACACCTTTCTTTACAAACAATCTAAACAAATTAGAATTCAAGGGGCCTTCCACAGTCTGATAAAATTTGTCTTCAACAAAACTAGAACTAACAACGTACATCATCATGAAACCCTAAATTATTTTCCCTTAAAATCAGGAGCAAGACAATGATGTCTGTTTTTGTCACTTTTATTAATTGTATTAATAAATGAAACACTATATTATTGTATGAGAAGTTCTAGCCAGTGTAGTAATGGGAGGGAGAATAAGAAGGGATGGAGGAAAATTTTTAAAAACATTCTAACTTGAAGAAATAAAGGTATCTTGATTCACAAATGACAGGAATTTAAATGTAGAATATCCTAAATTAACAATAAAGCTATTAGAATTATAATATCAAATGAGTTTAGCAAAGGTGTAGGATATAAGGATATAAGATTGATATACATGTCTACATGAAAACAATGGACAATTTGAACATTAAATAAAGAAAATGAGTCACTTTGCAATAATGCCATGAAAAATACAATATTTGAATAAAGTATCAAAGGAAGTTAAAGATTTTTGCATTAAAAATTATAAAACATCCTGGAGGGATATGTCAGCATGATATAAATAACTGGAGAAAACTTCCATTCTTATGAATCAGAAGACACAATATTATGCAAATGGAAAATTTTCCCAAAAGTTATTTACAGATTCAGTGCTATACCTTTCAAATTCCCACTAGTGATTTTGTATAAGTTAAGCTGTTCCTAAAATTTATATGTATTTTAAAAAGACCTATAATACCTAAAATAATTCTTAAGAAGAAGAACACAGTTAAAGACCCTGCCCTACGCAATTTCAGAACATATTATAGAGCTATGGTAACCGAGCCAGTGTGGAACCACCTTGGGAATCAGCCTTCCATTGTGAACCAGTGGGAGAGAACTGAGAGTCCAGAAATAAACATTTACGTTTATAGTTAACTGAGTTTTGAGAAAGGTGTCAAAACAATCCAGTGGAGTCAGGGGTAGTCTTTTCCATCAATAGCACTGAGGAAATGGGGTATCTGTATCTTAAAATAAAAACAATAAAGAACATAGTCCTTGACTTTCACCATTAACAAAGATTAATTCAAAAATAGATCAAATATTTAAAAGTGAGACCCCAAACTATAAAACTAGAAGGCAATATAGGAGAAAATTTTCACAATCATGAGTTCAGTAAAAACTACCTATATAAGGTATCAAAAGTAAAAATCATTAAAAATGATGGGACTTAATTAAAAAAGAAAAAAAAAAGACTTGTACTTCAAAGGACTCCATGAAAAGGAAGAGACATATCATAGACTGGGAGAAAATATTTGCATATTGCTATAAGTTAAGTCATGCTTCTCCGAGGTTCATATGTTAAAGTTTGTAGTGTGACCTTATTTGGAAATTGGGTCTTTACAGAGCCTATCAAGTTAAAGTGAGGTCATCAGAGTTGGTCCCCATCCAGTATGACTGGCGCCCTTTAAAAAAGTGGAAATTTAGAGACAGACACATAGAAAGAAGACAGCGTGAAGAGTTAAAGGAAGGAGACTGCCCTCTGCAAGCCGAGGAAAGGAGGCTGGGACAGACTCCCTCGCAGCCTGGGACAGAACCAGCCTGCTGAAATTTTCATTCGGAAGTCAGCTGGCCTCCCCAGCTGTTAGAGAATAAATTTTTGTTTTTTAAGCCACCCAGTTTGTGGTGCTTTGTTACATCTGTCCTAGTACAGTAATATACATATCCAATATTTGATAAAAGACTCATATGTAAAATAGATAAACAATATTTGCAACTCATTAAAAAGCAACCAACCAAATTAAAATTGGCCAAAAGAAGTGAATAAACAGGTTGCCTGTGAAGACAAAAATGGTATGAAAAGGTGCTCTACCTCATCAGTCATTAGGGAAATGTAAAATCTCAGAAAGGCACCACTGCACACCTATTAGAGTGGCTGTAATAAAAAGACAAACAATACGGAGTATTGGCAGGGAGAAAATGGAAGCCTCAAAGATTTCTGGTGAAATATAATATAGTTTAGCCATTTTGGAAACGGTTTCTTAAGTGAAACATAAACTTAGCATACATCACAGCAGGTCTCTTTCAGGAATCTGCTCGATGAAAATGTGTCCACAGAAAGGCTTATGTTATTTGTGATAGCTAAACCGTGGAACCATCCAGATGTCTACCAGTTGGTACAAGGGTGAACAAAATGTATTTTATCCATTCCATGGACTACTACTCAGCACTAAAAAGGAATGAAATGCTGGTACATAGTAAATCATGAATGAACCTCAGGAACATTATCCTCATTGAAAGAAGCCAGTAGCAAAAGACCATTTATTGTATAATTTCACTGATATGAAATATCCAGAGAAGGAGGAAGATAAAAGGAAATAAAATGAGGAGTTTAGAATATTAACAAGAGACTGTTTGAAGCCATAAACTTTCAGATCTAAGCTAAGTGGCAAGAATGTGAGGTCGGGAAGGGAGTTATAGACAGAAACTTGAATTGTCACAGCCGTGATGGTTCAGGGAGAGGAGTGATGTAGCCACATCCAATGAGAGTGGAGGGGCCAAAGAGCAGGGGCTAAGTTTGTGCTTTTAGGGGGGGAAGGGTTCCAGGCTCTGATGAGGTCTAGGGCATAAAGGTGCCCTTATACCTTACCCTTCAGAGATTCTGGTCCTGAGAGGCTCCGGTTTAAAGGAAGGAAGGCTAGAATCACACAGGGTGCTGCAGAATCAGGTAGAATCACACAGGGTGCTGCAGAATCAGGCTACCGGAGAAATTAAGATATCATAGAAAATGCCTGCACCATGAATTTTAGGATTTATAAACTTCTGGTTATTTTCTCTGAACAGTCTTTGACCCATTGCATTCCATGATTTTGCTCCTTATGTATGCCTGAATAACGTTTTGGCAGCTTGACTCTGACTCATGACCTTGCTTCCACCTTCTGTCCCTGAATGTGCCCTCAGTACAAATTGATGTTTTAATTCCACACTCCTGGCTTCTCTGTAATCGTGGGCCTTGCAGTCCTGCCAGGGCCCCACGTGTCTCCCTGTGCATATTCTGGCATGTGTGAGTCCTGCCAGCTCTTCTGGTTCTGCTTTCTCAGTGTGCCTGGGGGACATCCTGATACCCAAGCCTTGAGTTTTTTGGAGACTGGAGGAAAATCTTTGGTCTGGTGGATAGGTATAGTACTGTTCCCAATAAGCGGTACAAGAGTGCTTCAAAATTCTGCCTCAGTATCAAATGTCTATGTAAGCAAATTAGTAAACTGGTTTTTATAATTCAATTCTGCCAATCTTAGTCTGAATAGAATGACTCTAGGTTTTAATTAATTGGCACAGTGAGTTTGTGTTGTTGTATATCTCTGAGCAGCTGACATTTAAGAGGTATGTTTTTCTTCATGATATTTTATTATAATTGTTACTTTACCAATAAATATGGAAAAGAACAACATATAATCATTATGAGGTTCTTTATAAACCAAACTAAACTATTAATAAGATAGAAATATACTTAAATAGATCACTCAATAAAATATGCAACCAAGGTTTCTGTGTGATATCCATTTGCCACAGGACACATTACATCACATGATTATAGTCTCATGCAACATGACAGTAACTTAATTTAGCAATGAGGTTTTCTACTTCATGCTTTTATATATAGATGCAGATGTTTGACCAAATTGATTCCTGTGTTTATCAAATAAATTAAGTTTGGGCAACCTTTATTGGTATTTTTTTCAGTGTATGCACATATAAATATCATAAATCTTGCATTAAATATTATTTCAATGTATAAAAATAATTCTCTTCTGATATTGAAAATACTGTAAATGTAATAGAGTATGCATTGAAAGACCAGAATTCAATAATAAACTTAAATTTTATCTAAGTGAACACTGCTGTAACCTTTGTAAGCGTTTTTCTATGCTGTTACTGCTCTGAAAAAATAGACTAAACAGTTTTTCACTTATTCTCAATGTACTATTTCACGTTTTCAAATATAAAGTTTAAGAGAATCTCCAAAGAGTATTTTTCCATGTCAGCCAAAGTAAACAAAAGAAAAGAAATTTTTTTCCTCTGCAGAGAAATTATCACCTTCTCTGGGTGAAGGTGGATGTGTTCTCAATATAAATTGTATAATTCCATAAGGAAAGATATCAGGGAAATATAGGATAAAAGATGTATTAAGCTGATAACCTAAACTAACACCAAACCACAGGTTGCATGATGTGGTTTGATGCTCTGTGGAATGAGTTAAGGCATTTAATCCATCAAAACTCTGTTTGAAATGCAGGTTGCTAACCTACAGCCTTGAACAAGTGATTTTCTCTCTCAATCTAAGTTCCATATGTAAAAATGGAAGTTACTATTTATAAAACAAGTTTTTGTGAAGATTAGAGATAATATTAAACATCCAGATATAATTGGCACTTAAAGTTATCTATTGTGGGCAGTAATTATGAAGAAAAGCAGGTAAAATTGTAATTCATATGTAACGTATGATGGATTTAGTGAATTGAAAACCAGAGCATGTAATCTGGTCCTAATGCATCATCTTTATCAAAATACATAAAATTGTATTAAAAAATAAACAAATAATTAAGAAACACATATTAGTTATTAGAACTTTTATATATTAATATTTGAAGTTATGATTTGTTTGTAGGAGATGAGACATGGTCTTGTGTTTGCATATCACACATGATTGCATAGTAAGATCAAACAGAAGTACCATTTGTGAAGCCATATTGTGGGCACCACTCTAGGACTGTGCTCCAGGCCCAGAATAAGTAATTTCTCATCATCCCAACCAATCCTCAAGGTAAGCATTTTGTACCTATTTTACAGATGGTGAGTATGAGCTCAAAGGGTTTGAAATACTGGACAGCCCAGGTCCCCGCACATGGTGACTCATTTCCAAAGAGCACATTATGGAAAAGGCACGAGAGAGTAAGTTTGCAGAGGAGAAGCCTGACCCACAATGCCTCAGCCAGCACCCCCACAGTGACAGGTGCATCCTTCATACGGCACATGACCCTTGTAGGCTCCCTCCCCAGAACCCAGAACCCAATCTAATCGGGACAAAAGTATTAGACAAGTCCCAGCTATGGGACATCCTACGAAATACTCAGCCACTACTCCTCAAAACTCTCAAGGTCTTCAAACACAAGAATGTCTCGGAAATTGACACAGCCAAGAAGTGCCCTAAGGAGACACGACAACTGAATATAAAGTGGCAGCCTGGGTGGGGTCCTGGAACAGAGAAAACAGCATAGGTAAAAACTAAGGATTTTAATTAGTAATAATGTACCAGTATTGGCTTATCAATTGTGGCAGATGTACCATACTAATGTAGGGTGTTAATAACAGGGAAAACTGGGCACAGGGCATAGGGGAACTCTACCATTTTCATTATTTTTCTGTAAATCTAAAATTGTTCTAATATGGAAAATTTATTTTAAAAAAGAGGCCTATAGTAGGAATAATTTCTATTATATCACTAGCTAGAGTTTTACTTTAGCTGAGGAGTCTACAATCTTATGCGGAAAAAAAAGGGATGGTTAATTTGCTTGAAGCATTAAAATCCTTGAGCCTGCAAGCAGGGGAGGAGCTCAAGCTGACATGGGAAGATCCGACGGTGGTTTGTGAGGTGCTGGTGCCAAGACCCTTTGCTCCTTAGCCTGTGTGGCAGGACGGGACAGATTCAGAGATGCCTTTGGCAGGGACAACACACTGTGTCTGCTCATCCTCAATGTTGTCTCCTCAGTATCTGGCAAAGGAACTGGCACATCCCAGATGAATAAAGAAGGAAAATGATGAATGAATGAATAAACTAAAATAATACCAATTCAACTGAATAATTAAAACAATATGAAACAACCACCACCAAGGGAAAAACAATCAACACAATTAAAAAATATGGCATTTAATGTAATGTTGGGAAAAACACTCAGTGCATTGATCTTTTCCTCTCTCTCCAATCCCAGATGTGGGCAGCTTACAGATAAGGGCTATGTTTTCCTAATGATTTCACAACCTTTTCCTTAATAATCTCCAATATAATTATGCATTTAAACCTATAGCACCAGTATTCTCATTGTTGCTCCCTTAGTGCAGAGTAAATTTCCTCTCAAAATAGACTGGAATAAGAGAGTCTTTCCATTTAGAATGATGTGAAATAAAAATGTAAAAAATATTGTTTTGAAAAAAGCGAATGCATGGGGAAGATAAAGTGGCTCGAGGTGTTAGCACTATTTTCAGGTAAGTGGACAGAAAAGCATTCTTGTTGTGCAGTTCTCTTTCTGTACGACATTTTTCTTTCTCCTTGTAATTGACTGTCTGGTACATGCAAGTAAACAGAAGTGTCTACAATATGCCAGAGCTATTTCCCACTGACCAAAATGGTGCTCATTTTTTATATAAATGTTGGATTTCATTTTAATGCTCCCTAAATTACAGTCTGCTGCAAAATTGCACAAGACATTTTTTGTGAAGAAGACCCATAACGCATACAAAACCACAAGGTGAAAAATACTGATTCTTCAATAATTCAGATTCTTGCCCTGATTTGGAATAAAAATTGGGAAAAATAATAGAGAAGCACAATGACATGGATTGTGTTTAAGGTGGTTAATGGAGAATAATTTTCATGAATTTTCTTTGATATGTCATGATATAGAAAATCTGCCTTTTTTATTTGTGTGTTTTAGTTAAAATGCAGGAATTTCTGGGATGTAGCTTTGTAGAATTTTTTTATAGCAGCCCTGAACCAGGATCTCTGACAGATATTTGCGACGGTCAGAAAAGACTGGTTCTAAAAATAGTATCAATAAGAAAGGAAAGATGAAAAGCATGCATTTTCTATTCAATACCCAGCTACAGGAGTCCCTTGAAGATGATATAGGTTCAATTCCAGACCACTGCAATAAAGTGAATGTCACAATGAAGAAAATCAAAGGAGTTTTTTTTATTTTGGTTTCCCAGTGTATATAAAAGTTATATTTACACTATGCTGTAGTTTAAGTGTGCAATAGCATTACATCTAAAAAGAAATGTGCATACCTTAACTTAAAAAAATTTTATTGCTAAAAAAATTGCTAACAATCATCCGAGCCTTCAGTGACTTCTAATCTTTTTGCTTGTGGGGGCTCTTACCTCAATGTTGGTGGTGCTGCTGGCTGATCAGGGTGGTGGTTGCTAAAGGTTGGGTGGTTGTGGCAATTTCAGAAAATAAAACAACAATGAAGTTTGGTGCATTGATTGACTCTTCCTTTCACAAATGATTTCTCTGTAGTATGTGATGCTGAGCAGCACTTTACCCTCAACAGAACTTCTTTCAAAGTTGTAGTCAATTCTCTCAAACCCTGCCACTGTTTTATTGACTAAGTTTATATGTAATATTCTAAAATCTTTGCTGTCATTTCAACAATGCTTACAGCATCTTCACCAGGAGTAGATTCCATCTCAAGAAATCACTCTCTTTGCTCATCTATAAGAAGAAACTCCTCATCCATTAAAGTATCAGCATGAGATTATAGCCATTCAGTCGCATGTTCAGGCTCTGCTTCTGATTCTAGTTCTTTTGCTATTTCCACACATCTCCAGTTCTTTCCTCCTCTGAAGTTTTAAATTCTGCAAAGTCATCCATGAGGGTTGAAATCAACTTCTTCCAGACTCTTGTTACTGTTGATATTTTGACCTCCTCTCATGAATCACAAATGTTCTTAATGGCATCTAGCATGGTGAATCCTTTCCAAAAGGTTTTCAATTTACTTTGCCCATATACATCAGAGAAATCACTATGTATGTCAGCTTGTAGCTTTACAAAATGTATGTCTTCAATAATAAAACTCGAAAATCAAAATTACTTCTTGATCCATGGGCTGCAGAATGGGTGTCATAGAAGCAGGTATGAAAACAACATCAATCTCCTCGTGCGTTTACATCAGAGCTCCTGAGTGACCAGCTGCATTGTCAATGAGCAGTGATATTTTGAAAGGGATCTTTTTTTCTGAGCAGTGAGTCGTAACCATGGGCTTACAATATTCAGTAAACCATGCTGTAAACAAATGTGCTATCATCCGGGCTTTATTGTTCTATTTTTAGAGCACAGATGGAGTAGATCTAGCATAAGTCTTAAGAGCTCTGGGATTTTCAGGATAGTAAATGAGCATTGACTTCTACTTAAATTCACCAGCTGCATCATCCCCTAACAAGAGAGTCACCCTGACCTTTGAGGGTTTGAAGCTAGGCATTGACTTCTCCTTTCTAGCTATGAAAGTCCTACATGGCATCTTCTTCCAGTAGAAGGCTTTCTTGTCTACATTGAAAATCTGTTGTTTAATGCAGCCAACTTCATCAATGATCTTACCTAGATCTTGTGGATAACTTGCTGCAGCTTCTATATCAGTGCTTGGTGATTCACTTGCACTTTTATGTTATGGAGATGGCTTCTTTCCTCGAACCTCATGAACTAACATCTGCTAGCTTCAAAGTTTTCATCTGTAGCTTCCTCACCTCTCTCAGCCTTAATAGGATTGAAGAGAGTTAGGGCCTTGCTCTGTTTTAGGCAGTGCTGTGGGGCTGGTTTGATCTTCTATCAAGACCAGTAAAATCTCCATGTCAGCAATAAGGCTTTCTTTCTTATCATTTGTGTATTCACTGAAGGGAGATTTTTAATCTTCTTTAAGAACTTTTTCTTTGGCCGGGCGCGGTGGCTCACGCCTGTAATCCTGGCACTTGGGAGGCCGAGGAAGGCGGATTGTTTGAGCTCAGGAGTTCGAGACCAGCCTGAGCAAGAGTGAGACCCCGTCTCTACTAAAAAAAAAAAAAATAGAAAGAAATTATCTGGCTAACTAAAAATATATATAGAAAAATTAGCCAGGCATGGTGGCACATACCTGTAGTCCCAGCTACTCGGGAGGCTGAGGCAGAAGGATTGCTTAAGCCCAGGAGTGTGAGGTTGCTGTGAGCTAGGCTGATGCCATGGCACTCACTCTAGCCTGGACAACAAAGCGAGACTCTGTCTCAAAAAAAAAAAAAAGAACTTTTTCTTTGCATTCACAACTTGCCTGTCTGGCACAAGATATTTAGTTTTTGACTGATCTCAGCTTTGGGTATTCCTTCCCCACTAAGCTTAATCATTCCTAACTTCTGATTTAAAGTGAGAGATGTATGACTCTTCCCTTCACTTGAACACTTAGAAATCATTGTCTGGTTATTAATTGATCCAATTTCAATACTGTTGTTTCTCAAGAAAAAGGGAGGTCTGAGAAGAGGAAGGGAAATGAGGGGAGCAGCCAGTTGGTCAGTGGAGCAGTCAGAACACATACGGCATTTATCAATTCTGTTCACCATCTTATGTGGGTGCGGGTCCTGGAGCCCCAAAACAATCACCTTTGTAACATCAGAGATCACTGAACAGGGATCATCATAACAGATATAATCACAGTGAAGAAGTTTGAAACATTATGTGAATTACCGAAATGTGACACAGAGACAAAGGGAGCAAGCACATGCTTGCTGTTAGAAAGATTGCAGCAATAAACTTGCTAGATGCAGGGTTTCCTTCAGGGTTTCCTTGCAGGGTTTCCTTCATTTTGTAAAAATCACAATATCAAAGCACAATAAAGCATAGTGCAATAAAATGAATTCTGCCTGTTGTCCACTCACAATGTGCACCAAGAAAGGGAGCGTCCTTCATGCCATAAGAAGACCCGGTCTGTTGAGTTCTGTGTACACTGTCCAACTGAAATACTCCTTGAAGTATTTCAAATTACAGTATACTCTAGTTTTTCTAATTTCTTTTTGTAAATACATTCTAAACATGAACAAACATACTAGGGCTGTCTGGAAAGTATCCAGCCATGTAACCATTCTCATTATATTAACAATGGCTGGATACTTCCAGACAGCCCTTGTATGCAGATAGCAACTGAAGAGTGTATGTCTTCCACATTTGTCCCACTGTCAGGAGTAATTGCATTACAAGATTTCACTTCATATATCTATATGTGTGTGTATATATATGCACATATATACATTTCTAACAGGGTGTTATTTTATATAAACAAATATATAGATCAATAGATAGAGGCATGTATTGTTTTCTTATGGTTTATGTAAATGACAATAAACTAAGTGGCTTAAAAAATAGAAATTTATTGTCTCACAGTTCTGGAAGCCAGAAGTCCAAGATTAAGGTGTCAACAAAATTACGCTCCCTCTGGATTCTCTAGGGAAGATCCTTGCTCATGTCTTCTCTCTGTATCCCTGTGTCTCATATCTCCCTGTTCTTTCTCTTCGATGACACCAGTCCGTGAATTCAGGGCGCACCTTAAATCCAGGGTTGTCTCATCTTGACATCCTGAAATTAATAAGATCTGCAAAGACCTTTTTCCCCCACAAATCAGATCACATTTATAGATTCTGGGGGCTGGGACAAGAACATTTGTTTTGGGAGGACCATAATTCAACCCACTGCAATGCCTGTGTGCATGTGTATATCTACACACACACACACACGGATTTGCAAATCTGTAACTTCAGACAGACTCCCAGCAAGGAAGAAATGGAAGCCTCATATTGGGATACTCTGAGGAGAACTTGATAAAGGGGCTATTTGTATAGGTCAGGGTAGGATAGAAGAAAACCAAGAGGGACAGTGGAGCTCCCAGGGGCCACAGGGCAGAGAGGAGGAAGCTGTTAGGAGAACCCAGGTGGAAAAAGTGGTTTAAAGAAAAGCTGCCCTGAAAGGAGCAGTGTCCCCTGGTCAGGGTGGCCGTCCTGCGCTCCCCGACTCTGTCTGTCACAGGAGGTCGCATATACACGGAGCAGTGGAGAAGAATGAGGCCAGGGGAGCAAGGCATAGACAAGGTATAAGTTGGCAAGGTTGCAAGAATGATTATTTGTCTTAAAAGACACAGGAATTGAAGCTTAGAAAAGATAAAGTTTATAGCTTTTCATTATTAAAGTTATAATATGTAGAGACCTGTCATACTGCAAAGGCAATTAAACATATTTTAAATAACAAAGTATTTCTGAATTACTCAGAATTAAACAGTATGAGTGTATGTGTGTGTACACACACACATGCACACACACACACACACACACACACACACACACACACAAGGGCTGTCCGGAAAGTACCCAGCCATTGTTAATATAATGAGAACAGTTTGCAGGACATCGATGTCACCTGGCAGCTAAGGCAGGTGGACTGGGGTGCGCATGTGTGAACAATGACGCCCTCTCTGTACTAGTCAGTGGGGTGCTAGACACCCTTGAGTGAACGTACGTACTGACTGTGTGGCCATCACACCCAAAATGACTGAGTGAGCAGAGCAATGAATCTGCATCAAATTTTGCGTTCAGATTGAACATTCCTCCTCAGAAACTATTCGGATGATCCAGAAGGTTTCAGGGATGATACAATGAGTGTGGCACAAATAAAGTGTGACTATAAGGGAAAATGCATTTGTACAGGCAATAGGTTTCTCAGACCGAACTAGGAAGACTGCTGCCGTGTTATCCATCCCCGCACCTCGGCTAGCAGGGACGCGAGAGTCAGCACGCTTCCGTAACCAAGGTGTGTCTCCCTGTAAACTCCTGTGATTGCACTTTCCCATGCCATGTTGCACTCTTGTTCAGAGCCATACGTAAGTGCTCCCACGTTCTCGGTCATGCTGTTTGCCACGGCCGTCTCCCCCTGCACAGTAAAGAGCATGTCTCACCTGTGGCTGCCGCTGGCCTCTTCTTCCAGTTCCCGAAGCCTGTGCCGGAGCACGTGCCAGCCACAGAGCCCCCTCCTCACGTGGCACCAGTGCTCCAAAGACGTTCGAGAATCTGCTGAAAGTGATCCATGGGCTGGAAGGCCTGCAACAAACAGAACACCTGAGAATGCTGAACGTGTACGGGTTAGGTTAAGAGATGCTGGGAGAACTGTGTGAGGTCCCAAGGGGCCTACCTTGAAGGGGACTGAGGCTCATTGTCCTGTGCACAATGTTTCCTGTATCTTGTATCTTCTTCAATAAATGTCTCTATTTTTCCTATTACATGGCTGAATACTTTCCGGACAGACTATATATATATATGTATGTATGTATGTATGTATATATGATTACCCCTGCCTGGGATTTTGGAATATTCACTATTCCAAACGTAGAATATTCAAGTTTATTCTTTGACTAAAATTAACTGTGGAGACAGCATGTCGTTAAGTAAACAATGATAGAGGATAACATTATGACCTAAATTACAGAATAGAAATTCAATACATCTGCCAGTGGAAGTCATGTCCCATAAATACATTGGTTAAGAAAAGTGTCATATCTGACTGGATTCCATTCTGGCTTCTTCAAGTTTTGCCCGTGGAAGAGAATGACTTATTGTACTTTTCATGTTTGGTTAAATTGCTATATATTATATTAATAGTTTGTCTATTCTGTCACCAAGCATAACACATGTTAAACAGATGTAATTCTGCAGTGGAGTGCCAAAATCAGGCCTTCCTCATGGTATATGTTATTCTTTTGCTATACAGAAGACACATGAGACTTTCTGCCTTGGGCTACCAAATGATTTACTTTTTATTTATTTAATTTGCACTGAAATTTCTTTGGGTCTCTTTTATAAATAAAGAGATCTCATTTCACTGACTCATATTGTCCATCTATTTTCTGAGAACTAGAATATTACAAAATATACTCACTCAATACGAAAATCTCACTGGCCTAATTGAGTTTCCTTTGCCTACTCCTATATCTTATCAAAATCCCAAAATATCAAAGAGTCAGCTTTATTAATCTTGACTTGATAATGTACATTCTTAATAAACATTCTTTGAAAAGGAATGTTTCCAGTGGTAGAAAAGTGTGTGAACTATTCCTGTTATGTTGTATATCTAGTAATTTTTACTGAGGCACCAGAAGAGAAAGTGCCAAAATGAATTGTGAGATAGACCATCTGTAGAGCTTTCAGATGTTTAGAGCGGAATGACTGAGCACAGTGTCCCCTACGACACCCAGCAATCGTGTGCAGTAGAGGAGCTGTTGCACGCTCTTTGATAAGAGCTGCAGGCATCCTGCGAATGCCACCTCCTAGAGCAAGGGCAGGAGGTTCTTAACTCTCACCTTCTGCCTAATGAGATGGGCTTTGCCTGGACCACCTGGAGAGCTCGAAATGTGTCCTCTGGACCTTGGGGGTCACAGTGGGTTGCCTCTGAATCAAGCCAGTGAATTTTCCAGATGGGGCCATAAATTGTGGCGAGCTAGATTAGCCTTCGTGTCAGGAGTTTGTTCAAAGAATGAGTGAGTGTTCCTAATGGACCACATGTAAGCTGTGTACCAGCTGGTGTGGAGTCATCTTAAGTTCTTTGCTATGGGCCTGAGTATAGAACAGCCCTCAGCAAAGGAGAAAGTGAGGTAGTAGGAGTGGAGAAGCCAGTGACCCCAGAATAAAGGGCCCTTCAGCAGCAAGGTAAACGGGCTTCTGAAGAATCCACAGGTTGGTCTGTGTGTATATGTATGTGTGTGTGTGTGTGTGTGTTGTGTGTGTGTGTGTTGTGTGTGTGAGAGAGGAGGAGAGAAAGAGAAAGAGGGAAAGAATTTTATATTAATCTACATATTTTCCAATTCCCTCGTTTATTCCTATGTATTTAATTCATTGTACTCTGGTGTCATTTTGCTTTAGCCTGAGGAACTTCTTCGAGTATTTTTTGGAAGAAAGGTGTACTAGCATTAAAGTATCTAGATGTAGATCTGTGTACGGATGTCTTTATGTCACCATGTTGAAGAACAGTTTTGCTGGACATTGAATTTTGGGGCCATCACTTTGACTATTTCCATCTATTACTTTCTGGCCTAGCTTGTTTCTGATGAGGTTAGCCGTAACCATACTGTTGTTCCTCTAAACACGGTAACTTATTTCTCTCTTGTTGATTTCAAGTCAGATTTTCTTTGCATCATTGGCTACCAACATATTGACTATGATATATTTAGGTGTGGGTCTCTTGGGATTTTTCCTGCTTGGGATTTGTTGGATTTAATGGATCTGTAGATTGGTATTTTTATCAAATTTGGGACTTTTTTGTCATTATTGCTCAAATATTTATTCTGCCCATTTCTCTCTCATGTCCTTGGACGTTGCCATTCCACATGTATCCCACAAGTTTCTGATGCTCTCTTCATTTTTCTTCATGACTCGATCTTTCTATTCATAAAATTGGGTATTTTCCAATTATCTACAGAGGCTTCCCTGTAGACCACAGTCATCTCCAGCACAGGAAATCTACACAGGCTTCTCCCGTGGACCCAGCTCTATCCTACTCATCATCTCTCTTAAGTTAGATGTTCCCAGTATCAGGATTTTCTCATCTCCTAAGTCAAAATTATGGCCCCGTATTAGTTTATGATGCTGTTTTGTAATTTCTTGTTTATTGTCCAGTTCATATTCTCAATTCTAAGACACGGCAAGGTGTATGTCTGTCATAATTTACAGCATGCTCCTAGTGTCTAGTGAAGGGCCTGACATGAGTAGTTACTCAGATCCAACTCCTGAAATTAACCGTCCCCACTCCTGCATAAGTAAGTTGAGTCTCAAAGATAATTTTAAAAGTTAAAAAATTCATATAGCCCCTGACTAATAGAGCCTGTATTAAATTCATGTTTCTTATAATTCTGGGGTTGGAGGTTATGAACAGATGGACACAGATGCATCAACTCCTTCCCACTTTGTTTAAGTTATTCCTTCCCAGGGTACAGGAAAAAATGAATGTCAAATTTGGTCTTGAATGACAACATGAAAAAAAAAAAAAAACATTTTAAAATGCTGGGCTAATTAGTGATATCTAAAGGAGAAATAAATATGGCTTATGAGAATTGCAATAGTGTGAAATGAAATTAGGCCAGATAAATAAATTTCTATTAGTGTTGCCAAATTCTTATGTATATATATGTGCATATGCATATTATATGTAATACATATGTATATGTGTCAATTATATGCATTTGTATCCTGGAGTAATTCATTTTCTGCTTAATCCCAAACTAAAGTGTGATTACATGTGAAAAAGCTACATTAAAAACATTTTGAAATCTCTACCCCTGAGTTACACCCCCTTGTATAAACTTTTAAAAAGCTACATTAAAAACATATATATTAATATTAAATACTTCTCATTACACAGTCTTAATAGGAAAGGTTTTTCCCACCTATACTAACTTTAGATGTCAAATTGAGAAACTGAAATTGAAATTGAAAATTGGAATTATTATTTAATAATTTTAGCATGTGTTCATAAATGCAGAACTGATAGTAAAGTAGGCAGGCGAGTCTCAGCTGTTGCCAAATGCTCTGAAGTAATGGTGTGTGTGTGTGTGTGTGTGTGTGTGTGTTTGAGAGAGAGACAGAGAGATTTTCCAGTAATCAAAGACAAAAGAATTCAAGGTTTATAAATGAACTTCCCAGTTTTAAACTGTACCCAGAAGCTAACAAAAGTACTGAGTATACAGTTCTGGTACAACATGCTCTAAAATGCAGAGCATTTTAATTTTAATCATGTCTGTGGTATATATTCTATTAAAATTATGCCTCATGTACAGCTTCAGTGTTTCTTCCTTTATTTACTGATATTTAGTACATGTGAAGATTAGATATAATTTCCTTTTGACATGCATCTTTGACCTAGAAGTAGACTATTTTACATGTGTGCTGTTCTTTAGAACATCTAATTGCTTAAGAAGATCACAAAGGGAAAGAAACATCTTCATGACATTAGTCTTCTGAAAATCATCAAAAAAGAGAAAATATTTTTTAAGAATAGAATACATATCTTGCTGATCACAGCAGTCAATGCACACATTCAAACTCCCTTGTATTAGAGTCTTAAAGTCTATTATTTCAGCAATCTGAAAGGTCCATTAGTTTTTAATTTTTAGGTATTGAAAGAATAACTGCCCTGAAAAAAATAAAAGGGAATATACATTTATAATAATACTCAATTGAATTCTTATAAATATAAAATCATCAGTAACTTGCTCATTTCTTTGTCTATTTTTGACTTACACTAAATTGTTTGTGTATGTCAGTAGTATAGTAGTGCTGCAATATATTCATGACACATTATATGCCATTTTATTTATCAACAGAATACTTGAATTGCAGAGAACATTAACCTCTGGGTTTAACATTCCCTGGTGCAGCCTCCACTGTGATGTAAGTGGTGTTAATATACATCACAGGTGTACTAACCTGTAAGGCTACCCCTCTTCTTCTTCCACTGTTGTAGGATAATTTCAACCTCAAAAGTCTCCAACACAAATGCACGTATTTCTAAGAGATACTTAAATATATTAGCTGACCTTTTAGTAATTTACTAATATCTCCATTACAAGGCACATCTTTGGGAAGAGACTAGAGGGATGGAGGCGAGAGAGAAGAAAGCAGATAAAGTGTCTGAACAGGATCAGGACTTGTGCAGGGAGAGCCCTGGTCCACGGGGAGGAGTATCTGTGTTGTAATTGTTAATTAAACTCTGCATTCAGGCTCTTCTTCTTAGCATTATTTCAGGAACTTGTGAATAATGGGAACTACTAACTACAAATAATTGGAAGATAACTCCGTGCCCAGCACAGTGCTGGATAATTTAGATATGTTGTCTCAATTAATGAATATTACTATTATCTTCTGAGTTAGTTTAATTACCTCTGATTTTGTCCATAAAGAAACTAAAGCTCTGAAAGGTTATATAATATGCTTAAAATCTCATAGATAATAGGAGAATATACTTGCTGTCATTACCTCAAAATAAATATCTCTCTCTCTCGTCACATGCAGTGTAGCTTATGAAACTGAAGATTACCTGAGTAGGGATCTCCCATTCTTCACAGTAATTATCTCTATAGTTACTTCCTACCTTGCCTTATTTGTGTCCGTCTAGATCCCTAAACCTACAAATACTAGTAAAAGTATCTACTTGTCACCTCAAGAGGTGTTGCTATTGAATAGTCTCAAGTCTACAAATATGTGCTTCACTAAGGCACTCGGAATAGAAGAGAACACTGTTCGAGTGGGGTCTGGGGAAGAAGAATAGATTCACTAAGATTTGCTAGTGGAATGTGTTAGGAGGACCAGCAAGGCAAGTGTGTACCCACTGTCATATTTTAATAGGTTATCTTGTTATATATATATATGTACACACACACACACACACACACACACACACACACTTTTGTTCTGTTGAATATCAAAACATTCCAGGGGGAAAATGTATTTCCAGATTCCTTGGCAGGTTTTTTTAACCCAATACCAATAGGGTCAATAAAAAAAGTTTGCTGAAGAATGTAGGTGACCCCCAGTCAGTGAAATGTATGCATATCTACAAAATTTGCCACAGATTTAAGCCTTCCAGGTTAAGTTGCTTTTATTCATTGTCATTATATAACAAAGATGGATTTCTTTGTTCCAAAAAAAGGAGTTCCTAGATATAATAGAAATACACTAGAGTTTTAGGAAACCCCATCCAAAATTTTGTTCAAGTTAAAATAAAAATAGGAATGATAAAATATTTGCAATTTTATGCAATGTCTTAGTCACACTCAGTATATTAATAACATGGTGCTATTCTCATAAATAATTTAACATATTCCACTGATAAAAAAATAACTGATACATGGATTATAGTGCCATGGAAACAACAAGAACATTGGGCAAAATATATAAAATAAATGTTTTTAGCTATGTACAACATGTGGCACTAGACTATAATTTTTGAGATAAGGGAAATTAATGATGGGAGACTCATGTGATTTCTGTCAGCAGACAACTTCCGGACAATGCTTCAGGAATGCGGGATCCCAGCACGGGCTCACCATCTTGCTGAGTTTAGGATACAGATGTGGGACATCAGTGGGGCTGCAGAAATTTGGAAATTACATGGCAAAATATCAAAGAGAAGGGAGCTACATAAAGGAAGGGCTCCATAAATTTCCATACGCTTGTTATGGAGTCTTGGGCTAAATACTGATCTGCTCATATATATGAAATAGGAACCAAGAGGCACTGCTTACCCTGGAGTCAAATCCCCTAACCACTCCGATCAAAGGCAGGCTGTGGTGACAGAACAAATTAAGACCAGTTGAAACCAAGAGGGCAAGGAAATTGGGCTCTGCTTGACCTTGCAGCTCATTGTACCCTAGTAACAATATATTAGCATGCTAAAAGAAACTCCCAACAACAACGTGACAGTTCAGGGAGAGACCTTATAAAGTAAAGAAAGGGGAGGGTGCCCAGTTCTGGGAAATCACTGCCTGCCCCTTTCTATGAAATAACATGAATATTACTCCTGCTTAGCCTATAATGACAACATTGCTTAAATAAAAAAAATCAAAAGAACCAATGGGGCTGTTCTCCTTGCAGGAGAACTAGCTGCCACCCTGTCTGTGGAGTAGCTCTCCTACATTCTCTAAATGAAACTTAGTTTCACTCTTGAATTCTCTCGTGTGAAGCCAAGGACACATTGGGACTCCTCATGGATTCCAGCATTGGGAACCACTTTCCAGTAACACACATAGTAAAACTCCACAAGGTTGGGCAGAGAGCCACAGCTGAGGTGGAAGTGGGGAGGATATGTTGGAGTTCTTAACAGC
This sequence comes from Varecia variegata, assembly GCA_028533085.1. Classification (NCBI taxonomy): domain Eukaryota; kingdom Metazoa; phylum Chordata; class Mammalia; order Primates; family Lemuridae; genus Varecia; species Varecia variegata. Next base: position 2,166,388 of record CM052437.1, read on the forward strand.
CAGACCCAGAGATTGTGTCCAAAACCCAGAGTTACTGAGTACATCCTAGAAGACCCCTGCCTTAGGAGTTAATATTAAACTAGCCCTAGAAAAAAGGGTACCCTAGACCTTTTCCAATGGACCTTAAACTCAAGACTCAAAGGATTAATCTAATCTGCAAGTAACTTCAAAACAAACTCCAAACCCCTTTGAAGAAAAACAATAAAATGCAAACACACAACCAGGTAACATTCAAAATTTCAAGAAGACAAAAAAAAAAAAAAAATCAAAATATTGTGGGGATTCTGTTCCACTGCTTTGTGTCTCTGTTCTTGTGCCAATACCAAGCTGTTTTAATAACCACAGCCTTGTAGTATAGTTTGAAGTCTGGTAAATTAATACCTCCCATTTTGTTCCATTGCCTAAAATTGCTTTTGCTAAACAGGGTCTTCTCTGGTTCCATACAAAGCGTAAAATTATTTTTTCTATATCTGTGAAAAATGATGTTGGTAATTTAATGGGATTGCATTGAATCTGTAGATCACTTTGGTAGTATAGACATTTTAACAATGTTGATTCTTCCGATCCACGAGCATGATATGTTTTTCCACCTGTTTATGTGCTCTGCAATTTCCTTCCTCAGTGTTTCATTGTTCTCCCTGTAGAGGTCTTTTACCTCCTTAGTTAAATATATTCCTAGGTACTTTATTTTCTTTGTTGCTATTGTGAAGGGTATTGAGTCTTTGATCTGGTTCTCAGGTTGGCTGTTATTGGCATATATGAATGCCTCTGATTTGTGTGTATTGGTTTTGTATCCTGAGACTCTACTGAATTCATTTATCAGTTCTGGGAGTCTCTTGGTTGAATCCTTAGAGTTTTCTAGATATAATATCATATCATCAGCAAAGAGTGAGAGTTTGATCTCTTCTGTCCCCATTTGGACACCCTTGATTCTGCTCTCTTGCCTGATTGCTCTCGCAAGGACATCCAGCACTATGTTGAATAGCAGTGGGGACAGTGGGCAACCTTGTCTCGTTCCAGCTCTAAGTGGGAATGCTTTCAGTTTTTCCCCATTCGGTATGATGTTGGCTGTGGGTTTGTCATATATGGTCTGTATCATTTTTAGGTAGGCCCCAGCCAACAAACATATGAAAAAATGCTCAACATCTCTAATCACCAGGGAAATGCAAATCAAAACCACAATGAGATATCACTTAACTCCAGTGATATCCAGTGGGCCTTTATCAAAAAGTCCCATAACAATAAATGTTTGCGTGGATGTGGAGAGACAGGAACACTCATACACTGCTGGTGGGACTGCAGACTAGTGCAACCTCTGTGGAAAGCAATATGGAGATACCTTAAACAGATACAAGTAGACCTACCATTTGATACAGCAATCCCATTATTGGGCATCTACCCAAAAGAACAAAAGACATCCTATAAAAAAGACATGTG